>JAGFNQ010004084.1:0-230719 GCA_024364735.1 Boesenbergia rotunda | reverse complement strand
ACAGGTCATTCTATCCTGGGGTAGAGGAACCTGTTCTTTATGTCACATTGTTTAATGCCCGATAGTCCGATGCACATACGCATCGACCCATCCTTCTTTTTCACGAACAGTACGGGAGCTCCCCAGGGGGAATGACTAGGGCGAATAAGTCCCTTGTCGAGAAGCTCTTGTAGCTGTCCTTGCAATTCCTTCAATTTAGTCGGCGCCATTCGGTATGGTGCTTTCGAGATGGGATTAGTACCAGGAATCAAATCAATGGCAAATTCAACATCTCTTTCAGGTGCTAACCCAGGTAAGTCGTCAGGAAATACCTCTGGATAGTTGCATACGACTTCGACGTCTTCTAGCTTCGGGTCCTCTCTAGGACGAGTATCAACCACATGAGCTAGAAATCCAGAACATCCATTCTCTAACATTTTCCTTGCCTTCAGAGCCGATAAGAATTTGCCAGTCTTCTTCTTCGGCTCGCCGATAAATTCAAAGAGAATCCCCGTCTCGGGTCGGAAGATAACCCTTCGTTTTCGGCACTCAATAGAAGCGCCGTATTTATTCAAGAAATCCATGCCCAATATTATGTCATAATCTGACATAGCAAGCACTATCAGATCGCAGTAGAGTTCCCTATCTGCAATTCTGATTGGTGCGGCACGTAGCATTTGGGTAGAGGGCATCACCTCTCCCGAGGGCAATGTAGTCAGAAACTTGCAATCTAGTTCTTGCAGTGGCATCTCATATCTCGTGGCATATAGCATAGAAATAAAGGAATGCGTTGCTCCAGTGTCAAATAATGCAGTAGCAGGATGACTGTAAATAATTATCTGACCTGTGACAACGGTAGAGGCAGTCGCCACGTCTTCCTTTGTAAGCGAGAAAACCCGGGCGTCTGTTGTAGCAGGCGGGGCTTCTAATAGCCCCTGATAAATAGGAGTACCATCAATCGCAGCCTGCATATGGTGAAGCTGGGGAGGAGCACCTTTGTGCTGAATATATTGCTGCTGAGGTGCCTTAGCGGCAGTAGGACACTCTCTGGCAAAGTGTCCTTCCTTCCCGCAAGTATAACATCTCTTGGCATCCCAATAGCATGCCCCAAGGTGCATCTTCCCACAGGTGGCACAAGGAGAGTGCTTAGGCTTCTTGCCTTTCGGATCACCATTAGACTTGTTCCATGGCCTTCTTTTCCCGTTGTGGTTCTTCTTCCAATGGGGGTTGGTGTTCTGAGTCTTTTGATTTCCTGACTGACTCTGATTCTGTGTACTGACTGGGGCCTGCTTCTGCTGGCTGATATTCTTCAGATAGTGCTCAGCATTCAAGGCACCACTGACTAGCTCTTCTGCAGTCTGTGGCCTATGAACGCCACCAGCTACACTCAGAGCAATGTCAGGCCTAAGCATTCTTAGCATTAACCTGACCCTTTCCCTTTCAGTACTAACCAACTCAGGACACAATCGTGCCAGTCGGTTAAATTTCTGGACGGCCTCATTGACAGAGAGATTCCCCTGTCGGAATTCGGTGAACTCATCGAAATGTCTGTTGGTCACCCTCATATGAAAGAACTCCTCCAGAAATTCAGACTCAAAATCCTTCCATTTCATCTGGTCCACTAGTCTTCTGGCCTTCACTCGTTCCCACCACATCCGAGCATCGCCGGAGAGGCAAAACGAGACACACTTGACCTTCTCGTGTTCCGGCCAGTCAAGAAGTTCTACAGTGCTTTCCACTGTTTTGAGCCAGGACTGGGCGTCCCACGGCTCGCAGGCACCGGAGAACTTATCCGGCTTCAGTCGCTGCCACTGTATCAAATAGGCTTCCTGTCGGACTGCTCTGGCCGTAGTGTCCGAGGGCGCCTGTGCAGTCGGAGGCTCAGTGGTTACGGCGTTCTGACTTCCCGCAGGAGTGGCAGTGTTAATCTGCTGGGCCATCAGAGTGGTTATCATCTGCTGCTGCTCAGTGACCTGACGCTGCAGCTCAGTGATCACCTGCATCAGATCAGGTGGGGGTGCTGTCTCGTTACCCCTAGTTCTACGCCCTCTAGTCATATCTATTAACAGTAAATAGATAGATATAAGCCTTAACACCACTTTGTTAGGCAAGCATCAATCATCTCATATAGTAGTACTGTACATGAAATAAATAAAGCGAGTTTAGGATTTCTTACTTGGAAGCGGCAGAAGGAAGCTTGATGTGTGTGTGATGGAGGGGAAACCTGCTCTGATACCAACTTGTAACGCCCGACCTTATATCTACCCTAAAGGCGGGGTTACGGGTCCATACACTCATATCATACAATCATGTTAAGCATGTATATCCAAACAAAACAGTTACATACAAGAAATGTAGTAGGCATGCCTATTGAAGACTAATTTACCAAGCATGGTTTTTCATTTCTTTTATATCTACATGCATTTACAACCTAATAGGAAGATCATGTATCACACTAAAGCATGGAATAAACATGGTTTGAACAAGATACCACATAGGAATATAGCAAGAGTTATCTAGTCTTAGATACATGCAAAGGAAGCATTCATAAGAAACAGAAAATAGTAATTACCTAGTATTTTCCTTAGCATGCATTCTGCAATATTTAAACATTAATGATAGTATTATTTAGCATAACATAGGTTCCATACTACTAACTCAATCACAGTAGAGTAGTCATGATCATCACCCATTCAGAGTATAGCAATACAATTTCAATAGTAATTATGGGAAGCAGTTTAGATTCTAGACAAAACAAGGTAGATAGAATCTTTTGTTCTTTCCCGAGCCATCACCACACACATCCTCCAACCTTCCCTCTGCCTCTTCCTTTAGTTCGAGTATTTCTTACCGCTATCTGCAGCATAAGAAAAATAACAAGAACTAGTAAGCAAAACATGCTTAGTAAGAATCCGGGCCTACTCGCAAAATCCATATCAATACATCATATCATGTACACAATAATCAGATAGAATTATCAGCATCATAAGCATCTCATCAAAGCATCATAAACATCACATCAATTTATCTCTAAGTACTTTATGGAACAAAATCACATGATGAGAAATGTTTTTCAAAAAGGTTCCATAATGGTAAGTACTTCAAAATATCATATCATCATCCAGGGCCCAGTTGTCGTACCACATCATGCGCGTTCCCTAATAAATTGGGGTAGCGAGCCACCAATCTAATTAGAGCAGGACCCTTCCGTCCTACCAATGCCATGACCTTAACATGCTCATTGGATTTGTTTAACGACCCCCTTCCGAGTCGGGTACACAACTTTCCAAAGTAAAGTAATTTATCATGCAATTACTCATATATGTATCTGTTTTGTTTGGATATACATGCTTAACTTGATAATATGATACGAATGTATGGACCCGTAACCCCGCCTTTAGGGTAGATATAAGGTCGGGCGTTACACCTTAGGGTTTTCGGCCAAGACCCAAAAACTAGGGTTTGAATTGGGCTAAGGTCTCAAGGATACATGTTTATAAGTTACCATGATGTAAGTACATAGTTAAGCATGATGTAAGGATCTTTATATTACAAAAATCTTAGTTTATGTATTATGTAACATGACCTTGTATGTTAGGTTCTATGCTATGCTTTACTCATGAATATTTAGATCATATACCATAATATGTAATTAATGTAGGGGTATGTTATGTTAAATAGAATGATGCATGTAGAAGGTTAAATGCTTATAATAGATGTATGTGTATGAAGGATATGTATGTATGTCATGTTTTATGAATGATATGTATGTATGCCATGCTTTATGAACAATATGTATGTAAGCCATGTTTATGAATGTTATGTATGTATGCCATGCTTTATGAATGATATGTGCGTATGCCATGTTTAAGAATGAAGATGATAAACGAAAATGATAACCATGACCCTAAGACAAAATGATGTAAGCATGATATACCTTATGAATGAAGATAAGGAATGATGATGAATGTTCATGACTTTAAGGCATTATGTTGTTAAGTATGAATGATGAAATGTTAAGTATGTTTATGTCATGCTAAGGGATGGGCACCTTAAGAACGCCTCGGTTCTGGACTACCGTAGCTGTCCACGGTTCTGGAACTACCGCAGCTGTTCCTACTCTTATGTTATGTTTCATGAAACAAGACTATGTTTATGTCATGAATGTCTATGAATAATGAAGCATGCAAAGTTATTTTACTTTATGAATCGGCTTGTACCGGACCGAAGTAAGGGTCCATGGGATGGGCACCTTAAGAACACCCCGATTTTAGACTACCGAAGCTGTCCACGGTTCTGGGACTACCGCGGCTGTCCAATAGGGATGGGCACCTTAAGAACACCCCGGTGTTTGGAACTACCATAGCTGTTCCTACCCTAGTAGGTCGGGGCTCGCTACCTCGTATCTACTTAGGGATGCGCTCTTATGATATATGTATGTGGTACAAGTCGGGGACCCCAATGATGTTATGTTTATGTTTAAGAATTTAAAAGTATGATTTTAAATTAAGCATCCTTATGTATAGGCATTTCGACTCATACATTCATTCATGTTATGCATCACGCCAGGGTAAGTATGTTTTATGCTTATGCTTATGATAAGATTGTGCTTATGCTCATGTATGTTAAGAATTATGCTATGCTAAGTATGTTTAATGTGTTGAGGCAATCAGCCCTTGAATGATTGGAAGATCATGGTTTTGATGAGTGGGCGTATAGGTTTAAAGTTAGAGTGTTATGTTGTATATGATTTGTGTGATTGAGTTTGCAGGACTTGAAGAATCACAGTTGGTGGACCTATCCGAGGGACGAGAGCCGAGGGAGGAGAGCTCCAAGGGCAAGCCGGGAAGTGGACTTCAAAGGGCACACGTGAAGGGTGGCATGGAGGCAAGCCAAGGGAAGGCTTGCGTGCGCATCCGAGGGACGATAGCCAGAGGAAGAGGACTTCAAGGGGCGAGCCATGGGAGCAGATCTGAAGGCACACGCGAAGGAGAAGGTTTGGAGCGGCTGGAGCTGAGCTGGGAGGCTGGGCAGTCGACTGCCAAAACCCACAGAGAGTTCGCAGCTTCGGACCAGTCGACTGGCCTTGGGGCAGTCGACTGGTATACCCCAAAACTAGCCGTTGGCTAGCTGTTTGCTAGCCGTTGGCCGACATTTAATGCCGGGGCAGTCTACTGGTGCGTATCTGGACAGATTGCGAATCTGTCCTTTTCACCTATAAAAGGAGCTCCTCGTTACACGTGTATGTACAGTTCCGTACAGTAACGAAGTGCTTCCAAATTATAGAGCGACTTTTTGCTTCCTCCATCATTTTTCTACATCTGTAAAGAGGAAGCTTTTGCTGTAAAGGTTTCTCCACCTCAAGGAGACTTTTCGATAGTGAAAAGTAGTGCTCGCGGCGTGGATCCTTGGATTAGTCACCCATCTGAGTGGATACCAAGTAAAAGAATTTTTGTTAGCATTGTTATTGTCTTTGCATATTATTTCCGCTGCGCTAGCATCTGTGTAGAGATCAAACGATCAAAAGAAAGTGCATTCACCCCCCCTCTGCACGCCCATATCGATCCTTCAGTTGGTATCAGAGCCGGTGCATTTTGGAAGATCTAACAATCAACCAGAACATTTGTAATGGCGTTTCAAGAGGGATACTCCACCGCACAACCACCATTCATCGACGGCAACGACTTCGCGTACTGGAAAGGTAGAATGCAGTACTATCTTATGAATGACATAGAAACTTGGATAAGTGTTGCAGATGGCTTCGAGGCGCCCGTCGATGAAAGAGGAGATCCTACTCCTATGAGAACATGGTCTAAAGAAGTGATGAAAAGGGCGCAGTCAAATGCCAAGGCCACCACTACACTGCAGTGCGGGCTCTCGAATGAGCAACTGAACAAGGTGGGGCCATTCAAGAGTGCCAAAGAGCTATGGGACAAGTTGGTAGAACTGAACAAGGGGTCAAACGAGTCCAGAAGAGCCAAGAAGGACTTGTTGGTGGCCCAACTGCAATCCCTCTCCATGAAGAGCAATGAGACCGTCAGTCAGCTACATGGAAGGGTAAAGGAAGTGATCAACGAGCTCCATGTAATTGGAGAGAAAATTGAAAACCGGGACATTGTCAGGTATGTCTTACAAGCCTTCCCGAGAACCACCCTGTGAGCATCCATGGTTGATGCTTACAAGGTATCGAGGGACTTATCTTTAGTTAAATTAGACTAACATTTCGGCAAAAGAAAAAGGTATTGCTTTTGTTGCAGAAAAGGAGAAGAAGAGGAGAAAGGAGAAGAAGAAGGTGATCTACTCATCATCCTCGGACTTAGAGGAGTCAAGTGTCTCTATGGACAATGACCAAGAGGCCTTTATGGTAAGGAAATTTTGTAAAACATTTTAAAGTTTTTCTAACAAATCATATGCTAGGAAAGGGGCTAAAGGTAAGGGTATGACCAAGGAGATAATCTGCTATAACTGTCATCAAGAGGGACATATGAAGAACGAGTGTCCCCAGTTGAAGAAGAGGGAGGACAAGAAGGAAGAGAAGAAGAAGAATGACAAGAAGAAGTGAAAGGGAAAGGAGAAGAGTGTCACAAACCTCAAGGCGACTTGGGACGATCCCTCATCCTCAGAGGAAGAAGAAGAGCAAGTCTCCCACTTCGCTCTTATGGCACAAGATGATTCAGACTCTTCAGACGATGAACGAAGCTCAAGCAGTGAAGATGAGAGCTCCTCCACCTCATCATCATCAGAGTCAGAAGCTTCGGTAAGTGAGGTATACCACTTATCCTCCTCTACCTTAGTGAAAATTATTTCTAGTACTAACATGGACTTAGCTAAGGCTAGAAGTAAAATTAAGGATCTTAAGGAATAAATTGCCATGCTTAGAGTAGAGGCTATTAAACTTAAGGATTTGCATGCTAGCTCTACCTCTTCACATGTTTCACATATTGAAAATGAAAATAAGGAGTTAAGGAAACAAGGAGATGACCTCACAAAGGCCTTTAGGAATTTTCAAGTAGGATCAAGTAACCTTGATATGATCATTAGCAGCCAAAGGGCGGTATATAACAAGGCAGGATTGGGTTATAGGCCTAAGACCAAGGAGATAGCCTTTGTTTCACTTACCGGTAGGATTGGTGCATCTAGGAGATTAGAGGCTAGGGGAACCACAAAGAAGGCATGGGTACCTAAGAAATTTTTAAATGATGCTTATGGATATAAGATATGGGTACCAAAAGAGTATGTTTTCCATGTTGTCTAGGTAAAGGTGAAGGAGGCCCCAACCTTGTGGATAGTAGATAGTGGATGCTCAAGACACATGACCGGGGATGTGAGCAAGTTCACCACTATTAGCTACCTAAGAGAAGGGACGGTCTCCTTTGGGAACAGTGGAAAGTTAAGGATCATTGGTAGGGGCACAATTGAGGTATCTCCCACTATTTCAATTCATAAGGTACTTTTAATTAAGGATATGAAGTTTAATTTATTATGTGTAAGTCAATTATGTGATGCCGACTTTAGAGTAGAATTTCATGCTAAGAAGTGTGTAATAAGACAAAGTGAATCAAACACTATCATATTAGAAGGGTTTAGAGAGACAAACTTGTATTATCTTGATCTATCTTATGCTACTAACAATGTTGATAAGTGTCTCATGTCTAAAGAAGAAGAAGGGTGGTTATGGCACCGGAGACTTGGACACGTCAACATGAGGAACATTGCAAGAGTGGCCAAGGAAGAATTGGTGAAGGAGCTCCCAATGATCAAGTACGAAAAGAACAAGTTGTGTGATGCATGCCAAGAGGGTAAGCAATCCAAAGCATCACACAAAGGTAAAACTTTAATTACCATTCCTTGCCTTTAGAACTTTTACATATAGACTTGTTTGATTGTCATAGTACTCCATCACTTGTAGGGAGTAAGTATTGCTTAGTGATAGTAGATGACTTTTCTAGGTTTACTTGGGTCTATTTCTTGAAACATAAGGATGATACCCTAGATATATTTATAGGATTTAGTAAAAGGGTAGAAAACGAAAAGAACATCAAAATAAACCGAATTAGGAGTGACCATGGTGGGGAGTTCCAAAACGCTAGTTTCACACAATTTTGTGTTGAAAATGGGTACAAGCATGAGTTTTCATGCCCTAAGACTCCTCAACAAAATGGGTAGTTGAGAGGAAAAACCGATCCCTACAAGAAGCTGCTAGGACTATGCTAAATGCATACTCTCTTCCTAGCTACTTTTGAGTCGAAACGGTTAACACCGCTTGCTATATCCAAAACCGGGTGTTGGTACATAGGTTTTTAGGAAAAACACCCTTTGAACTTTGGAATGGAAGGGTACCCCAAGTCCACTATTTTAGGGTCTTTGGATGTAAAGTTTACATCTTAAACACCGAAGACGACCTAAGAAAATTTGAGTCAAAAGCCGATGAAGGAATCTTAGTAGGGTATTCATTGACTAGTAGGGGTTATAGAGTGTACAACAAGAGGACAAAAGTGATTGAGGAGTCCTCAAATGTCAAATTTGAGAAACCACTAGTACATACCCTAGAAAGGCTTCTATTGATAAAGATATAGAAGAAGTCCAACCCCTTGCCCAAAGAACCCAAGACCTACATTTGGAGGGCAATGATCAAGGGGGAGTAAGAAGTACCCTAGAGGATGAGGAAGAAGGAGCAAATGAACCTACAACCTATAGACCCTTGAGACATCATCATGATCATCCTATTGACCAAATTGTGAGTGATGTCACTCAAGGAGTAAGGACTAGATCATACTTTAGAAACCAAACGAGTCAAATAGCTCTAATCTCCAAATTAGAACCCAAGACCATTTATGAAGCATTGGGAGATGCCGATTGGGTTTTGGCCATGCAAGAAGAGCTAAACCAATTTGAGAGGAGTGAAGTTTGGGAGTTAGTTCCTAGGCCCACTGATTGTACCATTGTAACCACGAGATGAGTCTTTAGGAACAAATTAGATGACCAAGATAAAATCACTAGGAACAAGGCTAGATTGGTAGCTAGGGGGTTTAACCAAGTTGAGGGATTAGATTATGATGAGACCTACGCCCCCGTAGCTAGGTTAGAATCAATTAGAATTCTACTAGCCTATGCAGCTCACATGGGTTTTACACTCCACCAAATGGATGTGAAGTCGGCATTCCTTAATGGGATCATTAAGGAAGAGGTTTATGTAGAACAACCCCGCGGATTTGAGGATCCCAACTATCCGAGACACGTATTCAAATTAAGGAAAGCCTTGTATAGATTGAAACAAGCTCCCCGGGTTTGGTATGAAAGGCTTTCTTCATTTTTGGTGTCTAAGGGGTTTAGGAGAGGAACAATTGACCCTACATTGTTCCTATAATCTAAGGATAAGGACATATTTGTTGCCCAAGTCTATGTAGACGATATCATTTTTGGGTCAACAAATAATGACTTCCTACAAGAATTCATCAAGTGTATGGAAGATGAATTTGAGATGAGTCTTGTAGGAGAGTTAACCTTTTTCTTAGGCCATCAAGTTAAGCAAACTAATGAAGGTACACATGTATTTCAAACCAAATATGCTAAAGAGATGCTAAAGAAATTTGGTTTAGAACATGCTAAGGAAGCATCTACACCCATAGGAACTAATGTGAAAATGGATAGTGACCTTGAAGGCAAAATGGTAGACTCTAAACAATATAGGAGCATGATTGGTAGCCTCCTATACCTAACCGCTAGTAGACTCAACATACTTTTTACGGTAGGTATGTGTGCAAGGTACCAATCTTGTGCCAAAGAGTCCCATTTGATTGTAGTCAAAAGGATCCTAAGGTATGTGAAAGGAACCCTAAATGTCGGACTTTGGTATCCTAGAACCCCAAATGTTGACCTAATTGGATAAACCGACTCGGACTATGCAGGTTGCAAGTTAGATAGGAAGAGTACAAGTAGAGGGTGTCAATTCCTTGGGTCTTCTTTAGTTAGTTGGAGTAGTAGGAAACAACCATGTGTTGCCCTATCAACAACGGAAGCAGAATATGTGGCAATGGGTGGATGTGTTTCCCAACTCCTTTGGATCATGCACACCTTAGAGGACTATGAGCTACATTACATCAAAGTCAAAGTCTTGTGTGATAATGTAAGCACGATCAACCTAACTAAAAATCCGGTTCACCATTCTAGAACAAAACACATTGAAGTGAAACATCACTTCATTAGAGACCATGTGGCAAGGGGAGACATAGAATTACACTATGTTGAATCAAAGTCGAACCTAGCCGACATCTTTACCAAGCCTCTTCCCAAATCAGAGTTTACATCCTTAAGAAGAGGCCTTGGAATGTGTTTTGTGGAAGTATAGAATGAACTTGGACACATTAGCTTTGAAAAAAGGTGCTTGATCCATTAGGGTGATACATTTGGCTCACTTGTGCTTGTGGCACATTGTTGAACCATTAAAAGTATCAAAATATCAAAACTAGACCAACTATGGGGGAGGCAAGTGTTTAATCAATGGACACTTTGCCAAAGATCATAGTTGGACATTTTAAAACTTTGAAAACCATTTTATGTTTTACATACTGTGCCATGCTTTTAAAAGTCACATATTTGCAAAATTGATTTCAAAGGTTGATACAAAATGTAGTGTTTTTCAAAACTTTTGGGTTTTTATCAAAAGATGTGCATGTTTGAAATTTTATATGGTTTAATATTTTTCCCTGATAGAGTATAACATTTCAAACATGTATGCAAAATTTGGAGAGAAGACATGGATTAAGGGGGAGGTACCTCTTAGGTTCGGATATGTCTTACATTCTTATTGATGTTGTTAAGTGGAAACTTAACTTGGAATATGATTAGAATTGAAACTGTGGAGAGGACATAGGTTAAGGGGGAGGTTACCTCTTAGGGTTATTATGTCTCATAATGTTTCAATTGCTATCTTTTACTATTGCTATTGCTGTTATTTATCTCTAACTTAAATATATTGCCACACATCAAAAAGGGGGAGATTGTTGAGGCAATCGACCGTTGAATGATTGGAAGATCATGGTTTTGATGAGTGGGCGAATAGGTTTAAAGTTAGAGTGTTATGTTGTATTTGATTTGTGTGATTGAGTTTGCAGGACTTGAAGAATCACAGTTGGTGGACCTATCCGAGGGACGAGAGCCGAGGGAGGAGAGCTCCAAGGGCAAGCCGGGAAGTGGACTTCAAAGGGCACACGTGAAGGGTGGCATGGAGGCAAGCCAAGGGAAGGCTTGCGTGCGCATCCGAGGGACGATAGCTAGAGGAAGAGGACTTCAAGGGGCGAGCCAAGGGAGCAGACCTGAAGGCACACGCGAAGGAGAAGGTTTAGAGTGGCTGGAGCTGAGCTGGGAGGCAGGGCAGTCGACTGGCCCGAAGGCAGTCGACTGCCAAAACCCACAGAGAGTTCGCAGCTTCGGACCAGTCGACTGGCCTTGGGGCAGTCGACTGGTATACCCCAAAACTAGCAGTTGGCTAGCCGTTGGCCGACATTTAATGCCGGGCTAGTCGACTGCCCTAGGGGCAGTCGACTGGTGCGTGTCTGGACAGACTGCGAATATGTCCTTTTCACCTATAAAAGGAGCTCCTCGTTACACGTGTATGTACAGTTCCGTACAGTAACGAAGTGCTGCCAAATTGTAGAGTGACTTTTTGCTTCCTCCATCATTTTTCTACATCTGTAAAAAGGAAGCTTTTGCTGTAAAGGTTTCTCCACCTCAAGGAGACTTTTCGATAGTGAAAAGTGGTGCTCGCGGCGTGGATCCTTGGATTAGTCACCCATCTGGGTGGATACCAAGTAAAAGAATTTTTGTTAGCATTGTTATTGTCTTTGCATATTATTTCCGCTGCACTAACATCTGTGTAGAGATCAAACGATCAAAAGAAAGTGTATTCACCCCCCCCCCCACTGCACGCCCACATCGATCCTTCATTATGCTCATGTATGTTAAGAATTATGCTATGCTAAGTATGTTTCATGCTCATGTATGTTAAGAATTATGTTATGCTAAGTATGTTCATGCTCATGTACGTTAAGAATTGTGCCATGCTAGGTATGTGTTAAGTTTATGTTTATGTTAAGAATCATGTCATATGCTTATGATTTATGCCAAGACTATGCTTATGTTTCATGTTCAGAATTATGTTATGTCAGATGCTTGATATGTTTATGTTTAAGCGACGTATGGTTTTAGTGAGTAGGAAAGGGTCTTACTAAGCCTGTGTGCTTATAGTCTTATTTTCCTCGTACCGCAGATCAACCAAGAAGTTACTAAGGGAAGTAGCAGGAGGGGCAAGAGCATGTGTGTGTGTGGCAGTGACTTGGCAAAGGATTCTTTTATTTACACATATCGCATGTCTTGGGTTTTGGAAATGACTTCTTAGATTCTATGCTATGTTTCAATGGTTATGCCTAATGGATGATTATGCTACTTATGTTTCAATGCTACTTATGCTATGTTTTGGTTATGCTACTTATGATGATTATGAATAAGCTATGAAATGGTTATATCATGATGTCATGCATGTTGTTAATATGCTAAGTCCAATGACACTAGGTTCAGGGATGACAAATTTATGCATGTATAGATGTTTCATGTATTAGTTGCATAGTTAAAAGCATGTGTAGAAGAAAAAAATTATTCCGCTGTATTAAGATGTTTTATATGTACATGTATGTTTAGCGTAACGATGCCTTTCTCGCCACACCATAAGGTGTGGGTAAAAGGCGGGCGTTACAGGTTGGTATCAGAGCAGTTACCAACTCACTGCACACACATCAAGCCTCCTTTCTGCCGCTTCCAAGTAAGTATCTCTTTGCATATTTTATGATAGTAAGCACTTTTAGGGTACTTTATGATTCTAGAATATGCAAGTAAGGATGATACCTACGATTCTAGAATATGCAAGCATGAATAAAGTTTTATGATGAAAAGTACTGTAGGATATGTGACTATGAACGATATATATATTTTTCTTATGAAATCAACTACTTTAGGATTGGATATGCGGGTAGGGATAGAAAAAAAAAGAAAATGTATTATTGTAATTATTAAGGTAAAGGAAACTGAGTTCTCTAGTGTGCTTTTCTCTGTATATATTTGTGAATTGAAAAAAAAACTAGTTCTGTACTGGTTTTTGTTAGTTCTGTACTGACAGTGTTGTTTTTTGTTCAATTCCAGATGTTGCATGAGATTGGCACCACGAGTCGTTACCATGGGCAAAGTAATGAGCTGCTGGAGCGAATAGAAGAGGTGGAGTATAGTCCGGTCCTTGGGATCCAAGGCAATATGGGGATGTTGGATCGGCTATTCTGGAAACTCGAGCAGGAAGGGTTTCCAATCATGGATGATCATAGGATTGGAGCTCTGCTTCGTTCATTGCCCAATCGTGCGAGAGATGTTGCTTATCAGATCTGGGGGCAGCATGGATGCCGTATCTCATATACGGAATTATGTAGGCAACTTCTTCATCATGAGTTTCCGGAGGATCTGGGGGACTCTGAGGAAGATCCTGAGATGTACGAGGAGGATCCCGAGATGTACGAGGAGGACCCCGAGATGTACGAGGAGGGTCCCGAGATGTATGAGGAGGATCCCGAGATGATTGAGGAAGATCCCGAGATGCTCGAGATGTTTGAGGAAGACCCGATGATCGAGGAAGATCCCGAGATGCTCGAGATGTTTGAGGAAGACCCCGGGATGTTGGAGGAAGACCCCGTAGTGGCCGAGGAGGTTCCCGAGATAGAAGAAGAGGATCCGATGGAAACGGTAGAAGATCCTGAGGCAGGCCAAGGAGAGATGAACGAGGGAGTGATAGCTACTGCCATGATATTCTTTATTATGGGCGTGATGGCAACTCATCTATTTCATTGAGTTCAGTTAGTTTTGTGGACTAATAAGGTCTGAGTTAGTCATAATATAATTAGTCATGAGTGTGACTCAACCTTATGTTCATAAACATGGTATGAATTGAGCACCATCATAATGTTAGTAAATAAGGTGAACTTAGTGTTAACGAAATGTTATATAACCTGTACATTATATAAGTTACCAATCGTATAATATAATTGTTTTATATTACATCAAGCAAATGATAATAATATGAGAGGGTGTACTAATATAAGAATTAGTATAAATATGACTATACTAATTTACCGATCATATAGGTTCTTGATAGGAGCCTACATACAGGTTGACCTGTATCCTTCCAACCTATAAGTTATCACCTACGCATATTTTCCCATAAGCAATTATAGGTATTATATCTATAACTATAATTTATGCTATTATGTATAACCTATAATATAGTCACACGTAGACAATTTTCTGATAGCCTACATACATAAGATTATAACACCCTCACCTATGTTAGCATATAACATTAGTTCCATGGTACTAATACTGATATAATTAGTGGTATAAGTCATACGGTATAACTTAGGTTGGGACGCATAGGGTAGGGTCCAAAATTATATTAACACTTATTATAGATTATGGGTCCATTATATTTTCATACTCAAATATATATATATATATATATAATATATAATATAATATATAAATATATATATAATATATATATATATATATATTAGTATTATCAACGAATATTTCACTGTTATCCTATATATAACAGTTATTTTATGGTAATACAATAAATAGGATCTCACCTATTCTATAATAATCATACAACTAATATAATTCATGACTCAGGTTGAGAATTAATATTTCGGAAGCCTACTATTGTTAGGTTTACCCATAATTAAAATAAGTATATATAATCATGGCATATGCATATAATTATACCATGGAGTTATTGATGACACTAGCCCAATTATATGCTAAGGAGATAATCAGACTTCATGGAGTTCCCAAGACCATCATCTCAGATAGGGATCGTCGCTTTACTTCACATTTTTGGGAGTGTGTCCAGAAGTCCCTCGGCACTAAATTACGATTCAGTACAGCTTTTCATCCTCAGACTGATGGGCAAACTGAACGAGTGAATCAAGTGCTGGAAGACATGTTACGGGCTTGTACTCTGGATTTCAAAGGGAGTTGGTGCCGATATCTATGTTTAGCGGAATTCGCCTACAATAATAGCTACCAAGCTACTATCGGCATGGCACCTTATGAAGCTTTGTACGAGAGGAGATGTAGGTCTCCGATCTGGTGGTATGAAGGCGGTGAAAAGAAGGCGATGGGGCTCACGACGGATCTCATCGACGACACCACCCAAGCTATACAGAACATTCGACGACAGATAGAAGCTGCACAGAGTCGGCAGAAGAGTTATGCAGATGTCCGGCATAGGTCACTGGAATTCAATATCGGAGATCTGGTATTCCTCAAAGTGGGTCCTATGCAAGGGGTAACGAGATTCGGGAAGAAAGGGAAACTGAGTCCGCGTTATGTGGGACCGTATTCGATACTGGAAAGAGTCGGCAAGGTAGCATATGAACTAGAGCTGCCTCCAGAGATGTCGGCTATCCATAACGAGTTCCATATGTCAATGCTCAAGAAGTGTGTTCTAAACACAGATCAGGTGATCGAACCACAGACAGTACAAGTTCAGGAGGACCTAAGCTTCGAAAGCCGACCTATCCAGATTTTGGATCGGGAAGTCAAGAAGCTAAGGAACAAGGAGATACCCTTAGTCAAGGTCCTATGGCAAAGTCAATGGTTCGAGGAAGCTACCTGGGAACGCGAGGACGAGATGAGACGCAAGTACCCGGAGCTAGTCTAAGTTCGAGGACGAACTTTCACGAGGTATGGGGGATTGTAACGACCCGAAAAATCTTCCCAATATTTTCTTTAAAATATTGATCATGTTTAAATAGTTTTTGAAGGAGCTTAGAGATACTAGTACGAACCTTAGCCTAGTTATCCATAATTTGCTCATTTTAATTGAGAAGCTAAGTACTAATGAGCTTTTCTAAGACCATGGTTACTAGTGGATTTTAGGTGAAATTTAATATAAATATAAATGGGTTTTAATTAGGAGTATTAGCATGATCATGGGGGAATTTTTGGGGAATTTTTGAAAATAATATAAAAATAAAATAAAATAAAATAAAATAGAAAAATAAAGTGCATGCACCAAGGATTGAACCTTGGACCTATGGTACCACCATGCATGTACTAACTAATTCACCTAGCAAGGGAGTGCTAGTAGAGGATGAAGTGGATTTTGGTTAAGGCTTAGGGAAAATGAAGAGTCATCAAGGGAAGAGACACCATGACTCTTCACTTGCCCTCCTTAATGTGGTATAAAGGTGGCATGGGATTTACAATTTCCCTTCTCTTCTTCCCAAGTCATTCTTTCCTCTTCCTCCTTGCTCTAGCCGAAAACCACAAGGGCTCTCCCCTTAGAAAAAATTCCACCAAGGACTCCATCTTGAAGACTCAAGGCTCTCTACTAGGCTACAAGGGCTAAGGAGAAGTTTGGAGTCAAGAAGGTTCTTTCTATTTCTTTATTCAAGGATTAAATCCAAGATAAGCGAAGGTAAGACCCCCTCACCTGTGGTATGATAGCTTCCAAGTTATTTATCATGATCTAAGTTTTTATTGGCATGCTATGTTGAAAAATTCATGGTTAGAGCTTGTAAAGATTTCGGCCAAGCAAGGTTTTGTGCTAAAAATCATGTTAAAAACCTCATGTTTTCAAATGGTTACTCATGATAGGTTAAGCAATAAAGTATGATGTTTGAAGTTTTTGTAGCACCCTAGAACCCCACTAGGGTTTCGGCCACATCAAGGCTAAAGGGCTAGGGTAAACTCCAACCTTACCAAGCATGATTAGTATGTTTCTTATGATATCTTATGGGTAATAATGGTGATTTATATGAATTTTCCTATGGGCTTATTACCCTTCTAGGGTTTCGGCCAACTCATGGTTAGGGCCTAGGACTTAGGGTTAAATCCAACCAAGGGTTCAAATGGTTTTCCATGGCATGATATGTAAGGTATGGGATGTTAATCATGACCTAGGTAAATTTTCTATGGCTTTATGGTCCCTTAGGGTTTTCGGCCAAGACCCAAAAACTAGGGTTTGAATTGGGCTAAGGTTAAGTACATAGTTAAACATGACGTAAAGATCTTTATATTACAAAAATCTTAGTTTATGTATTATGTAACATGACCTTGTATGTTAGGTTCTATGCTATGCTTTACTCATGAATATTTAGATCATATACCATGATATGTAATTAATGTAGGGGTATGTTATGTTAAATAGAATGATGCATGTAGAAGGTTAAATGCTTATAATAGATGTATGTGTATGAAGGATATGTATGTATGCCATGTTTTATGAATGATATGTATGTATGCCATGCTTTATGGATGACATGTATGTATGCCATGTTTTATGAACAATATGTATGTACGCCATGTTTATGAATGTTATGTATGTATGTCATGCTTTATGAATGATATGTGCCTATGCCATGTTTAAGAATGAAGATGATGAACGAAAATGATAACCATGACCCTAAGACAAAATGATGTAAGCATGACATACCTTATGAATGAAGATAAGGAATGATGATGAATGTTCATGCCTTTAAGGCATCATGATGTTAAGTATGAATGATGAAATGTTAAGTATGTTTATGTCATGCTAAGGGATGGGCACCTTAAGAACGCCTCGGTTCTGGACTACCGTAGCTGTCCACGGTTCTGGAACTACCGCAGCTGTTCATACTCTTAAATTATGTTTCATGAAACAAGACTATGTTTATGTCATGAATGTCTATGAATGATGAAACATGCAAAGTTATTTTACTTTATGAATGGGCTTGTACCGGACCGAAGTAAAGGTCCAAGGGATGGGCACCTTAAGAACTCCCCGGTTTTGGACTACTGAAGCTGTCCACGGTTCTGGGACTACCGCAGTTGTCCAACAGGGATGGGCACCTTAAGAACGCCCCGGTGTTTGGAACTACCGTAGCTGTTCCTACCCTAGTAGGTCGGGGCTCGCTACCTCGTATCTACTTAGGGATGCACGCTTATGTGGTACAAGCCAGGGACCCCAATGATGTTATGTTTATGTTTAAGTATTTAAAAGTATGATTTTAAATTAAGCATCCCTATGTATACGCATTTCGACTCATGCATTTATTCATGTTATGCATCACGCCAGGGTAAGTATGTTTTATGCTTATGCTTATGATAAGATTGTGCTTATGCTCATGTATGTTAAGAATTATGCTATGCTAAGTATGTTTTATGCTCATGTATGTTAAGAATTATGTTATGCTAAGTATGTTTCATGCTCATGTATGTTAAGAATTATGCTATGCTAAGTATGTTCATGCTCATGTACGTTAAGAATTGTGCCATGCTAGGTATGTGTTAAGTTTATGTTTATGTTAAGAATCATGTCATATGCTTATGATTTACGCCAAGACTATGCTTATGTTTCATGTTCAAAATTATGTTATGTCAGATGCTTGATATGATTATGTTTAAGCGACGTATGGTTTTAGTGAGTAGGAAAAGGTCTTACTAAGCCTGTGTGCTTATAGTCTTATTTTCCTTGTACCGCAGATCAAGCAAGAAGTTACTAAGGGAAGCAACAGGAGGGGCAAGAGCATGTGTGTGTGTGGCAGTGACTTGGCAAAGGATTCTTTTATTTACACATATCGCATGTTTTGGGTTTTGGAAATGCCTCCTTAGATTCTATGCTATGTTTCAATGGTTATGCCTAATGGATGATTATGCTATTTATGTTTCAATGCTACTTATGGTATGTTTTGGTTATGCTACTTATGATGATTATGAATAAGCTATGAAATGGTTATATCATGATGTCATGCATATTGTTAATATGCTAAGTCCAATGACACTAGATTCAGGGATGTCAAGTTTATGCATGTATAGATGTTTCATGTATTAGTTGCATGGTTAAAAGCATGTGTAGAAGAAAAAAATTATTCCGCTGCATTAAGATGTTTTATATGTACATGTATGTTAGCGTAACGACGCCTTTCTCGCCACACCATAAGGTGTGGGTAAAAGGCGGGCGTTACAATTTTGCAGAGCCGAAGTAAACCAACTGATGATCTTACTTGTCAAAAAGTTAGGTTGACAAGATAGTAAGGTCAATGGATATAACCTCCTCTTCCGAATGAAGGAATTCATATACGTCCACACCATCGTGGCATGCGAATTTCTCGGTGTATAGGGGTGTTGGTTGATTTCAAAAATTAATTATTTTGAGGAATCAATTTGTTTTCGATTTCTAAAGTAGTGTATGTTGTGATTCTTAGGATTTTCATAATGACCTTTACCCCACTAGCAACAATTCTTAAGGAAAATAAACTTACTGGCCCAAACTACATAGACTGGAAGAGGAACCTTGACATTATTCTCACTGCTGAAAAGTACAAATTTATACATTTCGAGGATTGTTCGAAAAATCCTAGTGAGGACTCTGGTGAAGAGTTGAGGGAGCGTTACAAGAAGTGGAAAAAGGTAGATGAGATGGCGCGGTGCTACATTCTGGCATCTATGTCGAATGTGCAGCAACATCAGCATCTGGTCATGACCACTACTAGTGACATGATGCTGAACCTCAAAGATCTCTTCGGGCACCAGGGTCGAGCTGCTAGCCAAACTGCGTTGAAGATTCTGATGACGACCACTATGGTCAATGGGACACCCGTAAGGAATCATGTCCTAAAGATGATGGCTCACCTCAATGAGATTGAGGTACTGGGAGCACAAATCGACTGGGAATCCCAGGTCGATATTATACTCCAGTCACTACCTAGGAGTTTTGAGCAGTTCAGGCTCAACTATAATATAAACAAAAGGGATTATACGTTGGGTGAACTGCTAGGAGAACTCCAGGCGGTAGAGGGCCACTTTCGTCAGAACTCGCAGGCCTTAGTAACTCAAAGGGTTTCTTTATCTGTGCCGAAAGGCAAGAAGAAGAAGAAACAAGAAGGGTTCATGAAGGCAGCAGCATCGCAAGGACCTCGGACTGGCGTGAAGAAGCCGAAAGGCAAATTCTTCACGTGCAAGAAAACTGGGCACTGGAAGGCGGACTGTCCCCGTTGTCAAAACAAAGGTATTTCTTCAGCCTTAGTCGTTGAAACATGTTTAGCGATGCTATCTACTAGTACCTGGTGCGTAGATACAGGAGCCACTGACCATGCCTGCAATACTCTGCAGGGGTTCCAGGAAACTCGACGGCTAGCCAATGAAGAAATCATGGTCTACATGGGCGATGCTACAAACGTGGTAGTAGTTACAGTGAGAGTTTTCTATTTATCTTTTGAGAGAAAAAAAGTATTAGTTCTGAGAGATTGACTTTTTGTGCCCTTGTTTAGAAAGAATCTAATTTCAGTTTCTAAGTTGATAAACGATGGATATTCTGTTGCTTTTGATAATGAAGTTGTTATTAAAAGAAATAGAGAGATTATCTGTTGGGTAAAATGGTTGGCAATCTGTATACTCTAGAACCAATAGCTCCCACGATGCATACTGAAGTAAATAGCTCATCATCTAACTTAAATAAGAGAAAGGAGCCTTCTAAGTTGAATCAGACATACCATTGGCACCTTAGGCTTGGCCATATTAACCTTAGTAGGATTCAGAGGTTGATAGCCGATGGGCCCCTGGGTTTATTGGTGGAGGATCTCCCGACCTGTGAGTCTTGCTTGGAAGGTAAGATGACCAAGAGGCCTTTCATGGCTAAGGGGTATAGGTCCAAAGATGTGTTAGAACTGATTCATTCTGATTTGTGTGGTTCTATGTCAATCCAGTCTAGAGGTGGCTTTGAATTTTTCGTCACCTTCATTGAAGATTATTCAAGGTATGAGTACATTTACCTGATGCGCCGCAAGTCTGAATGCTTTGAAAAGTTCAAAGAATTCAAGGTTGATGTGGAGAAACATCAAGGTAAAAGTATCAAGATACTACGATCAGATCGTGGTGGCGAGTACCTCTTTGGAGAGTTAAGGACATTCCTATCAGAAGCTGGGATTCAGTCTCAGCTAACTCCACCCGGTACACCCCAATAGAACGGAGTTGTAGAAAGAAGGAATAGGACTCATATGGGAATGGTTAGGTCAATGATGAGCTATTCAGACCTACCTGATTCGTTCTGGGGATACGCTCTGGAAACGGCAACGTACATTCTAGACTTGGTTCCATCTAAGTCAGTCCAACATACTCCCACAGAACTGTGGACTGGGCGCAAGCCCAGTCTAGGACATGTTCGGATTTGGGGTAGTCCAGCGCATGTGCTAAAGGGAGATACTGATAGGTTGGAATCTCGCACGGAGGTACGTCTGGTCGTATGCTATCCTAGGGGAACGAAGGGTGGTCTGTTCTATAGTCCTAAGGATCAGAAGGTAATCGTTAGCACAAATGCCAGATTCTTAGAGGAAGACTATGTGATGAATCATAAGCCCAAGAGTAGACTAGTGCTTGAAGAGTTAAGAGGGGAAGTTCCGACCTTAGGACCAATTGTACAAGAGGACACACCACAAGTTACTGCACCGAATGTCACTGAGGATACACAAGTGGTGCCTAGTCACAGTGGGAGGGTTGTCAAACAGCCTGGAAGATTCATGTTTTTGGGAGAGTCTTCGGACTTGGTCGCTGGCAAACAGGAACAGGATCCCTGGACCTATGACGAGGCCCTCCAAGATAAGGATGCAGATTCTTAGCAAAGAGCAATAAACTCTGAGATAGAATCTATGGATTCTAATCAGGTCTAGGAGTTAGTAGAACCGCCCAATGGTGTGAAAGCTATTGGATGCAAGTGGATCTATAAGAGAAAGAGAGGATCAGACGAGATGGTTGAGACCTTCAAAGCAAGGCTTGTTGCAAAAGGGTACACTCAGAAAGAGGGTATCGATTATGAGGAGACCTTTTCGCCGGTAGCCATGCTTAAATCGATCCGGATTCTCTTATCTATTGCAGCTCATATGGACTATGAGGTATGGCAGATGGACGTCAAGACGGCTTTCCTTAATGGAAGTCTTGAGGAGACCATCTACATGCAGCAACCAAAAGGGTTCATTGCAAGACCATCTAGTGTGTAAGCTGAATCGGTCCATTTATGGATTGAAGCAAACTTCAAGATCTTGGAACATCCGCTTTGATGAAGTAATCCAGTCATATGGATTTACTCAAAGCCCAGATGAGTCATGTGTATACAAAAGATGTGACGGAAACCGTAGTGTTTCTTGTACTTTACGTAGGTGACATTTTGTTAATTGACAACAATGTCAAAGTGTTATCAGACGTAAGGGTCTGGCTATCAAAGCAGTTTGATATGAAGGACTAGGGAGAAGCGAGACACATCCTTGGGATCAAAGTCATAAGGGATCGCTAAAAAAGGATGTTGTGCTTATCCCGAGCTTCATATGTTGACACCGTCTTGTCTCGTTTTAGCATGGAAAACTCCAAGAAGGATTTCCTACCCTTTAGACATGGAGTTTCTCTATCCAAGGAGATGTGTCCGAAAATATCAAAGGAGATAGAGGAAATGAAGGCGGTTCCTTATGCTTCGGCAGTAGGAAGGCTCATGTATGCTATGTTGTGCACGAGACCTGATATCTGTTTTACCGTGGGCATGGTTAGCAGATATTAGAGTAACCCTGGTCAGGGACATTGGACTACGATAAAGCATATATTGAAATACCTGAGACGGACTAGGGATTATATGCTAGTTTACCAGGCAGACCAATTAGTCCCTGTGGGTTACACGGACTCAGATTTTCAGTCAGATAGGGACAAGTGTAAGTCTACCTCGGGATTTGTGTTTACTTTAGGAGGTGGAGCCATTGTTTGGAGGAGTGTCAAGAAGAAATGCGTGGCGGACTCCACCATGGAAGATGAATATATGGCAGCCTTAGAGGCGGCCAAGGAAGTTGTATGGCTTAGGAACATCATCATGGACTTGGATGTGATTCCTGGTTTCCCCAGATCTATGACAATCTTTTGTGATAACAGTGGTGCAGTTGCAAACTCGAAGGAACCACGACCCCATAAGGCGAGTAAATACATTGAGCGCAAGTATAACATGATACGAGAAATCGTAAAGCGAGGAGAAGTGGTTGTCGCCAAGATTACATCAGAGGACAACCTGACAGATCATTTCACGAAAGCTCTTCTAGCTAGTGCTTTTTGATAGACATGTGGAGGATATGAGTCTCAGATGTATGGCAGTGAGAGAACAGCAATGTCTTTAAGTATAAGTGGGAGATTATAAGATGAGTATACTGAAAGACATGGATTTCTTTATATGAACATCTTAGATATGAAAAGAGAATCACAACTACACTAGGTGCATGTTTATATTAGTACATGCATGAAGTCCAATTACTTTGCATTGTAGATAACATGGTGTGTTGTGTCACACGGAAGATCATGTTATCAGTTCCTTGCTTAGTATAAATAGAGGCCCACAACTGAGATGGAATTGGACAACCCATCGGGATGGATGTAGTGTAATTAGGTGTAGTTTGTTCTTGACCATAGAATTACACTAGTGTGCTTTGAGTACATTGAGCAGGACCAAATCCCGAGGTCATCCAATTTGTACTAACTCGATAAATGGATAGGACCTCAGTTTATATTATGGAGTACATCCCTTAATCCCGAAATAATAACGGACATATATTATTAATTATTGTTTCTTTGATTTACCAATGGGCGAGATGTATTCTGTTAGATCGATAGGCCCGGTAAGTTGGGAGATAATATTAATAATATGATGTGTTGTTGATTATTGACGGAATCCGTGTCCTAGTTAGTCGGGATGATGATGCCCCTTTGATGAGCTCAAAAGGTTCATCGTGCTAAACCCTGCAGGTGGATTTGATCCGGCACGATAATAAGGTTGAGTGGTACTAATCAAGGATCCAGAAGCTAATTAATTTGAATTGTCAGTAATTTAAATTAATTAACAGGCATTCGAGATCTTAAACTCGGGGGGATGGATGACTCGTAATATGTGGAGCCCATATGAAAATATGGGGGTTGGTGAGGAATTTCAATTAAGATCCTTTAGTGGAATGAATCTTAATTAATGGATTGGGTTTAGATCCATTAGTGGGCCAAGATCCAACTCCTTCTCTTGGTCCCTACCTTAGCCCTATATATACCTACGAGACCATGAAACCAAGGCTAGACGATCCAATTAATCCACCCAAGGTGATCTCTCTTTCCCTCTCTTGTTTCTCTCTCTTAGGGCACCGGGTACAGAAAGGGTTTGTTCCTTCCTCTTCTGTCACTTTTCTTCTCCTTGGCTGCCTCTCTCTACCAAGGAAAGGGAGGATCATCTCCTCCTTTTGGTGGTGAACGGCGAGGAGAAGGGAGGCCGGTGAGAGGCGCGCAAGGGAGGCCGGCGGGCGGCTTTGGAAGCCGGTGGCGCTAGGTTGAGACGAGGAGGTGAGCAGCCAGTTTTGGGTATCTTCTTCATCTGTGGTCTCCTCTCGAGGTTAGCTTCTGAGCCGGCCAAGCCTTGGAGGCTCCGGCTGACGGCGGCGCACGGGAGGAGGAGACTAGGGCCGGCGGCAATAACCCTTTAATTAGGGTTTTGGTTTGGCTAGGAGAGAAGAAGAAATCACCATTGTTCAGAGGCATCGGTGATCTCGGTTCGTGGTAGATCATTGCCCACATGACGTCCTCGAAGGGTGGGACATAAGGTAGAAGACCACGAGGTGATCGGGAAGGTACATCTCTTCCCATGCTCCATTGATTACCCTTATGTCAATTTTTGCTATGTTTACTAACCTCGTCATTTTATGTGTGTTAGTTTAATAATTTGATTTTGTATCATAGCCATTAATTTACTAATAGGACCCCAACCATAAACACAAAAGCCGACGATCAACTCGTCGCCGTTTCCGCGGTCGAACGATCAAGCTAATCACAAGGCTGATTTTGGTAATTGGCCGAGTTGTGATTTGGATCGTTCGATACAGCACGAGACGGTCGTAGGGAGACGGGTCTCCATTCAGATTAATTTTTTAATCCGTAGACATGGAGAGGTCTCTTGGATCGACTAAGTATTCGCTTAGGAAACCCGCCAAGCCATACCCAACAGCATATCCCCAAAACGAATCCGGCAACTCAGAGTAGCTCATCATTGACCTAACCATTTCCATAAGAGTCATATTCCTTCTTTCTACAACACCGTTCTGCTGGAGTGTGCCGAGTGCAGATAATTAGGATTGAATCCCAGACTCTGACAAATAGGTCCTAAACTCTCCTAAGAGGTACTCGCCACCACGATCTAATTGCAGTGTCTTGATACTTTTACCCTGACGTTTCTCCACATCATCCTTGAATTCTTTGAACTTATCAAAGCATTCAGACTTGTGGTGCATCAGGTAAATGCATTCATACCTTGAATAATTGTCAATAAAAGTGACGAAGTATTCAAAGCCACCTATAGCCCGGATGGACATAGGACCACATAAATCAGAGTGAACCAATTCTAACACATCTTTGGCCCTATACCCCTTAGTCTTGAAAGGCCTCTTGGTCATCTTACCTTCCAAGCAAGACTCACAGGTTGGGAAGTCTTCCACCACCAATGAACCCAAGGGCCCATCGGCTATCAACCTTTGAATCCTACTAAGGTTAATATGACCAAGCCTAAGGTGCCAAAGATATGTCTGGTTCATTTTTAGAAGGTTCTTTTCTCTTATTTTGGTTAGATGATGAGCTATTGGGTTCTATTTGCATCGTGAGAGTTTTTGGTTCTAGAGTGTACAAATTGTCTTTCATAGCACCCGAACAGATAATCTCTTTATTTCTCTTTCTAACAAATCTGTTATTAAAAGCAATAGAATATCCATCCTTTATTAATTTAGAAATCGATACTAAGTTCATTCTAAAAGAGGGTACATATAAGCAATCCCTCAAAACCAAAACGTTATTTCTCTCAAAAGATAAATAAATGTCTTCCACTGCAACTGCTGCCACCTATGTAGCATTGCCCATGTAGACGAAGATTTCCCCATCAGCTAGCCATCGGGTTTCCTGGAACCCCTGCAACGAGTTGCAGACATGATCAGTGGCTCCTGTATCTACACACCAGGTACTGGTATATAGCACCGCTAAACGTGTTTCAATGACTAAGCACAAAGAAATACCTTTGTCTTGACAATGGGGACAATTCGCCTTCCAGTGTCCAGTTTACTAACACGTGAAGCACTTGCCTCTCGGCTTCTTCACGCCAGTCCGAGGTCCCTGCGATCCAACTGCTTTCTTGTACCCACCTTGTTTCTTCTTCTTCCTGCCTTTTGACACAGAAGTGGAAACCTTCTAAGTAACCAAGATTGAGAACTCTGACAAAAAAGGCCCTCTGCCGCCTGGAGTTCTCCTAGCAATTCCCCCAATATATATTCACGTTTGTTCATATTGTAGTTGAGACGGAATTGCTCAAAACTCCTAGGCAGAGATTGGAGTCTAATGTTGACCTGGGTTTCCCCATCGATCTATGCTCCAAGGACCTCAATCTCAGTAAGGTGGGTCATCATCTTAAGGACATGATCCCTTACGGGTGTCCCTTCGACCATGGTAGTCGTCATCAAACTCTTCATCGCAACCTGCCTAGCGGCCCGACCCTGGTGCCCGACAAGCTCCTTGAGGTTCAGCATCATATCATAAGTAGTGGGCATGGCTTGATGTTGATGTTGCAATACATTCGACATAGATGCCAGAATGTAGCACCGCGCCCTCTCATCTGCCTTGACCCACTTCTTAAAGCGCTCTCTCTGCTCTTCACTAGAGTTCTCACCAGGCTTTTCAGGACATTTTTCGAAGAGTACATATTTGTACTCTTCAGGAGTAAGGACAATGTCTAAGATTCTTTTCTAGTCTATGTATTTGGGTCCAGTATGCTTGATTTCCTTAAGTATGGTCGCTAGTGGGTTAAAGGCCATTTTGAAACTACCTGAGAATCGAAACAATCACAACTTTAGATTTCTAAAATAAATTGACTCCTCAAACAATAAATTTTTGAAATCAACTAACAACTCAAACACCAAGAATTCGCATGCCACGTTAGTGTGGACATATACGAATTCTACATTCGTTAGAGGAGGTTTTACCTATTAATCTTATTATCTTGTCAACCTAACTTTTTGACAAATAAAATTAATAGTTGGTTCACTTCGGCCCTACAAATAATAGCAGTGACTCCGTTGGGGAGGATACTAATATTTGCATCTAAGTGTTTACCATTACACGACACTAAGAAAATTATTTCCGATTATGTGTCTTCCGTTGGGAAAAATCACACACTCTTCAATAATTTTCTATAATCTTTTCTGACCTAGTGATTCGCAGAACAAGCCTATCCGTTATGGAGGAAGGCACTCAGACCCGACGCGCGGGCTTGTTCGCATCAATTATCAGAATGTAATGGAGGCCACGGGACCCTTCGGGTCCCTCTCCCACTTTATTATTTAATTTGAGGAATTTTACATGCACACATACGACAAGCACATAAACCAACATAATAAAATAGAAAAATCCTAGATTTTTCCAACTATCATGGACTTGGTCTCCAATGCGCCTCCAGTCGTGTCGTCACCTCGTCCGCCCCTCCCTACACCATACGCAAGCCACCATTGAAAGGATCTCCGAGCCGAAATGACAAGCTAATTATTTGCATCGATTGATCCTATACTCCACGAAGGAGTGTACATAAATATCTAGATCAAAAGCAAATAAAAAGCTCGGGTAAACATGTGCGTATTTAATTACAAAAATTAAATACCTATCTAGCCTCGTCAACCCCGAGTATTTAATTTAATACAAAAATTGCACAATAAATCACATATAACTATTATTTTAGCCATGAGAAATTGGAATCTAGTGCCTGCAACAAAGAGTTAGCCTACGCAGATCCACATATCATTTAGAAAAAATTAAATATATAATAATGCACAAAAATTAACCGAATCCTAAACACACAAAACCGGAAACCTCAGCTCTAATACCAATTGATGGTTGCGGTATAGCTTGGTGGGCTTCCTAAGCGAATACTTGGTTGTCCTTGAGAGACCTCTCTATGTCTACACATTAAAAAATTAATCTGAATGGCGACCTGTATCTCAAACAACCAACGCGTTATCGTATCGATTGATTCGAATTACAACTTGGCCAATCACAAAGATCGTGCCTTGTAATTTGTCTAACCGACCGACCGCAGAAAAGACGACGAGTGGATCACCAGTTTTTGTGTTTATTATCGGGGTCCAATTAATTAATTATTAACAATGATTATCATATAATCAACAACATAATAATTAATTAACACACACATAAAATGATAGAACTATAAGGAGCCAAGGAAGAAATTTATACCTTTCTTTACTTCGTAGTCTTCTACCTTATGTCCCTCCCCTCTCGGATGTCGTGTGGGCGACGAGCTATCGAGAACCGGAATCACCAAGGGCTCCAATTGATCACCTTCTTCACAAGCCAACAAAACCCTAATCTAGGGATTGCACCACCGGCCACTCCTCCCTCTTCCCTTGCGCAGCCGGCCACTGTAAGCCACCCAAGCCCCACTGGCCACTCAGCAAACCTTGAGAGGAAGGTGAAGAAAAAGAATAAGGAGAGATTGCTCCTTCTTCCTTACCCAAAATGGCCGAAAAAGCTCCTCCTCCCCTAGCTTGCGACACCGACGCCGCAACCCCTTGTGCCACCTCCCACCAATCGTCAGCCACTTCTCCTTCCTCGCTGCGCACCACAAAAGGGAGAAGAGTATTCCCCCTTTGTCTAGTAGTGGCCACTCACCGCGAGGTTGAGGGATGAAGAAGAAAAGGAGACGAAGATAATCTTCTTCCCACCCTTGCTGTGACCTAGGAGAGAGAAGGGAGAGAGAGGAGAGGAGGAAAGCCTTGGGTTGATGAATAATTGGATTAGCCTTGGTTTCTTGATTCCATGGGGTATATATAGGGATAAGGTAGGGACCATGAGGAGGAGTTGGGTCTTGGCCCACACACCATGTTATCTACAATACAGAGTATGAGATTGTTTATGCATATACTAATTTAAGCATGCAATTGTGTTGTTGTGATTCTCTTTCAAAATGTAGATGATCCTATATAAAAAGAACAAGTCTTTTAGTATACATCTATCAAAAAGGAGGAAGAAGAAGAAGAAGGAGAAGAGAAAGAGTTCCTCCCCTACACTTGAACCCTAACCGACCTCCTCCTTTCTTCCTAACTTGTGGCGCCAAGCACCACAAGGAAGAACAAGACCTCTTCTTCCTCTCTTCCAAGCTTGCGGCGCCAAGCACCACCAAGGAAGAGAAACATCGGGTTTTCCTTCTTCTCCTCTTCTTGTCATGCGCCACAAAAGGAAGAGATGAACTCCTCCTTGACCATGTGATCGTTGGCCACCAAGTAGATGGAAGAAGAGAAGAAATGGGGAAGAAAGGAAGCAAACTTCCTTTGCTTTCCCTACCGCCAGCATGCCCTAGGAGAGAGAAAAGAGAGAGAGGAAGAGAGGAGAGACTTAGGGTTGTTGTGTCTTAGATGCCTTGGTCTCATGACTCCATGAGGTATATATAGGCTACAATAGGGACCATGAGGAGGAGTTGGGTCTTGGCCACCTAATGGATCAAGGCCCGATCCATTAATGATGATCCATTCCACTAGAGGATCACCATTGATCTACCTTACCAACTCCCATATTTAAATATGAGCTCAACCTATTATGAGTACAAAATTCTCTCCGTGTTTAAGATATTGAATGTCCATTAATTAATTAAATTACTGACAATTTAATTAATTAATATCTAACTCCATGAGTAGTACCACTCAACCTTATCATCATGGCAGACCAAGTCCACTTGTAAGATTTAACATGATGAGCTTTATGAGCTCCTCAAGGGCACATCATCAACCTGACTCACCAGGACATGGTTTTCTTCTATAATCAACGACATACTATGTAAATAATATTATTTCCCAACTTACCAGGCCTATCGATTTAACCAATAAATCTCGCCCACTGGTAAATCATGAAATAAATATTAAGTACATGTGTCCACTATTATATCGAGATTAAAAGGATGTACTCCTTAATATCTGAGGTCTGATTCAATTATATAGTCTTTTTAGTCTGATTAAAAGGAAGCCTATCTAAGGAGTCAGGTAAGGTAAGGCGTACCCTATTTGGTCTTTTTTGTCTGGTGGAACTAGCTGAAGCTACCTCACCACATCCTAGACTAGTTAGACCAGAGTTTCTCAAAATAACTTGAAAATACATTTTCTTTAAAAGGCATTGTCTAGGAAAGCGTCGTTGCTCCGAAAACCACGAAGGCTCCTGTGCCTCGCCAAGACCTCGAAGTCAATTATTGAAATCTATTTTCAATTTACTATTTGATAAATTTAAATCTAACTCAAGTTTCAATCAAATCATAGTTTTTAACTTAAATTCAAAAGATAAAATTAAATACATCTTACAAAATAGATAAGGATACCCTATTTTGTCACTTAGAATTGGGTAAGATGCTTAGGACCTAAAAGATTTGTCCAACCCAACCAACCTCACAACGTAATCAATTCCACCTTTAATGTAATAAACCTAATTGACAATTTTACCTTATTTAAACTCACATATTTTTCAAAATTTAATTTAAATATTTGTTAAATTTAACTTAAAATATTTTTCAAAATTTAGTTTAAATATTTTTCAAATTTAACTTAAAATATTTTTTAAAATTTAGCTTAAATATTTTTTAAATTTAACTTAAAATATTTATCAAAATTCAGCTTAAATATTTTTCAAATTTTACTCAAATATTTTTCAAATTCAATTTAAATATTTTTTAAATTTAACTTAAAACATTTTTCAAATTCAACTAAAATATTTTAAAATTTAACTTAAAATATTTTTCAAAATTCAACTTAAATATTTTTCAAATTTAACTTAAATATTTTTTCAAAATTCAACTTAAATATTTTTTCAAAATTCAACTTAAATATTTTTTAAATTTAACTTAAATATTTTTCAAAATTCAGCTTAACTCAACCTAATTAAACTAATGAAGCTAAAATCTATCTTACAAAAATAGTCATAGGAATAACATGACTGATAACTCAGATTAGGTGAGACAGATTAGGTAGTTATACTCAATTCATCTATCCTTATATTTCTACATATATGGATCCAAATTAGGGCACTTTCTATGTTGGAATATAAAGATTTGGACCAATGGATATTGGATGGTAGATGCTCCAGACATATGACTGGAGACAAATTGAAGTTCACCAAAATCAAGTACAAGAATCTAGGTTCAGTGGCATTTGGCAACAATGTCACACTTAAGGTAATTGGTTCAGGTAATATTGCACTAAACTCTGATTTTATTATTAAAAAGGTGTTATTGGTTGATAATTTTAAATTTAACCTACTTAGCATTAGTCAACTTTGTGATACTGGATATATAGGTACTTTCTATAATTCAAACTGCCTTATTAGGAACTTACACGACCCAGAAGTAACCCTTAAGGGAATTAGGAAAAATAATATTTATGTTATTAACCTACCATCTTCACCTAAATATTTTTATGCCCAACAAGAAGAAACTAACTTATGTCATAGAAGACTAAAGCACACCCACACAAAATTAATTCCGAAACTAAGTCATAATGGACTAGTTAAGGGTAACCCTAAACTTAGATACTTTGAAAATTCAATTTGTAACCCATGTCAACAAGGTAAACAAACAAAGTCAATCCACAAACCTGTCCAATCAGACATAACCCAAGTGACACTTGAGCTCCTACACCTAGACCTAATTGATTCTCATGGCCAAGTCACTAAGCGGAAATCGATATTGCTTAGTAATTATTGATGATTATTCTAGATTTACCTAGGTTAGGTTTTTGAAAACCAAAGATGAAACCTTTGAAATATTTAACACTTTATGTAAAATACTTAAAAATGAAAAAGATACAAAAATCAAAAGAATTAGAAGCGACCATAGGGGAGAATTTAAAAATCTAAAATTTAATCAATTTTTCAAAATTAATGGATATATCCATGAATTTTCTTGCCCTAGAACCCCCCAACAAAATGGGATAGTTGAAAGAAAGAATAGAACCCTTCAGGAGGCTGCTAGGAATATGCGTAATGAGTATAATCAATCTAATCAATTTTGGGCAGAAGCAATAAACACAACCTGTTACCTCCAAAATAGGGTCCTAATAAAATGAAACCCCCTATAAAATTTATTATCATAAACTACCTAATTTATATTTATAAAAAGGTTTTGGGTGTAAGGTCCATATCCTAAATACTAATGACTACTTAGGAAATTTCAATCAAAATCAACCCTAGGGATTTTGTAGTGTACTTAACCACAAGTAGGGCATATAGGGTCTATAACAACCATACCCTTAAAATTGATGAAACTATAAATGTAATATTTGATGAAGAAATAGTCAACTAATTAAACCAACTCACCCTACTTAACCAATCAACCAAGCTCAAACAATTCAGACAAAGATCTAGTAGAAAGTGAATTAATATCTGAACCAAATTTGAATCAAACCATTGAACTAGTAATTAAACCAAATCAAATACTTGATCCTGAACCTTAACAACCTGAACCATCTTCTAGGACTAGGTCAAATCATCCAACTAACCAAATCTTAGGTGACCCAATTTTAGGTGTTAAAACAAGAACATCCTATAGAAACCTAAGCCAGGTTGCCTTGATTTTGTTAGAACACCGCGCCATCTCATCTGCCTTCACCCACTTCTTATAACATTCCTTCTCCTCTTCACTAGAATTCTCGCTAGGCTTTTTAGGATAGATCTCAAAGAGTACAAATTTGTACTCCTCAGCAGTTAAGACAATGTCCAGGTTCCGTTTCCAATCAATGTAATTTGGACCAGTAAGTTTATTTTCCTTTAAAATAATAGCAAGTGAGTTGAAAGACATTTTGAAAAAATCTTGACAATCACAATGATCAAATCATTAGATTTCAAAATAATATTGATTCCTCAAACAATATAATTTTAATATCAACCAACACCTCAAAACATCGAGAATATTGTATGCCACGATAGTGTGAACGTATACGAATTCTACATTTGTAAGAGGAAGTTTTACCTATTAATTTTATTATCTTGTCATCCTTACTTTTTGACAAATAAAATTATTAGTTGGTTCCTCTTCGGCCCTACAAATAATAGCAGTGACTCTGATGGGGAGGATACTATTATTTGCATCTATGTGTTCACCATTAACGATGCTAAGGCAATTATCTAAGATTATGTCCCTTCCGATGGGGAAGATCACACGCTCCTAAATAATTTTCTATAACCATATTTGACCTAGTGATCCACGAAACAAACTCATCCGATATGGAGGAAGGCACTCAGAGTCAATGCGCAAGTTTGTTCGCATCACATGTCAAATTTGTAATGGAGGTCACGGGACTCAAAGATTCCCTCTCCCACTTAGTAATTTAAAATTGAGGAATTTTCAAGCGCACACAACATGCATATCAAACAATAATCAATAAATATTTGCCTCCGGCACTATGGTGCAGCGGTAGGGCGACGAGTTGCTAACCCAGACATCCATGGTTCAATCCCCAGCTATGGAGTATTTGTAGGAATATTTCCTCCAAATGGGGTGCGAACACTGGGACGTTGGGCTTCTAGACCGTCCACCGTGAGTGCTTCCCGATTTACCCTGGCGGCTGGTGGGAAACATCCATGAGGCCAGGCCGGTCGCTCGAGGTTGGAAAAAACTTCGTTAATCGTTAATAATCAATAAATATGAAAAAAAAATAAATTTTCCAACTATTATGGCTTTTTGTTCACCAATTCACCTCCCGTAGTGTCGCCACCTCGTATCCACCTCCATACACCATTCACAAGCCATGAAGGAGCTCTGAGCCGAGATAATAACTATTTTAATTTACATCCATCGATCCTATACTCCACAAAGGAGTGTACAACAAATCTAGATCGAAAGTAAATTAAAATGAGTGGCTACACAATGTCGTATTTAATTACAAAATTAAATACTAATTAGCCTTGTCAACTCCGAGGATTCAAATAAATATTACCATCATGCTCACACAATCACATACAATCACATTAAGCCATAATAGTCGAATCTTATGTCTGGAACCAAAGAGTTAGCCTATGCACATCATAGTATTATCTGGCATAAAATAATATATGATAAATGCATGAAAGTAACCGAATCCAAAACACAAAACCGGAAGCCTCGCTCTGATTGTTGGTTTGGGTTTCCATGGTGATACCTCGGTTGCTCAGGGGAAACCCCTCCATGTCCCTGGATTAAAATTTTTCAATCCGAATGGAGAACAATTTCCCAAACAACCATTTCATCATCGTACTAATTGATTCGAGTTACTACATGACCAAACATGTTGTTCAAGCCTTGTAACTCGCCTAACAAATTAGTCACGAAAGAGATGATGAGTGGATCACTGATTTTGTGTTTACCATTGGGGTCCAAGATTATTATCAACATAAAATGATGAACAATAATTAAACAATTAATTAAACAAAAACAAACAAGATTAGAGGAGCCATGACAGAAGATATACCTTCCCGTTTACCTCGCGATCTTCTATTGTATGACCCCCCTTCTTGGACGTCGTGTGGGCGACGATCTACCAAGTGTTAGTGATATGAGAGAAGTGTCCTAAGGCAATCGCCTTATGATTGTAAACATTTATTTTAATAAATGAAAATTCACTATTTGAGTATACATGATTGTGTATTTGATTGGGATCTTAAACTCATCTACTGAATGTCCGCAATACAATTCACAGCATAAGAGAATTTGTGATGAGATCACAACTAGTGATTATCTCTACATGTGCAATTGTGAAGTATTGAAAATATCCCTAGTCGATGAATTGATAAAAACGGACAACTATCAATTCTGTTGAGACTAGCATGGGTTATTCTCTAATCAGCTGATTCTCACTGGCTGGTGACATTGTGATGTCCGGAGATAAACATGGATGCTAGTTAAGGGAACTAGTTCATTGGAGTGACTAGCTGTAAAACTTCATATGGTAATCTATATAGATATGTCAGTGAAGTTCTTACTGCAGCTTAAGTGCGATGTTCCTTTGACTTGCGGTGTTCAAGTCATCTTGGTCATGGAGACTTATACTATAACATCTTAAGCAAGCATCTCCAAGGAGGTGTGGACCCAGGATGATTGGGTATAAGCCGAAGTGCTCGAAGATGTTTGAACAGCCTACAAAGGATTCACCACTCCTTGCGAGGAGATGTATACCCAGGCCTATCGTCGGATTGTTACTCAAAACCTCTGGCCAGAGCATGTCATATTTAGAGTATGAGTCTCTTAAATACATGAGAGTAATTAGAAATCCAAAGGACGAGAAAGACACTACTTGGGCTAGGTGTGACGTAGTCAGCCTAGTGGGGACTGACACACACAGACCATGTCCTGAACCAAGTGGGTATAAGATGGTGAAGGGAATGGGGCACGATTCATTAGAGCTGCTGAAGGGTTTCAGAATTACTTCTGAGGTCAACTGTTGATCTTTCGATTAATTGGGGGTCATAATGTACTACTAGGTGCCACTCATGATCGTTCTATAATTAGTTGATTATAGACGGCCAACATAAATCGAAAGCCTATTTAGTCACACGCACTACGAGTAATCCGAGGGATTTAAAACGAGTTGAAAATTGGATTTTCCGATCAAGAGAAATAAGTCGAATCTGAGTTAATCAGAGGCGCAACGGAAGCTTAAAATGGCTAAGTCTTTTGAAGGCTTATTGGGCGAATTAAATGAGTTTAATTCGCGATGGGTTCGGCTCGGTTTGGCCGGCCAACCCTCTTTGGTTTGGCCGGCCACAATAATGGGGAGAAACCAATTTATTTGGTTTAATTAATAAAATAAATCTAGCGCGATTTGTTTTATAAATTATGGATAAATAAATTTGTATAAAGAAATTTATAGAAATTTATTCTTTTTATGGAAATTAAAATAATCCATGGAATGGTTTATTTTAATATTATAAAATCAATTATGAATTGATTTTTCCATAATAAGAAAATTTATAATTTTCTTGTAAAATTTATTCCATAATAAAAGGAAAGATCTATTTGTTTTATTATAAAATTAGTTATAATAAAACTTGGCTTAAACAGAATAATTCATAAGAAAATTTATAGGATAAATTTCTTATGAAAAATTCCGTTAAAAGAGAGACTTGGCAAGGGAGAAACTACTATATAAAGGAACCAAAGGCAAGCCTTGAATTCCTAATTGAGTAATCAAGAGATTACCTCTCTTCCTCTCTCTCTCTCTTATTCTCCTTCCCACCTAGGGTCGGCGCCTCCCTTTGCTCATCCTAGGGTCGGCGCCTCCCTTTGCTCATCCTAGGGCTGGCGCCTCCTCCACCTAGGGCCGGCGCCTCCTCCTCCTAGGGCCGGCTCACCTTGATCCCCAAGAGTTGGCGTGAGCAACCTCCATCAAGAAGGAGCCAAATAAGAAGAAGAAGAAGCGAGTCGCATCTCCTTCCTTCCTGGAATTTAGATTCCGTTTCTTGGTGGTTAGTTTCCTTTCTTCTCTCTTGATCTTCTAGTTGTGCCTTTAGAGAATCTAGTAGTTCTCGACGGCACAAAACTCGTGACTTTGCGAAGTCATCCCGAAGAGAACTCGGCGTGGACGCGAATAGAGGCGGAGCTTCCAAGGGACGCTACGGTTGGATCTCGTCCCTTTCTTCGAGTTACGCAAGGTACTAAGTAAATTAGTTTATTTTTTCGCAATGTTTTAATTTATGATCATGTCCACACATCATAAGGTAGCATGCTAGATACGTGGTTAAAATAATTTGAGAAATTATTTTATGCTAATTCTTCCGCTGCACGTAAAAATTTAAAATTTTACGAACCCGTATCCTTGTCAACATGCACCCGGTCCCAACACCAAGAACTGAAGTCACCAAGGCTCCAATCTCATTCTCCTTTGCATGCGTCGAACCCTAACACCAAGCATGGTGTTGCACCGGCCACCAAAGGAAGTGGTTCTTCCTCCTATGCTTGCGTCGACCACCAAAGAAGGGACAACTTCTTCACACCAACCCAAAGGAGGAAGAGAGGATGAAGAAGGAGCTCTTCTTCCTCCCAAAAACCCTAGCCGCCAAATCCCTTCCTCCTTTCTCAATTCTGGTGGCGCCAACAAGGAAGAAGAAGCCTTGTTTTCTGGTCACCGACCACTCTCCCTTGCTCTAGGTTAGTGCACGCCCAAGAGGAGGATGAGAGGATGATAGGTGAAGAACAAATCCACACCCAAAACCCCCTCTTCTTCCTTCACCTTGTCACCGGTGCCACCTTCACCTAGGAGAGAGAGAGGTTGAGAGAAAAGAGAGAGAAGCCTAGGGTTTTTTATGTGTACGATGTCTTGGTCTCATGACTCCATGGGTATATATAGTGCTACAATAGGTACCATGAGGAGGAGTTGGGTCTTGGTCACCCAATGGATCAAGGCCTGATCCATTAATGAAGATTCATTCCACTAAAGGATCCTCATTGATCTACCTCACCTACCCCCATATTTAAATATGAGCTCCACCTATTATGAGTACAAGAATCTCCCCATGTTTAAGATATTGAATGTCCGTTAATTAATTAAATTACTGACAATTTAATTAATTAATATCTAACTCCTTGAGTAGTGCCACTCAACTTTATCATCATGTCGGACCAAGTCCACCTGCAGGATTTAACATGATAAACCTTATGAGCTCCTCAAGGCGACATCATCAACCCGACTCACCAGGACACGATTTTCTTCTATAATCAACGACACACCATGTAAATAATATTATTTCCCAATACACCGGGCCTATCGATTTAACCAATAAATCTCACCCATTGGTAAATCAAAGAAATAAATATTAAGTGCATGTGCCCGTTATTATATCGAGATTAAGAGCATGTACTCCATAATAACTGAGGTCTGATTCAATTATAAAGTCAGTATAAATTTAATCACCTCTATGTTGGTCCTGCTCAATACACATAAAGTGCACTAGTATAATTCTATGGTCAAGATAAATCAATACAAAACTACACTACAACTATCCTGATGGTTTGTCCAAATCCATCTCAGTTGTGAGCCTGTACTTATACTCTACAATGAACTGATAACATGATCTTTTGTGCGACATCACACACCATGTTATCTACAATGTAAAGTATCAGACAATATGCACATACCAATATAAATATGCAAATAGTAATCTTGTGATTCTCTTTCAAAATGTAGATGTCTATATAAAAGCAAGGCTTTTTGTATACATCCTAACAATCTCCCACTTATACTAAAAGACTATGTTGCCCTCATAATTCCATACATCTGACTCTCATATCCTCCACATGCCTATCTAAAGCTCTCCCTGGAAGGGCCTTAGTGAAAGGATCCGCCAGGTTGTCCCCTAATGCAATCATGGCGACAACAACTTCTCCTCGCTTTACGATCACTCGTATCAGGTGGTACTTGCGCTCTATGTGTTTACTCGCCTTATGGGCTCATGGTTCCTTCGGATTTGCAACTGCACCATTGTTATCACAATAAATTGTGATAGTTCTTGGCAAACCAGGAATCACATCCGAGTCCATCATGAAGTTCCTGAACCATACAACTTCTTTGGCCGCCTCAGAGGCTGCCACATACTCTGCTTCCATGGTGGAGTTCGCCACACATATCTGCTTGACACTCCTCCATACAATGGCTCCACCTCCTAAAGTAAACACATAACCCGAGGTAGACTTACTTTTGTCCCTATCTGATTGGAAGTCTGAATCCGTATTACCCACAGGGAGTAATTGGTTTGCCTTGTAAACTAGCATATAATCCCTAGTCCTTCTCAGGTACTTCAGTATATGCTTTACCGCAAACCAATGTCCCTGACCTGGGTTACTCTGATATCTGCTAACCATGCCCATGGCAAAGTAGATATCCGGTCTCGTACATAGCATAGCATACATGAGGCTTCCTATAGCCGAAGCATAAGGAACTGCCTTCATCTCCTCTATCTCGTTTAATGTTTTAGGACACATCTCCTTAGATAGAGGAACTCCATACCTGAAAGGTAGAAAACCTTTCTTGGAGTTTTCCATGCTAAAATGAGTTAGGACAGTGTCTATGTATGAAGCTTGAGATAAACACAATATCCTTTTTCTGCGATCCCTTATAATCTTGATCCCAAGGATGTGCCCTTCTTCACCCAAGTCCTTCATATCAAACTGTTTGGACAACCATACCCTTATGTCTGATAATACTTTGACATTGTTGCTAATGAGCAAAATATCATCTACGTATAGTACAAGAAATACCACTACATTTCCGTCACATCTCTTGTATACACAAGACTCATCCGGACTTTGAATAAATTCATATGACTGGATTACCACATCAATGTGGATGTTCCAAGATCTCGAAGCTTGCTTCAATCCATAAATGGACCGATTAAGCTTACACATAAGATGGTCTTTGCCCTTCGCAATGAATCCCTCTGGTTGCTTCATGTAGATGGTTTCCTCAAGACTTCCGTTAAGGAAAGCTGTCTTGACATCCATCTGCCATACCTTATAATCCATATGAGCAACAATAGATAAGAGAATCCGGATAGACTTAAGTATGGCTACCGGCGAAAAGGTCTCCTCATAATCGATACCCTCTTTCTGAGTATACCCTTTCGTAACAAGCCTAGCTTTGAAGGTCTCTACCTTCCCATCTGATCCTCTCTTTCTCTTGTAGATCCACTTACATCCAATGGCATTTACACCATTGGATAGTTCTACTAGAACCTAGACATGATTAGAATTCATAGATTCTATCTCATAATTTATTGCCCTTTGCCAAGATACCACATCTTTATCTTGGAGTACCTCGTCATAGGTCTAGGGATTAGGTTCATGTTCGCCAGGGACTAAGTCCGACGACTCACCCAAGAACATGAATCTATCAGGTTGTCTAACAACCCTCCCACTACGACGAGGTACCACCTGTGTATCCTCTGTGACACATGGTGCAATGACTTGTGGTATGTCCTCTTGCATTTTTGGTACTGAGGTTGGAACTTCCCCTTTTAATTCCTCAAGAATAATCCTACTCATGGGCTTGTGGTTCATCACATAGTCTTCCTCTAAAAATCGGCATTCGTGCTGACGATCACCCTCTGATCCTTAGGACTATAGAATAAACCACCTTATATTCCTTTAGGATAGCCTACAAACAAGCGTACTTTTGTATGAGATTCCAACTTATCAATATCTCCCTTCAGCACATGTGATGGACTACCCGAAATCCGAATATGTCTTAGACTAGGCTTTTGCCCAGTCCACAATTTTGTGGGAGTAGAAGGCACTGACTTAGATGGTACCAAGTTCAGTATGTACGCTGTCGTTTCCAGAGCATATCCCCGTAACGAATCTGGCAACTTGGAGTAACTCATCATCGATCTAACCATCTCCATAATTGACTTATTCCTTCCCTCTGCTACACCATTCTGTTGGGGCGTACCAGGTGTAGATAATTAGGATTGAATCCCAGCTTCTGATAAGTAATTCCTAAACTCTCCCACGAGGTACTCACACCACGATCAGATCGTAGTGTCTTGATACTTTTACCTTGATGATTCTCCACGTCAACATTGAATTCTTTGAACTTATCAATGCATTCAGACTTGAGACGAATCATGTAAATGTACCCATACCTTGAATAATCACCTATAAAAGAGAAGAAATATTCAAAGCCACCTCTAGCCTGGATAGACATAGGACCACACAAATCAGAATGAACCAACTCTAATACATCTTTGGCTCTATACCCCTTGGCCTTGAAAGGCCTCTTGGTCATCTTACCTTTCAAGCCAGATTCATAGGTTGGGAAATCCTCCACCAACAATAAACCCAAGGGTCCATCGGCTATCAACCTTTGAATCCTACTAAGGTTAATATGACCAAGTCTTAGATACCAATGATATGTTTGGTTCATCTTCGAAGGTTCTTTTCTCTTATGGTTAGATGATGAGTTATTTACTTTTATTTGCATTATGGGATAATTTGATTTAAGAGTGTACAAATTGCCAATTAACTCACCTGAACAGATAATTTCTCTATTCCTTTTTATAATAACTTTCTCATTAAAAGAAATAGAATTCCCATCCTTTATTATTTTAGAAACCGAAACAAGTTTCTTTCTAAAACTAGGTACATAAAGGCAATTTCTCAAAACCAAACATTTATTTTTCTAAAAATATAAATAGACGTCTCTCACTGTAATAGTCGCTATCTCCGTAGCATTACCCATGTAGACGGTAATCTCTCCATTAGCTAGTCATCGGGTTTCCTAGAACCTCTTTATCTTGACGATGGGGACTATCCGCCTTCTAGTGCCCAGCCTGCTTGCACGTGAAGTGCTTGCCTTTCGGCTTCTTCATGCTAGCCCGAGGTCCCGGAGTTCCTGCCGCTTTCTTTGCACCATCTTGTTGTTGGATCGAGAAATGCGAGAGAGGGGGGGGTGAATGTCGCAATTCGTTCGGATTTAAAAAGAGCGGGTGCGCAGCGGAAATAAAAGAGAACACAATAACGCAAACACAGCTGGTTTACTTGGTTCGGAGCCTGGGTCGACTCCTACTCCAAGGCCCACGGTCGTTGACCGTTTTCTGCGGGCAATTCTATAAGTTCGCAAAAGTTTACACACAGATAATAATAAAAATATTCTCGTAAACTTAAATACAACTCTTGTTACCGACGTCCGGTGAAGATTGAAGTTCTGGAGCAGCGGGACGTCGTCGGCTTGAGTTGGCAGCTTTCTGGAGCGTGTCGTGGAAGCAGAAGAGCGTAGAATTGTCGAAGGAATTAGTTATCTTTGAAGAGGGTCGAGGCCCTCTTTATATAGGGCAGGGGGCGCCCGACATGCTCGGGGCGCCCTCCACGTGGCAGCAGATCCGGCGATGCTCTAGTCAAAGCTGATCTCGTTATCTTCGGGATTGTTTTTGACTGGGGCGCACGACGCGCACGGGGCGCCCGATTGACCGGTCAAACTTTATCACCGAGGCTTCGCGAGGGTGAGCTGCAGCCGCCTTCAGTGGCGTGGCACAGTGGGCGCCCGAGACACGCGGGGCGCCCGACATGCGGGGCGCCCGACACACGCGGGGCGCCCCCGATTGCGCTGCTGTCGGGGCGTTTACCTCTCTGCTGACTTTGGGTTGACTCTGGGGCGCCCGACACATCCGGGGCGCCCTGCTCAGCTACGGCCTCACTCCTTTGAGGCTCTCTGAGCTGCAGAAACACAGTCCTTCGGTCATGCATCCAGGGTTAGTCCAAAACAACAAATAATAAGTTAGTTAAAACAGCCTTAGCTGTCTTGGTTCTGACTTTGGATCTCCAAAATGGAGCCCTAGGTCGAACCGACGCCTAATGTTCCCTCAAGGGGAACGCGTCCTCACCTACTCCTCTCGGGAGAATTTACCTGGTGCCAACCGGCTCCTCCAGTTGGACTTTTGCCTGACGGTCCTTTGTCAGGTCTTGGATACCGGCAGTCCTTCGCCAGTTGCCTAGCAGTCCTTCGCTAGGGCTTGGATACTGGCAGTCCTTCGCCTGTTGCCTAGCAGTCCTTCGCTAGGGCTTGGATACTGGCAGTCCTTCGCCAGTTGCCTAGCAGTCCTTCGCTAGGGCTTTGATACTGGCAGTCCTTCGCCAGCTGCCTAGCAGTCCTTCGCTAGGGCTTGGATACTGGCAGTCCTTCGCCAGGTGCCTAGCATTCCTTCGCTAGGGCTTTATATCCTGGCAGTCCTTCGCCAGGTGCCTAGCATTCCTTCGCTAGGACTTTGTCTCTGCACACTTGAGTAATATTGTTAGATCACAAACAAACTTAACTTTGAATCCTTTGCCAATATCAAAACAAGGTTCGATATGGTGCTTCCTGCACCAACAATCTCCCCCTTTTTGATTTATGGCAACACAATTCAAAGTTAAGTATAAACATATAACAGTTAAGAAATGAAGGAGTTATGAACAGTATAAGTGTAACAAAAAAAATTTATACTCCCCCTAAATCCCTAAATACTTGTGTTATAAAATACTTAACTTAACACTTTAACTTTGACCCTTCCTCCCCCTTTGACATATATCAAAAATAAACATGATTGAACAAGGTAAAAATTTAAAAAGTTTTGCAAGCCTAAATTTTGTAACATAACTTTTACTTGCCTTTGCAAAAAAGGAATTTTATTTCGGCAAAATTTTGACGCCAAATTTCCAATACTTAGAAAATTACGGGGTTTGAAAGAAAATTTTCTAAGTTCAGATGATTCAAAATACAGTTAATTTTGAAAAATGATCTTTTGAAATCAAGTACAGTTAATTTTCAAAAATATGAACTTTGAAAAAGCAGGTAAAGTTAATTTTCAAAAATATTGAACTTTGAAAGATAAGAACTTTACTTTTTGAAAGACAGGAGAAAAAAAATAATTTTAGCCTTTTCTCTCCTTTCCAATCTCCCCCCCTTAATGTGAAATTCTTCTCCTTAGCCATATATCAATAAGGAATTTTTTTTTAAAAAAAATTTAAAATTTGTGTATCAGAGCCTATGAGTTTTGAAAACATAAAAATACTTAGCATAATTTTTGAAAGCATAGCAAAAGCTTAACATGCACCAAAACTCCACTTTGAAAGGCATTAAAAAAAATTATTTTTGTAGGCAAGTCTTAGAACACTATTGCCTTGAAAATATTAGTACTTTTGAAAACATTATATTTTGAAAAGTAGAAGTACTTTTGAAAGATATTGTGCATTTTTGAAGATATAAGAAGATTATGCATTAAAAACTATAAGTGCTTTTATAATATTAGAGAAAATTATTTTTTTTTTTGAAAGCACTTACAAAAGTATTTATCGCATAATATTTTACTTGCATTGGTTACTTTTCCAGTCTGACACAATCCTAGGAAACCTTGTTAACTACAAGGACAGTTTCCTAAGTGTCCTGGAAATTCTCCAACTCATGTAAATACTATTTCCAAAAGAATTTTGAAAAAATAATAGTATTTTAAAAAAAATTATTTAAGTTTTCAAAAGGATTTTAAACGTGCAGTGCATGAAAACATATAATTCAATAATTCTTTTAATTTAATCTCCCCCTAAACTTGACCCAGTCCTAGGAAGCTTGTTGACTACAAGCGATCTTCCTCTGAGTCTTAAGGTTTGATTTAAATTATAAGAATTGTCTAATAACAAAAAATAATTAATAAACACATTTCAGAGATTCTTCTCTTGACTCAAACTCCTCCTAAATTTGACACATCCCAGGAGTCCTTATGGATCATGAAGTGGACCTTCCTCTGTGTCTTTAGGGTTTATTAAAATCAAAAGAATAGTTTTGAATATCAGTACGGTAATATAATTTTAGGAAATTCAATTTGAAATGAAGATAATTTTCAAACATAAGCAATTTGAAGGCATAAAACTTCTTCTTTTAATTTGAACTTCCCTTAAATCTGACACAGTCCTTGGAGGCTTGTTGACCACAAGTTAATCCTCCTCTTGGTCTTAGGGTTTGTCAAAATTAAAGAACAATTTTGAACATGCCTTTTGAGTATGATGATTTTTAAGGAGATAGATTTTTGAAAACATAATTTGGTATGATAACACAGTTTTCGACAACCATTTTGAAATGATAATAACTTTTCAAAGATATTTTGAAAGAAAAAAAATAAACCACTCCCCCTTACTATTTAACTCAATCTAATGTCCTAGGGGATTTCAGTGTTATCCATGTTTGACTGTGTTGACTAGGGTTGACTGTTTTGACCAAGTTTGACCAATCAATGACTAATACAAAACAAGCCCTAGATTATATTTAAAAGAAGTCTATTGAGATATTTAACATGAAAAAAAATGTTAGAAATGAAAATATAGGGTACAGCAGACTGAATTAAAAAAAATAGAGATGATTTTGAATAACTTTTGAAAATAATTTTTTTTGAAAGGATATTGATTTGTGCTTTTAGGTCCTAGATGTCTCACCCAGTTCTACGTGGTCAAACATGTTAACCTTATGGGTTGTGTGAGACAAATATTTTAATTTTGAAGATAAATGATTAAATTGAATTTTGAGAATAATTAAGTTGAATTTGAGAATAATTAAGAATAATTAAGTTGAATTTGAGAATAATTAAGAATAATTAAGTTGAATTTGAGAATAATTAAGAATAATTAAGTTGAATTTGAGAATAATTAGTTTGAATTTGATTGAATTAAATTTAATTGATTTAATTAAGATTTGATTGAATTTAATTGATTTAATTAAGATTTGATTAAATTTAATTGATTTAATTAAGATTTGATTAATTTGAATTTGAATGAATTGAATTAATTTGAGTTTGAATTAATTTGAGTTTGAATTTGATTTAGTTGGTTGGGTTGGACTCAACTTTTAGGTCCTAAGCATCTCACCCATTTCTAAGTGACAAAACAGGATATCCTTAACTGTTTTGTGAGATGCATATTTTAATAGAAAGATTTATTTTGAAAAGGCCATAATTAATTTTGAAAAGTTAAATTAATTTTTAAACCCAATTTAAATTTATTTTGAAAGGAGGTATTTGAATCTAAAATTAACTGAAAATTTGTGTTAGATTCGAATTTAACAAAAAATAATTTGAATTTGAATTTCAAAAATTGGCTTCCAGGTCTTGGCGAGGCACTAGGCCTTCTTTGGCCGTAGCCTTATGGGATCATCCACCCTTTCCTTGACAAAGCCTTTTAATGAAATTTCATTTTCAAAATTATTCTTTGAAAAATTTCTGGTCTAACTAGTTTGGGTCTTAGATCGGTAGCTTCGGCTAGTTCCGCCAAATTGGCTTCCCTAACGTACTATCATCTCACCTCCACCCAATACTATGTTGTTCAATTTTCAATTAACTGATTTAGTCCTAATCCTAATTCTAGGCAAAAAAAAAATAAAACACATAATTAAAACAAACAATTGTCTAAGTAAGGTCACAATTGGAGTAATACTCCGGATTTTCGAAATCAGCAAGATTATGAATTAAATTTTCTAACTTATTGACCTTATGTTTTAGGGTTTCATTTTCTTGTTTCAATTTTCTGAAATTTGTTTTAATTAAGTTACATGAATCAATCACATTATTCAAGGTAAATAACGGATTTTCAAATACTGTAAATTTACCTTCGTTGATTGTTTGTTCGGCATTCTTGGTAGCTCTTTTATCTGTGCATTCACTTTTGTAATGCCCGAACTCCTGGCACTTGAAGCATTGAATGCGACTTTTGTGCTTTCGTACTTTTGGAACTGATTCCTTTATCGCCGGTGGTGCAGACCGAGTCTTACGAGTAGGGCACTGATTTTGGTAGTGTCCTCTCTCCCTGCATGTGTAACAAATTACATGATTAAATTTTGAATTTACACTTTTACCTTTTGGTTCTTTATTGGGAATCTCCCCCTTGATCATTGCCGCCTCGGATCTAGGCTCATCTTCTGATTTTGTGTCTGAGTTGGACTCGGGTACTGGTTGAAGCTCCTTCTGTGGTGGTTCTTTAGGAGTTTTCCCTGCAATAAAATTTACACCTTCCTCGACCATTATAGTATCTGTTTGATTATTTAATTCTAAATTTGAAAAGAATTCGAAATCGGTTACCGTCTCAGTCAATTTGTCATCTAATTCTGGTTCAATTTTGGATTCGGGTTCAGACTCTGACTCGGCTGTTTGTGCTTGGACTGAAAAGGCAAGATAATTTACCTGGTCTTCTTCTTCATCTGAGATCTCTTGATGAAGGTTTACCAATTTTTCCCAGATTTCTCTAGCACATCTGCATGGACCTACTAGCTCGAGTTGCTCCTTGGTTAGGCCACATTGTAGGATTGCTGTTGCCCTTGCATCGGTCTCGATTTGATTGAGGGTGTGTTCATCCAATTTGTCCCACTCGATGGATGACTCATCTTCTACGGGAAACGAGAATCCCGTTTGGATAATCTGCCATAACTCCATGTGAGCCTTCAGAAGGGACTCCATTTGACATTTCCAAAACGTGAAGTTCTCGCCGGAGAATAGTGGTGGACGTGCACTGTTCCACTCTTGGTTGGCCATTTAGGATAATTCTTGCACACAGAGGAAAAAAGTAGAAATGTACCAAGACTTGGTCTTGGATTAGTAGTGCGGGAGAGAGAGAAAAATTAGCCTAATAAAAACTATTGCACGGATTTTGAGGCAGACTGAAAAAAAATTTTATGTCAAAATTTTGAAAATGTTACTTTACCAATTTTGATGATAAAAAGTAAGACTTTAATGTTTGGAAAAGATTTGCTCAGATTAAGGTAGCACGATTTTCGAGAAAAAAAAATATTAAAATAATGATAAAAAGTTTATGACAAATTTTCAAAAGTTGATTATTTTGACAATTCTGACTTATGGTAAAAAAATGAGAATTCAAAATTGAAAAAGGCGTAAGGATTTTTTAAATTCACCTACAGATTTTTTATTTTTAAAATAAAAGGCGAAAAGATGTAGTGGTGTTGAAAAAAAAAAGAAAAGAAATAAGATAAAAAATTTCGTAAATCCAAAAAACTTTCAAACTGGTGGTTGCACTAAGTTTGAACTACCCCGCTCTGATACCACTTGTTGGATCGAGAAATGCGAGAGAGGGGGGGTGAATGTCGCAATTCGTTCGGATTTAAAAAGAGCGGGTGCGCAGCGGAAATAAAAGAGAACACAATAACGCAAACACAGCTGGTTTACTTGGTTCGGAGCCTGGGTCGACTCCTACTCCAAGGCCCACGGTCGTTGACCGTTTTCTGCGGGCAATTCTATAAGTTCGCAAAAGTTTACACACAGATAATAATAAAAATATTCTCGTAAACTTAAATACAACTCTTGTTACCGACGTCCGGTGAAGATTGAAGTTCTGGAGCAGCGGGACGTCGTCGGCTTGAGTTGGCAGCTTTCTGGAGCGTGTCGTGGAAGCAGAAGAGCGTAGAATTGTCGAAGGAATTAGTTATCTTTGAAGAGGGTCGAGGCCCTCTTTATATAGGGCAGGGGGCGCCCGACATGCTCGGGGCGCCCTCCACGTGGCAGCAGATCCGGCGATGCTCTAGTCAAAGCTGATCTCGTTATCTTCGGGATTGTTTTGACTGGGGCGCCGACGCGCACGGGGCGCCCGATTGACCGGTCAAACTTTATCACCGAGGCTTCGCGAGGGTGAGCTGCAGCCGCCTTCAGTGGCGTGGCACAGTGGGCGCCCGAGACACGCGGGGCGCCCGACATGCGGGGCGCCCGACACACGCGGGGCGCCCCCGATTGCGCTGCTGTCGGGGCGTTTACCTCTCTGCTGACTTTGGGTTGACTCTGGGGCGCCCGACACATCCGGGGCGCCCTGCTCAGCTACGGCCTCACTCCTTTGAGGCTCTCTGAGCTGCAGAAACACAGTCCTTCGGTCCTGCATCCAGGGTTAGTCCAAAACAGCAAATAATAAGTTAGTTAAAACAGCCTTAGCTGTCTTGGTTCTGACTTTGGATCTCCAAAATGGAGCCCTAGGTCGAACCGACGCCTAATGTTCCCTCAAGGGGAACGCGTCCTCACCTACTCCTCTCGGGAGAATTTACCTGGTGCCAACCGGCTCCTCCAGTTGGACTTTTGCCTGACGGTCCTTTGTCAGGTCTTGGATACCGGCAGTCCTTCGCCAGTTGCCTAGCAGTCCTTCGCTAGGGCTTGGATACTGGCAGTCCTTCGCCTGTTGCCTAGCAGTCCTTCGCTAGGGCTTGGATACTGGCAGTCCTTCGCCAGTTGCCTAGCAGTCCTTCGCTAGGGCTTGGATACTGGCAGTCCTTCGCCAGCTGCCTAGCAGTCCTTCGCTAGGGCTTGGATACTGGCAGTCCTTCGCCAGGTGCCTAGCATCCTTCGCTAGGGCTTTATATCCTGGCAGTCCTTCGCCAGGTGCCTAGCATTCCTTCGCTAGGACTTTGTCTCTGCACACTTGAGTAATATTGTTAGATCACAAACAAACTTAACTTTGAATCCTTTGCCAATATCAAAACAAGGTTCGATATGGTGCTTCCTGCACCAACAATCTCCCCCTTTTTGATTTATGGCAACACAATTCAAAGTTAAGTATAAACATATAACAGTTAAGAAATGAAGGAGTTATGAACAGTATAAGTGTAACAAAAAAAATTTATACTCCCCCTAAATCCCTAAATACTTGTGTTATAAAATACTTAACTTAACACTTTAACTTTGACCCTTCCTCCCCCTTTGACATATATCAAAAATAAACATGGGTGAACAAGGTAAAAATTTAAAAAGTTTTGCAAGCCTAAATTTTGTAACATAACTTTTACTTGGCTTTGCAAAAAAGGAATTTTATTTCGGCAAACTTTTGACGCCAAATTTCCAATACTTAGAAAATTACGGGGTTTGAAAGAAAATTTTCTAAGTTCAGATGATTCAAAATACAGTTAATTTTGAAAAATGATCTTTTGAAATCAAGTACAGTTAATTTTCAAAAATATGAACTTTGAAAAAGCAGGTAAAGTTAATTTTCAAAAATATTGAACTTTGAAAGATAAGAACTTTACTTTTTGAAAGACAGGAGAAAAAAAATAATTTTAGCCTTTTCTCTCCTTTCCAATCTCCCCCCCTTAATGTGAAATTCTTCTCCTTAGCCATATATCAATAAGGAATTTTTTTTTAAAAAAATTTAAAATTTGTGTATCAGAGCCTATGAGTTTTGAAAACATAAAAATACTTAGCATAATTTTTGAAAGCATAGCAAAAGCTTAACATGCACCAAAACTCCACTTTGAAAGGCATTAAAAAAAATTATTTTTGTAGGCAAGTCTTAGAACACTATTGCCTTGAAAATATTAGTACTTTTGAAAACATTATATTTTGAAAAGTAGAAGTACTTTTGAAAGATATTGTGCATTTTTGAAGATATAAGAAGATTATGCATTAAAAACTATAAGTGCTTTTATAATATTAGAGAAAATTATTTTTTTTTTGAAAGCACTTACAAAAGTATTTATCGCATAATATTTTACTTGCATTGGTTACTTTTCCAGTCTGACACAATCCTAGGAAACCTTGTTAACTACAAGGACAGTTTCCTAAGTGTCCTGGAAATTCTCCAACTCATGTAAATACTATTTCCAAAAGAATTTTGAAAAAAATAATAGTATTTTAAAAAAAATTATTTAAGTTTTCAAAAGGATTTTAAACGTGCAGTGCATGAAAACATATAATTCAATAATTCTTTTAATTTAATCTCCCCCTAAACTTGACCCAGTCCTAGGAAGCTTGTTGACTACAAGCGATCTTCCTCTGAGTCTTAAGGTTTGATTTAAATTATAAGAATTGTCTAATAACAAAAAATAATTAATAAACACATTTCAGAAATTCTTCTCTTGACTCAAACTCCTCCTAAATTTGACACATCCCAGGAGTCCTTATGGATCATGAAGTGGACCTTCCTCTGTGTCTTTAGGGTTTATTAAAATCAAAAGAATAGTTTTGAATATCAGTACGGTAATATAATTTTAGGAAATTCAATTTGAAATGAAGATAATTTTCAAACATAAGCAATTTGAAGGCATAAAACTTCTTCTTTTAATTTGAACTTCCCTTAAATCTGACACAGTCCTTGGAGGCTTGTTGACCACAAGTTAATCCTCCTCTTGGTTCATAAAGTGAACATGCCTTTTGAGTATGATGATTTTTAAGGAGATAGATTTTTGAAAACATAATTTGGTATGATAACACAGTTTTCGACAACCATTTTGAAATGATAATAACTTTTCAAAGATATTTTGAAAGAAAAAAAATAAACCACTCCCCCTTACTATTTAACTCAATCTAATGTCCTAGGGGATTTCAGTGTTATCCATGTTTGACTGTGTTGACTAGGGTTGACTGTTTTGACCAAGTTTGACCAATCAATGACTAACACAAAACAAGCCCTAGATTATATTTAAAAGAAGTCTATTGAGATATTTAACATGAAAAAAAATGTTAGAAATGAAAATATAGGGTACAGCAGACTGAATTAAAAAAATAGAGATGATTTTGAATAACTTTTGAAAATAATTTTTTTTGAAAGGATATTGATTTGTGCTTTTAGGTCCTAGATGTCTCACCCAGTTCTACGTGGTCAAACATGTTAACCTTATGGGTTGTGTGAGACAAATATTTTAATTTTGAAGATAAATGATTAAATTGAATTTTGAGAATAATTAAGTTGAATTTGAGAATAATTAAGAATAATTAAGTTGAATTTGAGAATAATTAAGAATAATTAAGTTGAATTTGAGAATAATTAAGAATAATTAAGTTGAATTTGAGAATAATTAGTTTGAATTTGATTGAATTAAATTTAATTGATTTAATTAAGATTTGATTGAATTTAATTGATTTAATTAAGATTTGATTGAATTTAATTGATTTAATTAAGATTTGATTAATTTGAATTTGAATGAATTGAATTAATTTGAGTTTGAATTAATTTGAGTTTGAATTTGATTTAGTTGGTTGGGTTGGACTCAACTTTTAGGTCCTAAGCATCTCACCCATTTCTAAGTGACAAAACAGGATATCCTTAACTGTTTTGTGAGATGCATATTTTAATAGAAAGATTTATTTTGAAAAGGCCATGATTAATTTTGAAAAGTTAAATTAATTTTTAAACCCAATTTAAATTTATTTTGAAAGGAGGTATTTGAATCTAAAATTAACTGAAAATTTGTGTTAGATTCGAATTTAACAAAAAATAATTTGAATTTGAATTTCAAAAATTGGCTTCCAGGTCTTGGCGAGGCACTAGGCCTTCTTTGGCCGTAGCCTTATGGGATCATCCACCCTTTCCTTGACAAAGCCTTTTAATGAAATTTCATTTTCAAAATTATTCTTTGAAAAATTTCTGGTCTAACTAGTTTGGGTCTTAGATCGGTAGCTTCGGCTAGTTCCGCCAAATTGGCTTCCCTAACGTACTATCATCTCACCTCCACCCAATACTATGTTGTTCAATTTTCAATTAACTGATTTAGTCCTAATCCTAATTCTAGGCAAAAAAAAAATAAAACACATAATTAAAACAAACAATTGTCTAAGTAAGGTCACAATTGGAGTAATACTCCGGATTTTCGAAATCAGCAAGATTATGAATTAAATTTTCTAACTTATTGACCTTATGTTTTAGGGTTTCATTTTCTTGTTTCAATTTTCTGAAATTTGTTTTAATTAAGTTACATGAATCAATCACATTATTCAAGGTAAATAACGGATTTTCAAATACTGTAAATTTACCTTCGTTGATTGTTTGTTCGGCATTCTTGGTAGCTCTTTTATCTGTGCATTCACTTTTGTAATGCCCGAACTCCTGGCACTTGAAGCATTGAATGCGACTTTTGTGCTTTCGTACTTTTGGAACTGATTCCTTTATCGCCGGTGGTGCAGACCGAGTCTTACGAGTAGGGCACTGATTTTGGTAGTGTCCTCTCTCCCTGCATGTGTAACAAATTACATGATTAAAATTTGAATTTACACTTTTACCTTTTGGTTCTTTATTGGGAATCTCCCCCTTGATCATTGCCGCCTCGGATCTAGGCTCATCTTCTGATTCTGTGTCTGAGTCGGACTCGGGTACTGGTTGAAGCTCCTTCTGTGGTGGTTCTTTAGGAGTTTTCCCTGCAATAAAATTTACACCTTCCTCGACCATTATAGTATCTGTTTGATTATTTAATTCTAAATTTGAAAAGAATTCGAAATCGGTTACCGTCTCAGTCAATTTGTCGTCTAATTCTGGTTCGATTTTGGATTCAGGTTCAGACTCTGACTCGGCTGTTTGTGCTTGGACTGAAAAGGCAAGATAATTTACCTGGTCTTCTTCTTCATCTGAGATCTCTTGATGAAGGTTTACCAATTTTTCCCAGATTTCTCTAGCACATCTGCATGGACCTACTAGCTCGAGTTGCTCCTTGGTTAGGCCACATTGTAGGATTGCTGTTGCCCTTGCATTGGTCTCGATTTGATTGAGGGTGTGTTCATCCAATTTGTCCCACTCGATGGATGACTCATCTTCTACGGGAAACGAGAATCCCGTTTGGATGATCTGCCATAACTCCATGTGAGCCTTCAGAAGGGACTCCATTTGACATTTCCAAAACGTGAAGTTCTCGCCGGAGAATAGTGGTGGACGTGCACTGTTCCACTCTTGGTTGGCCATTTAGGATAATTCTTGCACACAGAGGGAAAAAGTAGAAATGTACCAAGACTTGGTCTTGGATTAGTAGTGCGGGAGAGAGAGAAAAATTAGCCTAATAAAAACTATTGCACGGATTTCGAGGTAGACTGATATAAAAATTTTATGTCAAAATTTTGAAAATGTTACTTTACCAATTTTGATGATAAAAAGTAAGACTTTAATGTTTGGAAAAGATTTGCTCAGATTAAGGTAACACGATTTTCGAGAAAAAAATAATATTAAAATAATGATAAAAAAAGTTTATGACAAATTTTCAAAAGTTGATTATTTTGACAATTCTGACTTATGGTAAAAAAATGAGAATTCAAAATTGAAAAAGGCGTAAGGATTTTTTAAATTCACCTACAGATTTTTTATTTTTAAAATAAAAGGCGAAAAGATGTAGTGGTGTTGAAAAAAAAAAGAAAAGAAATAAGATAAAAAATTTCGTAAATCCAAAAAACTTTCAAACTGGTGGTTGCACCAAGTTTGAACTACCCCGCTCTGATACCACTTGTTGGATCGAGAAATGCGAGAGAGGGGGGGGTGAATGTCGCAATTCGTTCGGATTTAAAAAGAGCGGGTGCGCAGCGGAAATAAAAGAGAACACAATAACGCAAACACAGCTGGTTTACTTGGTTCGGAGCCTGGGTCGACTCCTACTCCAAGGCCCACGGTCGTTGACCGTTTTCTGCGGGCAATTCTATAAGTTCGCAAAAGTTTACACACAGATAATAATAAAAATATTCTCGTAAACTTAAATACAACTCTTGTTACCGACGTCCGGTGAAGATTGAAGTTCTGGAGTAGCGGGACGTCGTCGGCTTGAGTTGGCAGCTTTCTGGAGCGTGTCGTGGAAGCAGAAGAGCGTAGAATTGTCGAAGGAATTGGTTATCTTTGAAGAGGGTCGAGGCCCTCTTTATATAGGGCAGGGGGCGCCCGACATGCTCGGGGCGCCCCCCACGTGGCAGCAGATCCGGCGATGCTCTAGTCAAGCTGATCTCGTTATCTTCGGGATGTTTTGACTGGGGCGCCCGACGCGCACGGGGCGCCCGATTGACCGGTCAAACTATCACTGAGGCTTCGCGAGGTGAGCTGCAGCCGCCTTCAGTGGCGTGGCACAGTGGGCGCCCGAGACACGCGGGGCGCCCGACATGCGGGGCGCCCGACACACGCGGGGCGCCCCGATTGCGCTGCTGTCGGGGCGTTTACCTCTCTGCTGACTTTGGGTTGACTCTGGGGCGCCCGACACATCCGGGGCGCCCTGCTCAGCTACGGCCTCACTCCTTTGAGGCTCTCTGAGCTGCAGAAACACAGTCCTTCGGTCCTGCATCCAGGGTTAGTCCAAAACAGCAAATAATAAGTTAGTTAAAACAGCCTTAGCTGTCTTGGTTCTGACTTTGGATCTCCAAAATGGAGCCCTAGGTCGAACCGACGCCTAATGTTCCCTCAAGGGGAACGCGTCCTCACCTACTCCTCTCGGGAGAATTTACCTGGTGCCAACCGGCTCCTCCAGTTGGACTTTTGCCTGACGGTCCTTTGTCAGGTCTTGGATACCGGCAGTCCTTCGCCAGTTGCCTAGCAGTCCTTCGCTAGGGCTTGGATACTGGCAGTCCTTCGCCTGTTGCCTAGCAGTCCTTCACTAGGGCTTGGATACTGGCAGTCCTTCGCCAGTTGCCTAGCAGTCCTTCGCTAGGGCTTGGATACTGGCAGTCCTTCGCCAGCTGCCTAGCAGTCCTTCGCTAGGGCTTGGATACTGGCAGTCCTTCGCCAGGTGCCTAGCATTCCTTCGCTAGGGCTTTATATCCTGGCAGTCCTTCGCCAGGTGCCTAGCATTCCTTCGCTAGGACTTTGTCTCTGCACACTTGAGTAATATTGTTAGATCACAAACAAACTTAACTTTGAATCCTTTGCCAATATCAAAACAAGGTTCGATATGGTACTTCCTGCACCAACACTTGTTTCTTCTTCTTCTTCCCTTTCGGCATAGAAGTAGAAACCATCTGAGCAACCAAAGCATGAGCACTCTGATGAAAAAGCTCTTCTGCCGCCTAGAGTTCTAACAGAAGTTCCGCCAATGAATATGTACGCTTATTCGTATTGTAGTTCAGGCGAAACTGCTCAAAACTCCTAGGCAGAGATTGGAGAATGATATCATCCTGGGTTTCCCCATCGATCTCTTCTCCTAGGACTTCCATCTAATTGAGATGTGCCATCATTTTGAGAACATGATCCCTCATGGGTGTTCCCTCAATCATCATGGTTGTCATCATCAAGTTCCTCATTGCCACCTACCTAGAGGCCCGATTCCGATGTGTAGGACCAGTGTCGTCGATAGAGGGGGGTGAATATCGACCGTAACAAAAATCCTTTCGCGGAAACTCGTAAACTTAAGAGTAATCATTCTGGATAGAGTGTTAGTAGCACAATGGAAAATAAAATATAAAGAATAAAAGACAACACAGTGCACGCGTGAAATTTTACTTGGTTCTCAACCTCCCAGGGTCAGTACATACAAGGCCTAAGCACGGGAATGTCTGTCCACTAATGGTCTCCTTTCCGGACATTCCAGAGGCGGAGAAACCCATCTTATAGTGCAGAAGTTACAATAAAAAAGAGTTAAAGAACTTAATAACCGAATGTAAATCAAAGCAAAAAGAATCGAAGCCTCGGCCGATCTGGATCTCCGAAGTGCCACGCACTTCCTCCTGGAGCCTCCTTGGTCGCAGAGCTTTGACGTTAACGCGTTTCTTCTGTTTGGAGTGCTCAAAATGATTCTAGAAGTTGTGTTCTGAACCTTGGGGTCGAAGCACCTTTTATAGGCTTCATTGGGGCGCCTGTGTTGATGGGGGCGCCTCAAAGGGCTTGGTCAAAGCCTATCTCCGCGTCGAACTCATCGCAGCCAATAAAGCTTCTGACCAGGGCGCCCTGGACCTCCCAGGAGCCTGAATGAACCCAGTCAACACTTATCTCTGCTTCGCACTCGCAGCAACAAATAGAGCTTTAAACTAGGGCGCCTATATCGATGGGGGCACCTGAATGGAAGCCTATTCTGCCTTCTTTGAATGACACTATTTTTCTTCTTTGACTGGGCGCCCCTATTCATAGGGGTGCCCGGATCCTTTAGGGCTCGACATTAATGGGGGCGCCTAGCTGCTTTGGGTTCCAGCCAGTTGTTTGCCTGGTTTGTCTTCCATTCTTGGTACCTGCAAGATACACAAATACAAAGCAAATATACACACATTCTTAACCTTAAGGACTTGGCTCTGACTTCAGATTTCCACAAAACCCTAGGTCGAACTGTCGCAAGTTCCCACCCCCAGGAACACGCCTTCAACCTACTCCTCTCAGGAGACGGTTGTCACCCAGTCCATTCGGGTGGACTTTAGCTTAGCCTTCGATACTCTCGGATCTCAAGACGTCTGACCCTCGACCCGTCTCTCGTCCTTAGTCATCGCTCAGCTAAGTTACTCAATCCGTCGGACCAGGACTTTGTGACCAAACCCTAGGTCCAAGACTTAATACCTAACTTCACTCGTCAGGACTTTTACCTAGCCTTCGGCCAGGACTTAGTGCCCAATTCCTCGAACCAGGTCTTCGGTGCCCAACCCTTGGTCAGGACTTCATGCCCAATTCCTCGAACTAGGACTTAGTGCCCAACCCTCGATCAGATCTTAGGTGCCCAGCCCTCGGACAGGATTTAGTGCCCAATCCATGATAAAAACTTAGTGCCCAATTCTTTGAATCATGACTTATTGCCTAGGTCTACTAGGACATTCTTTTACTTTGGTACTCTTCTCTCGACTTACCCTTCCTTTGTTCAATGTATCACTGACTTAAGTATATTGTCAAACATTGAAACACTTAGAGGAGGACATCACTGATGCAACTTGCACCAACAATCTCCCCCTTTTTGATGTTTGACAATATCTTAAGTTAGATTGGTTGAAAGGGCTAAACTCTTGGGATCAAATGAAAAAAATGATCTAAGTTTTGAAAAACCCATTTTGATCCTCTGGGGAAAATAGGAAAAATTTCTAACTTAAGTTCACTCTCCCCCTTTTTGAAAAAACATTTTGATTTTCCATGATCCTTCTGGAAGACAACAAAAATTTTCTAACTTAAGTGCATCTCTCCCCCTTTGTCATACATCAAAAATCACCAAAAATACTTGCGCCAACAATGAAAACATTTGGTTCTTTTTTGAAAATACTTAGTATAAATTTTTGAAAGCATAGCATAAAACTAAGTACATAAATTGCACCCAAAAAGAATTTCACTTTGAAAAGTATTTTGTATTTGTAGAAAGTATTTTGAACCAAAAAAAACTTTTCACTTAAAAAATATTGCTTTAGAAAAACTTTCAAAAGAAATTTTCAAAAGATTTACTCATAGAAAGATTTTCACTTTAATAACTAGTGTATTTTGAGAAATAATTTAAAAGCTTTGTATTTTAAATGATATTTTGCACTTTTTGAGAAAATACTATGAGCTTTGAAAAGTGCAAGTATTTTGAAAAATGTTATGATCTTTGAAAAATGCAAGTACTTTTTTAAAAATATAAGCATTTTTTAAAGGTATAAGTACTTTTTGAAAAATATTAGTAAATTTTGAAGAGTATAAGTACTTTTAAAAAATATTATTTAACTCATATTTTGAATGTAATTAGAAAAATCTTATTTTTAAAACATAATATTTTACTTGACTTGGTTTCTTTTCCAATCTGACACAATCCTAGGAAACCTTGTTAACTACAAGGATATTTTCCTAAGTGTCTTGGAAATTCTCCAACCCAAGTAAATATTATTGTCAAAAAAACTGTTTTGAAAGTGATAGAGATTGAAAGTGATAGAGAGATAATATGATTTAGAAAGGCAGTACATTGGAAAAAAAAATAGGTTTTCAAAAAGGACTTAATATTGCAGTGCATAAAAACATATTAAATAATTCATTATAATTTGACCTCCCCCTAAACTTGGCCAAGTCCTAGGAAGCTTGTTAACAACAAGTACTCTTCCTCTAGGTCTTTAGGGTTTAGTTCAGATTAAAGGAATTATCTAATAATTTCAAAACAAATAATTACCAAAAAAACTTTTCAAAAATTTTTCTTTTGACTCAGACTCCCCCTAAATTTGACACATCCTAGGAGTCCTTATAGATCATGAAGTGGACCTTCCTTTGTGTCTTTAGGGTTTATCAAAATCAAATGAGACACAGACACAATTTTAGAATGTATTTTGAAATTTTGAAACATATTTTGAAATGAAGGTTATTTGTCAGGCATAGTTTTCGAAATACATAAGTAATAATATTTAAAGCACAATTTTCGAAAACCATTTTAAAAGATAGTGGTTTTTCAAAGACACCACTTTTTTTTAAAAAGACATTTTAAAAGATAGTGATTTTTCAAGTATAATTTTTGAAAGAAAATTAAAAGAATAAACCACTCCCCCTGTACCTAACGCTGTTTGACTCTATCTAAGTGCCTTAAGGAACTTTAGTGTTGTCCTAAGAGGATTGTGTCTAATTGTGTGAGTCAAACAATTTTTCAAAAGGATATAATTTTTTAAGACATATTATATTGGCAATCAGACAAGCATGAAATTCATAAAAATATTATTATGTTAAAGCAATATTTTTAAAATATATTTTTAGAAAAATATTCTAAGAATTTTGAAAACAGTTTTGAAAAATATTCATCAATTTATTAGTCCTTAACATCTCACCCACTATAGATGTCTCAATACAGTAAGCATGGTGTTGGTGCAGGTAGCACCTAAGTCGAACCTGGATTTTGATAATGGCAAAGGGTTCAAAAGTTAAGATACAATGTTGATCTAACATGTTTACTAAGTGTACAGGAAGAGAAGCCCTAGGTACACTAGGCACGAAGTCCTGGTCGAGGACTGGGCATGAAGCACTAGCAAGGAGCTGGGCACCGAAGACCTGCTAGGAAGGTGGGCACGAAGTCCTGGTCGAGGACTAGGCACGAAGTCCTGGCAAGGAGCTGGGCACCGAAGACCTGCTCGGAAGGTGGGCACGAAGACCTGGTCAGGTGTATCGGGCAAAAGTCCAACCGGAGGAACCAGTTAGCAAAAGGTAAACTCTCCTGAGAGGAGTAGGTGAGGACACGTTCCCCGTCGAGGGAACAGTAGGCGTCGGCTCGACCTAGGGCTCCATTTGGGAGACCCGAAGTCAGAACCAAGACAGCTACGGCTGTGAAATTTACTAACATACTTGCCTTGTCTTGTTTGGTACTAACCCAGGATGCAGGAACGAAGGAACGAGTTTCTGCAGCTCAGAACGCCCCAAAGGAGAGGCGCAGCAGCTGGGTTGGGCGCCCGGGAGGTCCCGGGCGCCCTAAGTCAAGGTCAAACAGGAGTTGAGCAAGAAAACGCTTCGGAAGCATAGCTCCGGGGCGCCCCCATGCTCCCGGGCGCCCCAGATTCCTCGGGCGCACTGGGTCCAAGCCAACGAAGCATATAGAGTTTAAGCCAGCGAGAAGCCAGTAGACTAAGTCAACCCGAGCGCCCCCTGCTTCCCGGGCGCCCCCATCAAACCTCGAGCCAGATCCTGGAGGGATAAGTGCTGACCGTGTTTGGATAGAGTCTTTCCGGATCGGAAGACACATGGAGGGCTCCCCCAGGTGCACTATATAAGGGGCTCCACCCCTATGACTTCGAGACACAACTTTCTAACGCCAATACACTCTTCTACTCAAGCGCTCTGCTCTAGAAACCTCCCATCTCGAGATTGAAGCGCCGACGACGACCCTCTGCTCTGAAGTACAATCCACACCGGGCGTCCGTAACGAAAGAGCTTAATTTTCTGTTTACTGTACTACAACTATAAAGTTTCTCTGTAAACATTTGCGCACATATAGAATTGCCCGCAGTAAACGGTCAACGACAGTGGGCCTTGGAGTAGGAGCTGACCGCGACTCCGAACCAAGTAAAATCGCTTGAGTTCGCGTGTGTGTTTCTCTATTTTCTGCTGCTTATTCTCTTTACGAATCCGAAAATGGTAAACGATATTCACCCCCCCCCTCTATCGTTCTTCTCGATCCAACAAGTGGTATTAGAGCGGGGAAGCTCAAATTTGGTGCAACCACCAATTTGAGAATTTTTCAGATTTTCTTCGAATTGTTTTAATTTTTTCTTTGAAATTTTATCGTTAATCGAGACCGGTGCAACACCACTCGATAATTTTTTTTTCCTGCACTGCTAATCCAAGACCAAGTATTGGGATATTTTTTCTTTTTCTCTGTCTTTTTCAGTAAATACTTAATGGCCATGCAAGAAGGCTTCAGTACCGCAAGACCACTGCTCTTCAATGGAGAGGACTTCTCCTACTGGAAGAGCAGGATGGAGGTCCACCTGAAAACTCAGGTGGACATGTGGATAATAATCAAGTCCGGACTGGAAATACCAAAGAATGCTGACGGAGTACAACAATCTTACACTGATTGGGACGCTTCACTCAAAAATAAAATTGAAGCTGATGACAAAGCGACCCAAACGCTCCAATGTGGCCTAACTAAAGAGGAGCTAAACCGGGTGGGTCCATTCAACAACGCAAAAGAACTCTAGGGTAAGCTGATTGAATTACACGAAGGAACCTCCGACACCCGAATCAGCAAGAGGGACCTACTTTTGAACAAGCTGTATACTATCAAGATGAACGACAACGAATCTGCAGCTCAGCTCCACGCCAGAATTCAGGAGCTGATGAACAGTCTACACACCATCGGTCACAAGGTAGAAAACTGTGATCTGATTAGGTATACCCTTATCGCCTTCCCAAGAAACACCTTGTGGGCATCTATAGTAGATGCGTACAAGGTTTCAAGGGATTTGTCTAAAATTAAATTAGATGAACTATTTTCCGAACTTGAATTACATGAGCAGACTAACTGCACATTGGCCGAGAAAGGCATTGCCTTTATTACAGGTAAAACTGGAAAGACAACCAAGAAGAAGCCTCAACCTGAGCCCGAGTCTGATTCAGATTTAGACTCAGAAGTCAGCGAAGGAGATCGACCCAAGCTAGTCCGGCTTGCCCGAAACTATTACAATGAATTGAAGAATCAATCCAACAGAAGAAAAGCTAGCCGAAAGAAGGACGATCCAGCTGAACCAACGAAGAACAAATCAAGTGTGACTTGTTTCGAATGCAACAAAAAGGGTCATTTCAAATCGGAATGCCCTAACCTAAAAGAAGCCAAGAAAGCAAGAAGAAAGAAGGCTCTTCAAGCAACGTGGGACGAGTCTTCCTCCGAAGAAGAAGAAGAGACCCCACAGTCAAACCTGCTTGCACTAACCGCCTCAGAAGAAATTGAGACCGAGTCAGAATCGGAGCCGGACGACGGCAAACTCACGTTTTCAGAGGATGGCGGAATCACTGTATGTGGTTTTTCTAGTAGTTAATTAAACGAATTAATTACATATCTTTTTCGAGACTTGGCGAAAGCCAAAATCCGAGTCGAATCCCTCCGACAGGAAGTAAAACTCCTGAAAGAGGGAGCTGACTCTGGATCCTTAACTGAGAAGGTTCAAGAAGGAACCTCTACTCAAGTTGAAAAACTTGAGAAAGAGAACTCCTCCTTGAAAACTCAAGTCAAGGACCTCAGAACAGCATTAGAACATTTCACTTCTGGTTCCAAGGGTCTAGACAAGATTCTTGGAAAACAGAAGTCGATTCTAAATCGATCCGGGTTAGGCTATAGAACCAAGTCTAGACAAAGATCATACTGTAACAACCCAGAAAATTCTCTTAATATTTTCTTAAAATATTGAGCATGTCTAAATAATTTTCCGAGGGACCTAGAAATATTAATACAAAATGTGGCCTAGAAATCCATATTTTCTCATTTAAATTGAGAAAACTAAGTACTAATGGGCCTTATATGGGCTTTTTAGTACCATAATTATTGGAGAATTTTAGGTAAAATTAATATAAATATAAAGGGATTTTAATAGGAAATATTAACATAATTATGGGGGAATTTTTAGGGGATTTTCGAATATTATGAAAAAATGGAAAATAATGTGCATAGACCAAGGATTGAACCTTGGACCTCTTGTACAACCATGCATGCTCTAACCAACTCACCTAGCAAGGGAATGTTATGAGGGAATGAAGTGGAAATTGGTTAAGGCTTAGAAGAAGATGAAGGGTCATGAAGAGACTCTTCATTTACCTCCTTAATGGGTTATAAAGAGGGGGGTTTGGGAGTTACCTTCTTCCTTCCATCAATTGCATTTCCTCTCCTCCTCCCTCCTCATTCTAACTGAACACCACAAGGGTGGTTCTCCCTTGGAAAAGCTCCACAAGAAGGTCTCATCACCAAGATCTAAAGGTTTTCCAAGGATACAAGGGCAAGGGGGTTCAAATGTCCAAAGGATTTGCAATTTTCTTCTCTTTTAAGGTTTAAAAAATCAAGATCAACCAAGGTAAGACTCCCTCACCTGTGGTATAATAGTTCCTTATGTTTTTAGCATGATATATTGGTTGGTTTTTGGGGTTTGATGTTGAAAGAAAGAAAACCAAGAACCCTAGTCCTATGGGTTTCGACCACTAGGATTTTAGGGTCCATGATGATTTTAAAAATCTTCCTAATGTTGTCTAATGTACTCTCATGATGTTTAGAGATTAAATATAATTTTTGAGAATTTTTGGGGTACCCTAGGATCCCCTAGGGTTTCGGCCAACTTCAAGAACCCATGGGTAGGGTTGGGTCTAAAACTTCAAGTATGTGTTTTATCTATTATCATGATGTAAGGGAGATGGAGGATGATTTATGTGAATTTTCACATGGCCTAGAGACCCTATAAGTTTCGGCCAAGATTGCTAATAGGGTAAAAAGTTAGGACTTATTTCAAGTAAGAGCCCCAATGGCCCTATGGTAAGGTATGGTTGGTGTTTAATGATTGATTGGGGATTTTAATGGAATTTTTCCATGCCCCCATGGCCTTACATGTTTCAGCCAGCCCTAGGAAGGAGGGCTAAAGGTTAGGGTTAACCCTAATCATGGGCCCCAATGGCTTCTTATGGTCTCATAGATGATGTATGGTTGTTCCTTTACCTTATGCTATCTTACATGTTTATGAAAATGATGGAACTCCTCCCTATAGGTTTCGGCCAAGCCATGTATCTAGGGTTTGGGGTGGAGTTAAGGTTCAAAGAATGATGGTTTATGCTTATCATGAAGTATATATATATATATATAGGTCCAAGCATGTGGTAGAACTCATGTTACCTATAACCCTAACTTTAAGCACCATGTTTTATGTTGTATGTTATGATTTGGATGCCATGCCTAATAGGGTTTATTATGAATGTCTTATGTTTTATGCCATGCACTTGGATAGTAGGTAGCATGTTTATGGAAGTCCTACCTATGTAGGCTTAGGTTATGTAGAGAACCATGCTATATTATATGCTCATGTTATGTTATGAACCATGCTATGTTATTGTATATGTTCATGATATGAATGATGCCATGATAAGTATGTTAGGTTTATGTTCACGATAAGAATGATGCCATGATAGGTATGTTATGTTTATGTTTATGATAAGAACGATGCCATGATAAGTATGTTATGTTTATGTTCATGATAAGAACAATGCCATGATAAGTATGTTATGTTTATGTTCATGATAAGAACGATGCCATGATAAGTATATTATGTTTATGTTATGATAAGAATGATGCATGCCATGTTTATGAAAGAAGATGCATACCATGTTTATGAATGAAGATAATGCTCATGCCTTCCAGGCATCATGATGCTATGCAATAAGTATGAACGATGAAAGGACAAGCATGTGTTAAGTCATGCTTTATGTAACATGGTTATGCTATGAATTCTTATGGATGATGAAACATGTAAAGTATTTTACTTTATGAATGGGCTTGTACCGGACCGAAGTATGGGTCCAAGGGATGGGCACCTTAAGAACGCCCCGGTTATGGACTACCGACTATGCTGTCCACGGTTCTGGCACTACCGGAGCTGTGCAACAGGGATGGGCTCCTTAAGAATGCCTCGGTTCGGGGACTACCGACTATGCTGTCCTTACCCTAGTAGGTCAGGGCTCGCTACCTCGGACTTGTTAGGGATGCGCGCTATGATGTATGTATGTGGTACAAGCCGGGGACCCCAATGATATGATGATTATGTTTAAACATTTAAAAGTATGTTTTAAAAGTTAAGCATCCTTATGTATATGCATTCCACTCATGCATTCATTCATGTTATGCATTATGCTATGCTGATAAGATTTTTATGCTTACGCTTCATGTTAAGAAATATGCATGAGAGTAAATAATCTATGACATGATTATGTTAAGAGGATGCTCATATGCTATGATAGGAAGTATGCCTATGTTCACTACAAGAATTTTTGCAATCAACAACGCCCAATCGACAACGTTTTTTAAAAAAAACGTTGTCTTTTTTTGTTTTACAACGTTTTTAGTGAAAATCGTTGTCTATGTGTTTTACTTTTTAATAACGACAACGTTTTATAATGATGCGATGTGCTTAGTGTTGTGGTTTTGGATGAAAAACAACGCTGTTACAAAAGCGTTTTTTAAAAGCGTTGTCGTATTTCCCGCTAAAATAAAAAACACATCCCCTCCCTCCACCTCGCTCATTGCCAACCCTCGGCGGCTCGCGATAAATCTCTCCGCGCTTCTTTTCTCCGCGAAATATCTCCCTCCACCTCCCTCATTGCCACCTCCCTCGTCCTCTCCTCTCCACGAAATCGACATTGTGTACGATCTGGTGAACATACATCTTCTCCTAGCTCACCACCAAGAAGTATCCTCCACGAGCTCTTCGTCCGTCGAGTGGAAACTGAACCCCAGCGGCAGCATCACGACGCTCGCCACTACCCTCTCCATCTATCTCTCTCGTAGTCGCCGACGTTCTGACTCTGTGGCGGTTAGATTTCAAGCTTCTGCTGGTGACGCTCGGGGAGAAGGGGGTTGCAAATTACTACACCAAGGTACATCCTCCTCGAATCACACTTCTCTCTTACCGCTTTGGGAGTAAGATCGATAGATTCTAAAACCCTAGGCATTTTCCAGTTTAGGGTTTCCGAAATCCTTAAGGGTTTCTGAAATGGAATGTATGCTACTTCCAGATTCCCAGTGTCTATTGCAACCCAAACCTGGAAGTACAACAGTATGCTATTAGGTGTACTAGATCGATAGATTCTAAAACCCTATGTATTGTTTTCTTGCGCCTCATTCTGCAATTTGTTATGATGAAGAAGCCTGAAGTATCTAATATTAAGTCCCATATTCATCCTGCAGTTACTTTCTAATTTTTATGAGGGATCAAAAGTTGCATTTTCACCTACTGTTCATAAGCTTTCTTGGCAAGAGGTATATTTTATCCTTTTCCACAGTTGCTTCAAGTGTTCAAAATACAGTGTGCAATATAAGATTTCTCTCAGGATTTTGCTTAAAAGTATCATACAGTTTATCTTTAGTTTTTTCAATATAATACCATGTGCATTTATATGTTCCAAATTCCTTACAATTTTTATGAAGAAATTAATCTAGTGGATGAATTTTCAGAGAGCTATTTTCTCCCTTATTTCTGCTTCCTTCAGCATCTAAGGTTGTATTGAGTCAGTCAACTAATGATATTTGTTAGGGAATTGTATGCAAGTATCTGACATTTATTGTGATTCTTATAAACTTCAGTTATTTTAGCTACTTTGCTTTAATTGTTTTTATTTCCCAAATTTTCAATTGTTTGACACTGAAGATCAAATAAATTTATGATTCATTGCATTTTTTGTAATAAATAATGTCCAAAAGCTGACAACCTATTCACGGTTTTCAATTTGAAGCTCAATATGTTGGAGGATCTTCTAGATGAGGTGCAAATGGCTAGAAAATATCTGAGGATCTCTACTTCTTTGGTATGTAATGCAATTCTTCTTCCAGTTTTACTATTAGTCATCCTTATTGGTATATTTGTTCTCTTTATTATCTATTGATTTTCTATTTTTGTTCCATTTTGGCAAATAATGGTTTAAAGATGTAATAGCCCTTTCCACAAATGAATACTCAACCATTATTTTGTTATTGCAGAGGAATAATAATGATTTGGGTGATTTGCACAAACAGAGGTAATATTTTCTAGCTGTTTGAAGGTGGTATTTTCAACATTGATACATTTAGTTATGCAACTTACAAGTTTATTAAATTTTATTTTCAGAGTAAATGAAGCACTAGGTTTACAGGACAAGTATTTACTTGAGCAGTCCAAACTGCAGATAAAACATGCTAAGTTGGACCAACTGCATGTGGGAATTCTTTCCATCTTTTTCCATTTGGGTAAAATAGCTATTGTAAAACTAAGTTATTGCATTTTCTTAATATAGAATAGAACTCAGGCAACTAAAACAGGACTTTGTGATTGTCGAGATCTTAAAGCAGCATTCTCACAGCTGTGCCTTCAGCGTACAAGAGCAGTGCAAAGCTCAGATTTATTTATTTCTAGTTATCAAAATCAGGTGCTTTGAGCTCTCTAGTCCATGTTTAAATCTTATACATCTTTTTTTTTTTACATTTTCCAGTTATTGGATGGATTATATTGGATATAGTTTATAGCACTATCACATTTGCCTATAATATTTGAGAAATTTTTTTTAACTACTCTTCTTATTCATACTTATATCCTTGTGTCTTTTATTTACAGTTATTTACGTCTAACAAGCATGATCAATTGGAGATCCATAGAATATGAAATATTAGCATATTCAAGTATCTGAAAAATCTCATTATAGTAGCTTTAAAATCAAGTATCTTAATTTTGGAATCATATTATAAAGAGCTAATTGCAAAAAGAAGCATACAACTTAAAAATTAGACTAATACCATTTGTTATTCTCTTTTATCATTTTCAATTTTTTAAAAAATGTTTGTGGTTTCAATATTTCTGTTCCATTTTGGATGCTAAAAAATATGATTAGTTTGAGACTTTTATATTTGTCCATAATACTAGATCAAATGAGCTTAACAATGATTTAAAGAAAATGTAAGTAGGTAAAGAAGTCAATTTGGATGACATTCCTTTACGAGTTTGGAAGATCAAGGTATATATTTTTTTATTATGATATTCCTATTAGAGTTTGTAGATCAATGTATATATTTGTGAACCAAATTGTTAAAAAAAGTTTGCAAATTAAGATGTACATCAATGTAGGAAAATATTTCAAATATCAACTGATAAGAATAAAAATGCCGTGTAATGTTGTTCTAATTATAGACTAATCAAGTTCATAAACTATACCTTGAAATTTTGGGAAAGGGATATTAAGTGTAGAATAAAGGATAAATGTTTTGAAAAATCAATTTCATTTTCATCATGTATAAATATTTATGCTGTAAGGAAACTAATGGAAAAATGTGAAAAAAACTTCTGATTTTTATTGTATTAACTTAGAAAAATATAATTAATGAACATTATTGTGGTGGATCTATAAAATGGAGCAGTGTTTATTAATTATTTTAATGTGATAAATAATTATATTGTGAAAATTTACAGAATATTCTTGTATATTTACAATATTAGAATTAGTTTCCCCACACTTTTAGGTAAATGATATTATAGAGCCTTAGCTTGTTACAAGGATACTCAACTTTGCAACCTCTCAAATACTTTGTTGACAAATTGTGTTAATGTAATGAATATGGGAAGGAAGAAGTTTGAACAACCACAAAAGAAACCTAGTTTGTCAACAAGTGTCCCAAGATCATTACATATGTTATATTGTTACAGTAAGCATGCTCTAGATGGAGGAAGGTGTATATCACTGCGTTTAGATAATGAAGTTTTTGATGAAGATTGTGAACTTTTTCTAGACCTTGAGGATATAAATTCTTTGTATCATTTGGAGCCAATTTCAGTAAATTTGATCGTTGCCTACATATGGTAAGTGAAATTATTTAAGCAATTTCAGAAACATTTTCTTCACAGATGATGTTTTATATTCATTAATGAAACATTATGAGTGATCCTTATGTTTGCTTTACATTATTGTTTCGTATCTTAATTTTATTTTCTTTGCATTGATAGGTGTCTGTATAAAAAGAAGCTGAAAGATAACACTACAAAGAAATTCAGATTTATGAATCCCCACAAAATCCCATTTCTAGCAAAAATGGCACAAGACAAAACAGCTAAGCTTGAAACGCTGAACCAAAGGGCAACTCTTTTAGCTGATAGGCTAACCGGTGCATCATCAGATGAAATAGTTTTGGTGCCATGTAATGTCGGGTAAGTGCAAAATAAAACTTCACTTTAAAATGCTTCCATTCGCTAATTTATTAAATTTTATGATCTAACCATATGTCTTTGCCTAGTTTCCATTGGATTCTCAGTGTAATTGAACCTTACAAGGATACTATTTATGTGTTGGATTCCCTTAGTTCCCGCATTCGAGATGATGATTGTAAATACGTAATGGAAATGTGAGTTCAGATTTCTGTCAGTAAATTTATATTTTAATATACATTTTATATAACAAATATTCATAACGTATGAAGGGCATTACGCTTGTTTAATTCTACCAAGGGAAGGAAAGGGAGAAAAAAATGCTAAGTGGGAAGTAGTTAAGGTATGTATACTTTTGTTTAACATATATTGGAATGTGTATAATTTTCGTTAACTATTTGACAATAATTACCATATATAGGCTCCTCAACAACCGGATGCGAAACAATGTGGTTTTTTTGTGATGAGATACATGAAACAAATTATTGAAGAAGTTGAGACTATCGAGAGAGATTCACTGAGATCAATAGTAACTATATTAAGCTTATCTCAAATTCTTTGACATTAACTATTTAGAATTGCAAAGTGATCAGTGTTGATTGTTTTTCCCATTAACCACTCGCCAATTTAATTTGTCTGTGTTCACAGTTCACAAAAACAGGTTACTCTCGTGATCAAATTGATGAGGTTCGGGCCAAGTTGACGGAGTGCATTCAAGATCATATTTCTGAATAGGTTTGGAATCATACAAGATCATTATTTTATTTAGATTTAAGTTCATGGAATGATGTTTTTTTTAAAAGTAGCTTACATTATATTGAATTTTCTGTAATTTCTAATTCCATTTAAGTTCATCTAGGTATGATTTATATTCTTTTTAGTTGTCACATATGGAAGCAGTCTTATTTGTGTGTATATAATCTCTTATCCCAATTTATTATTTTTATGCAGTGTTAAAGCAGATCGAGTTAACAAGCAGCCCCAAAGAACAACTTGTGAATGATGAAGTTTTATAGAACTTGTAAATTGAGATATTTTTTGTATTTAATATGGAATACAAATACTTTTGTAAATAATGCACTGTATTATAAGTGAATTTTGTAAACTATTATCAGTGTAAATTGTGAATATTATCAATTGTGAATAAAAATGCTTGTAAATTGTGAATATTGTAAATTGTAAATATTATCAATTGTGAATAAAAATGTTTATAAATTGTGAATATTATAAATTGTGAAAAACACTGCCTATTAAAAAGACAACGTTTTTTAAGTAACAATACACAACACGATTTTTGCGTTGTCTTTGTGCCAAACCACAACGCTTTTTCCGTGTTGTCTTTGATACCCGACTTTTAACAACAGCGTCAATAACAACGCTTTTTAAAAACCAATAGACAACGCGAAAAAAGCGTTGTCTTTGCTCCAAACCACAACGCGGAAAAAGCGTTGTGGTAGATATACTTTCTACAACGGCTTCATCAACATCGCTTTTTAAGCATTAACGACAACGCGGAAAAAGCGTTGTTGTTTAACTTTTTTCTTGTAGTGGTTTATGCCATACAGGTTGGTTTACACCTTATAGACATGTTTATACCATGTATTATGTCATGCTAGGAATGTTTATTATGTTATGTATATACCATGTAGCATGCCATGCTTAGAATGTTTACTATGTGTACGTTTATGCCATATCTCATGCCATGATGGGAATGTTCACTTATGTTTATGTTCATGCCATGTCAAGTATATGATAAGTGATTCAAGTTGTTATGTTCTAAGTAGAGCACCAAGTATGTTAATGTTTCATGTGCTCATTATGAAATGACGAATGGTTTTGTGAGTAGGAAAGAGTCTTACTAAGCCTGTGTGCTTATAGTCTTATTTCCTTATACCGTAGATCATTCAAGGGGACAATGAGGAAGCAGCAGGAGGGCAAGAACGCATGTGTGTGGTAGTGACTTGGCCCAGGAAATCATATGTTTATCGGTTATGCTAGAACTTTACTTTGGTCACTTATAAGCTTGGATGCATGAATAATGACTTATGGAACTCTATAATGTGATGTTAAGTATGACATGATATGATGTTTAAGTAAGAAGTCAATATGCCGAGTTTCCATGTCATTATGTTAAGAATGGTAGTAGGGCATGTACGAGTAAAGTTAAAGTTATTCCACTGCCTTATGATGTCTACATGCCCTAAGTATGTTAACGTAACGCCGCTTATGGAAAAAAAAAAGCGGGCGTTACACATACTATGCTGTACTGAATCAGACTAGACCTAAAATTCAGGCATGCGTACCCAAACTATGTCTGAATAATCAAACTGGGTCAAATCAATATTGGATCCCCAAGGACAAGATTCACATCTTGCCAAACCATTATCGTGGCTTTAGTCCAGGGGGAGCCAAATTAAAAACGATATTCATAGTAAGATAAATTTCTATTCTTGTTCTTTTTAAATTGCATGATTGCTTGTTTATTTAATTTCTACAATTCATCATGCTTAGACATAGGACTGGTTAGTTTAAGGACTGAACCAACTTAACCGAAATTTGAACAACCTAGTATTGGGAGGCGGTGAGATGATAGTACGTTAGGGAAGCCTCCTCTAATAAGGTCAAGTATACTCTACTTGGTCTCTTTAGACTGGTGAAACTAGCCAAAGCTACCGATCCAAGACCCAAACTAGTTACACCAGAATTTTTCAAAGACTAATATTGAAAATGAAATCTCATTGAAAGGCTTTGTCAAGAAAAGTGTTGATGATCCAATAAGGCTACGGCCAAAGAAGGCCTAGTGCCTCGCCAAGACCTGGAAGCCAATCTTTGAAATTCAGATTCAAATTATTCATTGTCAAATTCGAATCTAACACAAATCTTCAGTTAATTGTAGATTCAAACTTTTTTTAAATAAATTCAAAACAATTATTTTCAAAATTAACCTAACTTTTTTAAAATAAATTTTGATTTTTCAAAAAAAAAATCTATCTATTAAAAACCTTTCTCACAAAAACACTTAAGGCTAACGTGATTGACAACTCTAGAATGGGTGAGAGGGTAAAAATTAAGAAAAATTAAATTTATCATTGCACTGTTGTTAAATTCTGTAGCTTAGAACGGACTTGATTATTGCTTGAGTTAATAATAGTCATACCATGGTCAAAATAGTCAAAATAATTAAGCCATGGTCAAATGGTCAAATTGGTCAACAGAACATCACGGTTGTCAGTTCCCATCTAACCCGGGCGCCCGTGACTCCTCGGGCGCCCCCCCCCCCCACATACCTTTCACTTCATTCAAGGCAGAAAAACTGCCAGGTCTCTCTAAGCCAGGGTGCCCCGGCCCTTGCGGGCGCCCCCAGGACCGGTCAAAGGCAGCAAAGCTACCATCCCAGTCTGACCGGGGCGACCGGGCCATCACGGGCACCCCCCGACCAGCATTAGTTCACTGCCAAAGGTAGTAGACACTGTCCCGGGCACCCGGGAGCTCCCGAGCGCCCTAGACAAAACATCTATATAAGGAACCCGAATCCCCTCATCTTGCCACACCCAAAACCCTTCTCCTCTCTAACTCTCTTCCTTCCAAGGCGACCAAGTGACCCTCTTACTCCCTCAACCTCGACCATGCCTCCCCGAACGGCTACTCGGTATAATTTTTTCTTTTTCCTTACACATTTAAAATTATTTTTCTTAATTCCTTTCGTTTAAACGCATACTTCTTATCTTAGAAAACGCCGAGCAAACCAATCAAACCCCAATACCGAACCGAGTCCCGATCCTAGGTTCCCAACTTTAGAACTTTGTAATAAATTTGCTCGAACAACATATAAACCTATAAAGACGAGTTACCTAAATAGGCAATTCTCACTCAGTCTTGTCCATTGGCCATGAATGATATCAACTTTTACCAACTAGACAATCTTGTATTCTGCACTCATCCCATTAACACATCTCTATGTGCAGAATTCTATAATAACATAGTTAGACAGAATGATCTTATTTTTGTCACTACAGTTCAAGGGATACCCTTGAGTATCACACCCTCCTTGCTCAATCGATTTCTTGGACTACGACTCTCCCAGTCCACCTTTTGCTGCTATCCTCCTAGGGATCCTCCTTTTGATGCTCCCTACTCTCACATTACCATAGACACTCTACACTCCTACTTTTATAGAGACGCTAGAAACCCTTTGGCCAGATGATTTCAGTCTATTGACCTTCAGGTGCAGGATTACGCTCTGTATAGAGTTCTAGTCCGCTGTATCTTACCTTTATCCACTAGGGACGTTGCTACCATGCGACCATTTCACACCTTCCTCCTATACGCATTGATCCATCATCTTGATATCGACATTGGACTCCACATGTTCCACACGATTCTACATGCGTCCAGTGTTACCACTCAGGGGCGGGTACGCACCCCCTATTGCCACATCATCACTTCTATTCTTCATTATCACGGTCGTAACATCACCGACGGAGAGATGACCGCGATGACCGACTTCGATGAGATAGGTTTTAGGAACTTTTCCCTAGCCAGTATATAGGTTTCGGGTACCGGGGTTTTGTCGTGGAGGCGTCAGAGAGCCGGACCGCAGATCGACTCTGATGAGGACGTTGAGGTCGATGTCGCAGATCTGGCAGCCGAGGTTCGAGAGCACATAGACGAGCCCCCACCACCGACACTCTACGAGAGAGTGACGCGACTTGAGACACAGGCCCAGAGCCTCTGGGAGGAAGTGGAGGCAAATCATGATGAAGAAATGGAGGCAAATCAGGCCCATTACACTGAGTACATGAGTGCCCTCAGAGCCGATAGGGAGACTAGCGACGCACGGTATCATGAGATGATGTTGCTATTTCGATACTGGCAGCCAGGCTCATCGGATCATCCCGGTTCCTCCTCCTAGTTTAGATTGGCATTGTATGATTGACTGTTTGACTGCCCCTACTCAGTAGGGTTGACTCATGTTAGACTTGTATGACTGTGCTGGTTCACTCTTTTACCAGATCGAGTTGACTATTTGCTTTTCCTGATCAACTGATCTTTATTAGGATTATGTTTGGTAGAATAGGTTTACTCTACTTTTGGTTTTCTTACTGCTTTACTTGATTTGAAAATCAATTTCTAAAACAATTTTAAAACTGCTTTACTTTATTTCAAAATCAGCTTTTAATTAGTTTGAAAAATCTTTTTAGCATTTCTTTTTCATAATTTTTCGACTTAGTTTTATTTTCAAAAACTACCCCCTTCAAAACTAGGGCTTTTTCGCAAATGGATTTAGCCTAGGCCCTAACCCTAGAACTGCATGCACCTATAGATCTAGAAGCCAGCATCTCACAAGCACCTTAGGGTACTTTTGAATTATAACCTAGAATGGGTTGAGATGCTTAGGTCTTTGCATTAATTCTAGATGCTTTAAGTCAGTGCATCTGCAGTAATTGGGGCACTAAATACAAACTAAACAGCAATCAGGTTAAGTGTCAAGCTTAGACAATCTAACTTGAACAGAACACTTAACTTGACTAACCCTAGCGAAAACTATTGTTTATAACAGTTAGTAAGTAGCTAATTGGGTTAGACAGGACCGTAAAAGAGAAAAAGCAAATTGATTTGGCTCAGTTTATATCTTGAATTGGTTCAGTACAGCACATTGTTGTTTTGCTATATTCTTATGCAATTCTGTTTCATATATTGCTTTGTTTTTTTTATATATGGCAAAGGGGGAGAGATTGGAAAGGAGAAAAGGCTTAAAATTTTTTTTGGAAATCCTTTCTTCAAAAAGTACTTAAAGTTGCCTTCAAAATTTTTTTCCAAAACTGTTTCTAAGTACTTAGTCTAAGTTACTTTCAAATTTTTTTTTCCAAAACAGTGTCTAAGTACTTGACCTAAGTTGATTTCAAAATTGTTTTTAAGTACTTGCCTAAAACTATTTTTCAAAAAGTATTTCTAAGTACTCAAACTTGAGCTATATTCAAATTTTTTCTAAAGCACTTATTTCAAATAAAAAAGCTTCTAAGTTAAAAGATGGAAAATTTCCAAAATCAAAAATTTCTTTAGTAATAAAAACCTTAGAAGATGTGTAGAAAATTTCCTACTAACTTAAATTTTTTTTAATTTTCTAAGTATAAATTTTCAAAGTACCCAACGAAAATCTTCTTTGGAAAATATTTTCTAAAACGTCGTTTGAAAAATGTTCTAAGTGTTAAAAAATTAATTCCATCTTTAGACTTAGAAATTTTCAAACCCCACAAACCTTTGAAAAACTTAGGGGGAGTTTCTTCCAGGGGGAGGAAACTAAACTAGTGTTTTCTCTGTTTCGATTAACCTAACTTTTTGAATCGGGTTGCCATAAATCAAAAAGGTGGAGATTGTTGGTGCAGGTAGCACCTAAGTCGAACCTGGATTTTGATAATGGCAAAGGGTTCAAAAGTTAAGATACAATATTGATCTAACATGTTTACTAAGTGTACAGGAAGAAAAGCCCTAGGTACACTAGGCACGAAGTCCTGGTCGAGGACTGGGCACGAAGCCCTAGCAAGGAGTTGGGCACCGAAGACCTGCTCGGAAGGTGGGCACGAAGTCCTGGTCGAGGACTGGGCACAAAGTCCTGGCAAGGAGCTGGGCACCGAAGACCTGCTCGGAAGGTAGGCACGAAGACCTGGTCAGGTGCATCGGGCAAAAGTCCAACCGGAGGAACCATTTGGCAAAAGGTAAACTCTCCTGAGAGGAGTAGGTGAGGACACGTTCCCCGTCGAGGGAACAGTAGGCGTCGGTTCGACCTAGGGCTCCATTTGGGAGACCCGAAGTCAGAACCAAGACAGCTACGGCTGTAAAATTTACTAACATACTTGCCTTGTCTTGTTTGGTACTAACCCTGGATGCAGGAACGAAGGAACGAGTTTCTGCAGCTCAGAACGCCCCAAAGGAGAGGGACAGCAGCTGGGTTGGGCTCCCGGGAGTCCCGGGCGCCCTAAGTCAAAGCCAAACAGGAGTTGAGCAAGAAAACGCTTCGGAAGCATAGCTCCGGGGCCCCCCATACTCCCGGGCGCCCCGGATGCCTCGAGCACCCTGGGTCCAAGCCAACGAAGAAGATAGAGTTTAAGCCAGCGAGAAGCCAGCAGACTGAGTCAACCCGGGCGCCCCCTGCTTCCCGGGCACCCCCGTCAAACCTCGAGCCGGATCCTGGAGGGATAAGGGCTGACCGAGTTCGGATAGAGGCTTTGCGGATCGGGAGACACGTGGAGGGCGCCCCCAACGTCCAGGGCGCCCCCAGGTGCACTATATAAGGGGCTCGACCCCTATGGCTTCGAGACACAACTTTCCAACGCCAATACGCTCTTCTACTCAAGCGCTCTGCTCCAGAAATCTCCCATCTCGAGATTGAAGCGCCGACGACGACCCTCTGCTCCGAAGTACAATCTTCACCGGGCGTCGGTAATGAAAGAGCTTAATTTTCTGTTTACTGTACTACAACTATAAAGTTTCTCTGTAAACATTTGCGCACATATAGAATTGCCCGCAGTAAACGGTCAACGACCGTGGGCCTTGGAGTAGGAGCCGACTGCGACTCTGAACCAAGTAAAATCTCTTGAGTTCGCGTGTTTGTTTCTCTATTTTCCGCTGCTTATTCTCTTTATGAATCCGAAACGTTTAACGATATTCACCCCCCCTCTATCATTCTTCTCGATCCAACACATGGTTGCCTTATAGGTGTATTGTGAGATGCTTGAATCATTTTTCTTAATTCATTATTAATTCTAAGATTTAATTGAAGCTTGTGTTAGATTCAAATTTATCAAATAGTAATGTGAATTTGATTTTCGGTAATCGGCTTCCAGGTCTTGGCAAGGCAGAAGGCCTTCTTTGGCCGTAACCTTATTGGATCATCAACCCTTTCCTTGACAAAGACTTTTATCGAAAATTCATTTTCAAATTACTTCTTGAAAAATTTTGATCAAACTAGCTTAGGTCTTGGATCGGTAGCTTCGGCTAGTTCCACCAGACTAAACAAACCAAGTAGAATATACTTGATCTTATTAGAAGGGTTTCCCTAACGTACTATCATCTCACCTCCACCTAATACTAGGTTGATCAGGTTTCAATTATTCTTTTTCCTATTAACATTCTAAATCATGCATAAAATTAAACATGAATGATATGACATAAATTTTAAAGAAATAGCAGATGCATGTTCATGGCATTAATGCATGAGTTAAACAATTCAAATCATTTTATTTAAGTTTCTAATAATGAATCAAATTCCCGATTTGATACATGTCGTGTGAACCCGCGAATATGTCAACCCACTTTGACATATTTGATATTATTAAATTAATTGTTACGTTTTGGGTAAGATTTTATTTAATTCGAGTTTAAGTTACTTAAAAATTAATTGTATCTAAATTGAAATTGAATTTTAGAAGTAATTAATTAGGAATTAATTAATTTGAATTAATTAAGGATTAATTGAATTAATTTGGAATTAATTTAAGTTTGAATTACTTAAGGATTAATTGAATTAATTTGGAATTAATTTAAGTTTGAATTACTTAAGGATTAATTGAATTAATTTGGAATTAATTTAAGTTTGAATTACTTAAGGATTAATTGAAACCTGAATAATTAAGGTTGAAATGATTAATTAATAGTTGTGGGTTTAAGTTCTTAATTTTCATTATTTCGAAAATTTCTGACTCATCCACTATTTCTTCTCTATTTATTTTCACAAGTCTTTCTAACAATTCTGATTTGTCTGAATCTTTGTAAATTTTATTAACTATAGCCTTAATTTCAATTTCCTCCACATCCTCATCATCAAGATTACCTCCTTTTATATCTTCATAATAGGTGGAGTAATATGGGCCACTAGTTAATATTTCAGGATTATCCAAGAGAATAATTAAATTGCTATCTAAGGAGACTTTATCTCTATTATCTACAGAATTATCCTCATTATCCTCAGAAATATTTTTAGAAAAATCATCTTTATTCTCAGAAATATTTTCAGAAAAATTATCTTTATCCTCAGAAATATTTTCCTTAAGATTTTCAGAAATAATCTCATCATTATCCTTAAGATTTTCAGATTTGAATTTATAATTATCCTTAAGATTTTCAAATTTGAATTCAGATTTATCCTTAGGATTTTCGAATTTGAATTCAGAGTTATCCTTATGATTTTCAAATTTGCATTCAGAATTGTAACGCCCGCCTTTTTCCCACACCTTATGATGTGGCGAGAAAGCGGCGTTACGCTAACATTCATTGTACACATATAAACATCCTAATGCAGCGGAATAATTTTTTTCTTCTACACATGCATTTAACCATACAACTAATTCATGAAACATATATACATGCCTAAATTATCATTCATGAACATGGTGACGTTGTAACTTAGCATATTACCAGCATACCTAGCATCATGATATAAACTTTCCATAACTTATCCATAAGCATCATGAGTAGCAAGTAACTTATCCATAAACATCAGGAGTAGTAAGTTGTTTCTTAAACATAACTATCATGAGTTTAGCATAAACCAAAGGAGGCATTATAAACACAAGACATGCAATAGGTGTAAATAGAAGAATCCTTTGCCAAGTCACCGCCACATACACACATGCTCTTGCACCTCCTGCTGCTTCCCTTAGTAACCTCTTGCTTGATCTGCGGTACGAGGAAAATAAGACTATAAGCACATAGGCTTAGTAAGACCCTTTCCTACTCACTAAAACCATATGTCACTTAAACATAACCATATAAAGCATTTGACATAACATAAGTCTGAACATAAAACATAAGCAAAGTCTTGGCGTAAATCATAAGCATATGAACAACTAACATAGCATGATTCTTAACATAAACATAAACTTAAAACATACATAGCATGGCATAATTCTTAACGTACCTTAGCATGAAACATACTTATCATGGCATAATTCCTAACATACATTAGTATGAAACATACTTACCATGGCATAACATACTTATTCATGAACATAATTCTTAGTATGGGCATAAGCACAGTCTTAACATAAGCATAAGCATAAGCATAAAACATACTTATCAGGGCATAATGCATAACATGAATGGATGCATGAGTCAAATGCATATATATAAGGATGCTTAATTTAAAATCATACTTTTAAATACTTAAACATAATCATAACATCATTGGGGTCCCCGACTTGTACCACATACATACATCATAAGCGCGCATCCCTAAGTAAATACGAGGTAGCTAGTCTCGACCTACTAGGGTAGGAACAACTACGGTAGTTTCAAAAACCGAGGCGTTCTTAAGGTGCCCATCCCTGTTGGACAGCTACGGTAGTCCCAGAACCGTGGACAGCTACGGTAGTCCAAAACCGAGGCGTTCTTAAGGTGTCCATCCCTTGGACCCTTACTTCAGTCCGGTACAAGCCCATTCATAAAGTAAAATAACTATGCATGCTTCATCATTCATACTTGACATATCTTCAGACATAAACATAATCTTGTTACATGAAGCATATTCATACTTATTTCATAACATCATTATGCCTTCATCATTCATACTTATCATTCATACTTAAGGCATAAACATCATCTTCATCCATCTTCTTTATTCATAAAATATAACATACATGCATAATCATGTCTTCAGGCATAAACATTATCTTGGTTCATAAAGCTTGCATGATCGTGGTACATAGATAAACATGCAATTCATACATGATACATTTCATCTAGCATACATAATCCTAGTATCCATCATAGAGCATGCATGGTAAGATACATATGAACATGATGCATACTACTTAAGTACATGACATTCATCATAGAACATGCATAGACCTTCATACACATACATCTATTATAAGCATTTAACCTTCTACATGCATCATTCTATTTAACATAACATACCCCTACATCAATTACATATGTTCATGGTATATGATCTAAATATCCATGAGTAAAGCATAACATAGAACCTAACATACAAGGTCATGTTACATAACACATAAGCTAATATTTTAGTAATATAAAGATCCTTACATCGTGCTTAACTATGTTCTTACATCATGGTAACTTATAAACATGCATCCTTGAGACCTTAGCCCAATCCAAGCCCTAGATTAGGGACTTGGCCGAAACCCTAAAGGACCATGGGTCCATGGAAAATGCACATACGTCATGATTAACATCCAATAGACTACCTATTATGCCATAGAAAACCATTTGAACCTTGATTGGATCTAACCCTAAGTCCTAGACCTAAACCATGTGTTGGCTAAAACCCTAGAAGGGTAATAAGCCTATAGGAAAATTCATATAATCACCATTATTACCCATATGATATCTGGTAACCGCTTCAGTCGTGTCACGGTTTCAAATACAATTAAGATATCGAACTCCTCTAAACTAATATAGCATAGAGTAACTCGAGTCGTCTCCCAACGAATGTAGTCGGTACATGATAAATCTCAGGATCGTATTTTATTTCTTTTGAATTTTGGATGATAACTGGGGTTTGAATTTGAGTTGCTAAGACTAATAAACGAAATAGCAAAGCAAGTATGAAATCCAGTTCTAATCAAAGAAAGACAATGCAGGTAAGGAACTCTAATTTACCCTAACTGCACTTGTAGAAAAGAAAATAGAAACATAAGGTAAAGCATTTAAGGAACTTAGCATAAATGAAACCTAACCTAATTGTATCAAACTGAAAGACAACTACAAGAGAACATAAAGCAATCAACTAACGAAACCTTCACTAATCTAGTTGCATTCAATTAAAGACAAAAACTTGAAGACATTGAAAGGGATAAGGCGAGAAAGGATTAAGCAAACAAAATTACAAGAATTTAAACCTAACTATTGGAACAGACATTTTGTCAAACAACTTGCGAGCATGTATCAAAATAACAAGAGTACGTGCACTTTGAATTTGGGGGAAGATCCATCAATACAAACATTCAAAAATCAAACACCTAACATTTAACAATCAAACACAAACAACTCAAACATCGAGCAACACTTAAATTGCATGGATGGCTAATGGAAGGGGTTGCCGAATCTGTGATGAACTGCCGGAAATGGAAGCTTTGCTTGGACTAAATCTGTTGGAAGGTAAGCTATGAAATCTGCTGGATCTACTGGAAATGCTGAGAAGGGAACTACTAAAGTTGAATTGTTGTGATAGGAAGGAATAAAACTGCTAGAATTGGTAAACTACTGCTGGGAAGATCAACTGAAGAATTGCTGGAAATCTGTGAAGAAGCTGTGAAAGAAGAACTGCTGAAGGAAAAACTACAATGCTGGAAATCTACTGGAATGGAACTGCTGAAGATAAATTCTGAAGAAAGACTTGCAAAGGAAATTGAAGAATTGGATTGCCGGCGATGGATGGATCGTCGCTCCCGAGCAACTGCATACGAGAGTGAGATGGCGAGGACGGTGGAAAGTGGATGGAGAAGATCTGATCGAGTCGGGAACCCCTCAAACTGATCGATCGAAGCTCTGGCTGGCTAAGGTTGGAACCCCTAACCCTAGCTTGCGGTGGCGATGATAATGGTGGAGAAGAAGAAGGTGGCGATGATGAACTCCGGCCGGCTAAGGTTGGAACCCCTAACCCTAGCTGTGCAATGGCCGGTGGCGGCGATGGGCGGAAGATGGAGTCACCTGCGTGTGATCCCCCGATTGATAAGATGTCGAGAAGATGATTCGATGGAGTCCGGTTCAGCCTTTTAACTCCTCAGCGCACGTGGGTTCAGCCGGTTTAGCTCTTGGTTCAGCCAAGCACTTGAGTCCGATTCTCACTTGAGTTCAGTCCATCCTCAGCCCAGCTCAGCCCAAAGCTCACAGCTCACTTGGGTTCGGCCAAGCCTTCACTTGATTCAGCCAACCCAGCCTTTGGTTCAGTCAACCTTTGTCCAGCAGTTGGGTTCAGTCAAGCCAGTTGACTCGGTCCAGTCAGCCAAGCCACAGGTCAGAAAAAGAATTGGCAACGAACAGCTGAGATCATTTCAATTCCATCCAACGGCTGATCTTCATTTGATTTGAACCAAACTCCACAGATTCCAATCAACGGTCTTGATCTACCTATCCCCAGCTCGGATTAACCGGATCAGTGGCGGATGGTCCAGATCTTCCTTTTTCTTGAATGGATGGTCTAGAACATCTTGAGCTTGATCCAACGGTCATATTGCTTCTGATTTGGCTGAAATTTTCAGATCTTGATCTATAGTCATGAATGACTCTATCTTGAACTCGGATTGACCAGAAGTTGACTGATGGCTCAGATCTAGCCGTTCTCTAGAATGGACGGCTCCTATTAATCCGACGCTTGATCCCTTTGATCTGGATCCACTGCTAACTCAAGTCTGACCCGATTTGATCTAGGTCCATGATCATTTGAAGCCTACAAAATGATATTCAAATTTAGTGCCAAAAAAATATCCCAAATATACAAAGATTTGAATTAAAAGCCAAAATAAGGGAAATGCATGAAACCTAATACAATTGCAAACTTAAGCATATAAAATGTGGATCAAACATGGATTTTAGAGCCTAAAATAATCAACAAAAATGATGGTTATCAACTCCCCCACACTTAATTCTTGCACGTCTCGGGCATGTAAACAAAACTAAAAGAAAACAACATATCTCCCAAACATTACATCCCCTATCAATACTTTAAGAAATAATAAAAGAAGATTACTTAGGATCATCAAGTCTCAAGAATCCATGTATTTATGGTTCCAAATCTCACATAAGTCAAAAACATGGTAATTTCATCAACTTGAATAAACTAAACATGACAAAAACCTCACAAGATGGATATATGCACTGATGCTCACAAAAATAATAAATATGGAAGTGGAGTTCTCTCAAAACATTCATGACATTGCACTACCATATGCTTGCTTATCTTCTACTTCTCCACTACTATAACATAAGTACACAAATCAAGAGGGCTTTTCAATGAATAATAATGAAACCAAGTGCTACAAGAAAACAAGAATGGTAGCAACCAAAGAAGATCATAGAGAGCATGAAAGAAGATCAAAGAGAATATGAGAGCATTGGGGTAATTAACATGATGTATACAATCAAACAATAGGCCAAAATAAATAACTCAATCAAACCTCCAACACTCAAAATTCTCCTTGCACATTCTCAATGCACTACATATCAACCACTTACAACATCTCTCAACATGCATGTAATGATTAACAACATAACCCTTGAATTTCTCTAAATAATAATATCAAAAGAGTACACATCAAGAAAATATTCGTTTTTGTTCATCACTAACAGAAATCCCGAATGGTTGAGAATTTTTTTTCTCTCTCTTTAATTTCTCATTCTTTTCTTTTTCGTTTTTTTAAACTTCTGTTTTGTTTTTTTTTTCATTTCTCTTTTTTTTCACAGAGAGACTCTCTTTTTTTTCACAGAGAGATTTTTTTTTTAATCTCAACAAGCATTCGTCCATATACACTTGTCTCCCCCCCCCCACACTTAAAACTTGAGCGTCTCGCGAAACCTACTAAATATGTAACAAAGCATGATACATCTCAAACTTACAATATTAGAGGCTAATAATAGACAAATAAAAATGTACGCATCATGCAATCATCCCATGCTTTCATCGAATGCTCAAGGAAAGAATAAGCTAGCAAAGATATGACAGTGATGATATAGTGACAATGAGAGGATCTGAAAGACAATGAAACATGAAGGTAATAAGTGAAACGCTCACTAGTAACAGTAGCAAAGTAGAGGGAAAACTAAGAGATCATCAAGCAAGTTTGCCTCCATCATATTCATGTAAGCTTATGCTATTGTAACTTCAAAAAGAATCAAAGTAAGTTCTAGAGTGTCAAGTATCACAAATGCTATCACACATAAGAGGATTAAGGATAGACATGGTAATATCCTCACTAGGTGAATAATAAAATGTCATGCTTAATCCAACAAGATAGAGTCCATCACCACAACAAATGACTAAATGCAATTAATGTCCCCAAGCATACCAAGGAAACCAAAACTCAATAGTCAAACTTAACCATCTTTTATGATCCTCAAAGCATAATAAAGGAACATGTAAGGAGATACAACTAGAAGTCAAACAAGGTTTATTGAAGACCAAACAAAATGTAGAATGCGGAAGCAAAACATGAATGCAAAGTATAAAAACAAACAAACATGCATGTATAAACATAAAGAAAAATACGAAAAGGAACAAACTCCCATTTATTTCTGGCGGTTAGAGTCTATCAAGAAATACCTCCATTGTGGTAGTGGAGGAGTATAGATAATTGAGAGAACTGCCTTCATTTGATCAATTTCATGGTACATGGCTCCCCCACACTTGAACTTTACAGAAAAATATTCAGGTGGCCGAAGGCGACTTAGGTACAAGATCCATGTAATAAGTGGAGTGCTATAAATTAAAGCGAGATCTACTCCTCCTTCTTGATGCATTTTGGAAATCCTTCCAGGAGGTTGGAGTCTGTTCAGATGGAGCACCCACTCCAGAAGTCGTCTGGACCCTGCAAAACCATTTAATACCTTTCTCAAGCGTGCAAAGTAAGAAAGAAGTGCAATATCATCAATCTCCATATAGCATGTATCCAAAAATGCATCACATCCAATAAAATCACTTTTTGGCACCTCAAAGAATTTTTCACAATTAAAATCCACCAAAGGTATATCAAGAAACTTATCACCACCAATGAAATCAATCTCGGATACCTCCATAAGTTTTTCACACTCAACTTCAGCATAAGATATAGCAAGAGATTCATCACAATAAACTACATCAAATTCAGGCTCTTCTAGAAATTTTTCACAATCAGTTTCTACATAGGTGTAACACCCTGAAGTTTTAAAGTTCGGGACGAACTTTTTATAAGGTGCGTAGGATTGTAACACCCCAATTTTTACAATTTGAGTACCTGGGAATTGTTTAAAGTTCGGGACGAACTTTTTATAAGATGTGTAGGATTGTAACACCCCAAAATTTCACCATGAATAATATTGTGAATTCATTATAAAATATTATGAAATTCATGAAAAATGATAATGGAATATTATGAAATATTATGAATTCATGAATATGAAATATTATGAAATTCATGGAATATTATTATGGAATATTATGAAATATTATGAATTCATGAAATATTATTATGAAATATTTTCCCATATGAAATATTATGAAATTCATGAAATATTATTATGGGATAATATGAAATATTATGAAATTCATGAAATATTGTTATGAAATATTATGAATTCATGAATATGAAATATTATGAAATTCATGAATTATTATTATTAAATATTATGAAATATTATGAATTCATAAAACATGATTATTACTATGAAAATTCATGATGGGCTTGGCTTAATGGGTTTGGATGTGGAATAGTGCAAAAAGGAAATATAGAAAAGAGGAAGCAAGGATTGAACCTTGAACCTCCTAGTTGCACTCTCCATGTCTTAACCACTACACTAAGCATTGTTTCTTGTTGAGAGAATAAGAAACATGCTTGTTAAGCGTGTAATAGTGAAGAGACATGTCTTTTCATGAGAAAAGTATAAATAAGAGAGGGAAGAGGTGTGAGTAACTTCCTCTTCTTCTTCCTTTCTCTTCCCCACCGAAATTCCTTCTTCTCCTCTCCTCTTTTCCATTTTTCGAAAAGTTCTCCCTAGGGTTCTAACCCTAGGGATTGGAAGGAAGAAGGCTCTTGCCCTCTATTAGGGCCAAGGAGTCTAGAGAAGAAAGAGTAAGAGGAACCTTCACTTCTCCTTCAACCAAGGGTACCCTAAGGGACTTAAAGAAGTAGAATCTCAAGCGAAAGGATGTAAGTATCCCCTCGCCTGCAGTGTAATGGTTATTGTATGTATTCTTCATGTTTTGCTTTTGGAAAAAGGGAGTCTTCCCTTTAGGTAAGTTTCGGCCACCCCCTTAAGGGGAGGCCTTGGCTACTTTTTGATGCATGAGGAGACCTTTGGGACTAAGGGTACATATGTATGATGATTTCCCATCATGTTGTGATAAGGAAAAGTAGGGTTATCCACCCTACAAGTTTCGGCCAAGAGGAGAAGGGTTAGGCTTTTTGGGTTGCTTGCTATCCTATGATGTGTCCATGATTAGTAGTGTAGATAAAGTGTTTGTGTAAATGTTTGTGTGAAGATTGGATGTCAAAAACCTAGCCTACCTACCTACCCTACAAGTTTCGGCCAACCCTAGGTGGATGAGGGTTTAAGGTTGTATGATATTTCTTATGATATATCCATGCTTAATAGTATAGGTAAGGTGTTTGTGTAAATGCTTGTGTGGATATTTGAAGTCAAAAACCTAGCCTAGCCATCCTACAAGTTTCGGCCACCCTAGGTTAGGGTTTAGGGTTGCTGGATTTTATTCCCATGATGCATGCTATATATGATATGTGATGATTGTATGGGATGTACCCTATGAGATATGCTTAGGGTTGCTATGATGATATGTATGTGCAAGTAATGTTTAAATGGAATATTGATTTGGAAACTAAATGTCCCTAGCATGTGATATTCGGCCAAGCATGAAATATTAGGTTTATAAAGGTTAAATTATCCTATGTGATATGATTATGTTAGGGAGATGATATGTGAATGCATGTGATGAACAAATGGAATGCTTGATTTTCTCCCATGGTGCATGCTATAGTATGATATATGATATATATATATATGTGATGCTTGTAGGGGATGTTTTGATGTCAAAAACCTAATCTACCCCTACCCTAGGACATTCAGCCCAAACCTTAGTTTAGGGCTAAGAATCATTTGATTTACCCATGAAGCATGCTACCACTTCCTATGATATGAATATGATTTATGTGATCAACCTTGTCATATATAAGATATGTTTAAGGGGTTGAATTATGATCTATGTATGAGCATGCATTATAGCCCATGGGGCACCCGTATGAAATGCATGCTTTATACTAGGCTAGTTATCATGATTATGGAGATCTATGTATGAGCATGCATTATAGCCCATGGGGCACCCTTATGAAATGCATGCTTTATACTAGGCTAGTTATCATGATTATGAATGCATACATATGCATAAGAATGAGCCCTGTAGGGCATGAACGAAGAAGGCTTAGGGCCTAAAGAATGCTTCCCTAGAAGGTTGGGACTAAGAGCATACTTTATGAAAATAAAGAACATGATAATTATTTTATTTTGTAATGGCTTGTACTATAGATTCTTAAAGCGAGTCAAATGATTATGATACTAGGCTGAAGGACTTTTGAGAAGGCCTAGTAAACCCTAGTGGTTCGGGATTAGCTACCTCGTTCCTATTTAGGGGCGCGCGCAAAACATGAAGTACAAGCCGGGCCCTAATGATTATGCTATGTTCAAGTATTATGTTTATATATTTTCAAAGAAACCTTCCTATGAAGTTAATATGCTTAGATGTTTAACATGCTTAAACACTTACCATGCTTGAATGTGATTTATTCTCTTATGTTTCTATGATATGGATTTTGCGAGTAGGACAGGATCTTACTAAGCATTTGTGCTTACTAGTTTATATGTTGTCTTATGCTGCAGATAAGGGTAAGAGACACTTAAACTAAAGGAAGAGGCAGGAGGGCTGAAGATGTGTGGGGTGGTGGCTCGGGAAATAAAGATCTTCATATCTACAATATTATGCTTATGTTAACATTTCTTTAGTAATGAATGTTACACTTGGATTACTCATATACTTGATTATATTATGAGTTGAACCTATCATGTTATAGGTTAGTTTTGAACAAGCATGCTTAGTACTTTGTTATTAGTACTTTAAGAAAAAAAAATTTTATATGAATGATAGTACGTGACCCCGCCCCGAGAGTAGATTTAAGGGCGGGCGTTACAATAGGATATATCAAGAAATGTTTCACAGCCACTAAAATCAATCTCGGGTACCTCCATAAGTTTTTCACACTCAACTTCCACATAATATATAGCAAGAGATTCATCACAATAAACAACATCAATTTCAGGCTCTTCTAAAAATTTTTCACAATCAACATTTACAAGAGATGTATCACAATGTGCTTCACATTCAACAAATTCAACACTAGGTACCTCTATGAATTTCACACAATCGAATTTTACAAAAGATGTATCCATAAGTGTATCACAAACAATAAAATTATTTTGAGGTACCTCCATTGATTTTTCCAAGGACATAAGAGGAATACTTACCTGATCATGCTGAAGAATACCTGGAGGTTCTACAAGAATAGATGTAACTGTGGTCCCCTCCTGGTCAAGTTCAGGTTCCATCTCAAGCTCAAGTTCTGGTGGACATTCAACTGGAATAGGTGATCCTTGGGTTCTTGCTTCCACCATGCAAGTCCCTACACTTTCTGGCTTGTCCTTTGAATTTTCTAATGTATCTGTCAATGGTGGTGGTCCCTGAGGCTCTGTGCAATCCCCTACACCAATGAAATCATCTCCTATGCATGCTTCTTCTATAATATCTGCAACAACAATATTAGAAAAATTAGGACCATCAATAACACTATCATCACAAATTAAGAAATGAGAAGGGTCCTGAGGAGCTTAAGAAACAAGTTTAATGTTGTCACAAGCTGGAGGAATGCATGTTGTAGATGCCCTGGTTTTAATGATTTCTTCTTCTTCTTCCACCAACCTCCAAGTTAGTTCACAATCATGCCCCTTAAAATCCTGAGTAGCCTGAGGAGATAATTGTCCTGATCTTTCGGCTTCTGTTTGATTTAATTGATCAACCCATTTTTCAAGGCATCTTCTAAGGTTTTGAAGCTTGGTGTAGAACTCCTGTTGGTCTTGAAATGTAGCAAAAAGCTGCTGAAGTCCATGAGTAGGCTGTGAATTCTGAAAATCAAATAGTTGGGGCTGCTCAGATGGTTAAATGGGTTGATTAAACTGCTGAAAATTGGGTTGATAGCAAGGATGATGTTGCTGGAAATTATTGTTCTGAAAATTCTGAAGTTGGGGCTGACATTGTTGATTGAATTGCTGAAATGCTTGAGGTTGAAAATTCTGAGTATCTTGTTGAAAATTCTGACCATGAAACTGGAAATCTTGCTGACATTGTTGAAATTGTGGCTGAAAAAACTGATTTGTTTGTTGAAAAATCGAATAAGGCTGTTGAAAATTTAGACTGAACCCTTGCTGAAAATTCTGAAATTGTGGTTGAAACTGCTGTGGTGACTGATTAAATGGTTGTTGAAAATTTTGTTGGAACTGCTATTCTGGTTGACTCCAAGGTTGGTTTTGCTGAAATTGTTGATTCGGCTGGAATGGCTGAAAATTTTGCTAAAAATTTTGAAATTGTTGATAAGGTTGCTGTAAATTCTGACAAGGCTGCTAGAATTGTTGACACGGCTGCTGGTGAGGAGATGAATACGCATTTGAAAACATTTTGAATCTGCAGTCCTGTCACAAACAAGTAAAATAGCAGCAACCGTATACAAAAGATAAAGCAATCAAAAATAAAATCAAAGGATAGAATTATCAAGCACCACTACATTCCCCGGCAACGGCGCCAAATTTGGTAACCGCTTCAGTCGTGTCACGGTTTCAAATACAATTAAGATATCGAACTCATCTAAACTAATGTAGCATAGAGTAAATCGAGTCGTCTCCCAACGAATGTAGTCGGTACATGATAAATCTCAGGATCGTACTTTATTTCTTTTGGATTTTGGATGATAACTGGGGTTTGAATTTGAGTTGCTAAGACTAATAAATGAAATAGAAAAGCAAGTATGAAATCCAGTTCTAATCAAAGAAAGACAATGCAGGTAAGGAACTCTAATTTACCCTAACTACACTTGCAGAAAAGAAAATAGAAACATAAGGTAAAGCATTTAAGGAACTGAGGATAAATGAAACCTAACCTAATTGCATCAAACTGAAAGACAACTACAAGAGAACATAAAGCAATCAACTAATGAAACCTTCACTAATCTAGTTGCATTCAATTAAAGACAAAAACTTGTAGACATTGAAAGGGATAAGGCGAGAAAGGATTATGCAAACAAAATTACAAGAATTTAAACCTAACTATTGGAACAGACATTTTGTCAAACAACTTGTGAGCATGTATCAAAATAACAAGAGTACGTGCACTTTGAATTTGGGGGAAGATCCATCAATACAAATATTCAAAAATCAAACACCTAACATTTAACAATCAAACACAAACAACTCAAACATCGAGCAACACTTAAATTGCAAGGATGGCTAATGGAAGGGGTTGCCGAATCTGTGATGAACTGCCGGAAATGGAAGCTTTGCTTGGACTAAATCTACTGGAAGGTAAGCTATGAAATCTGCTGGATCTACTGGAAATGCTGAGAAGGGAACTACTAAAGTTGAATTGTTGTGATAGGAAGGAATAAAACTGCTGGAATTGGTAAACTACTGCTGGGAAGATCAACTGAGAATTGCTGGAAATCTGTGAAGAAGCTGTGAAAGAAGAACTGCTGAAGGAAAAACTACTATGCCGGAAATCTACTGGAATGGAACTGCTGAAGATAAATTCTGAAGAAAGACTTGCAAAGGAAATTGAAGAATTGGATTGCCGGCGGTGGATGGATCGTCGCTCCCGAGCAACCGCATACGAGAGTGAGATGGCGAGGACGGTGGAAAGTGGATGGAGAAGATCTGATCGAGTCGGGAGCCCCTCAAACTGATCGATCGAAGCTCCGCCCGGCTAAGGTTGGAACCCCTAACCCTAGCTTGCGGCGGCGATGATAATGGTGGAGAAGAAGAAGGTGGCGATGATGAACTCCGGCCGGCTAAGGTTGGAATCCCTAACCCTAGCTGTGCAATGGCCGGCGGCGGCGATGGGCGGAAGATGGAGTCGCCTGCGTGTGATCCCCCATTGAGAAGATGTCGAGAAGATGATTCGATGGAGTCCGGTTCAGTATTTTAACTCCTTAGCGCGCGTGGGTTCAGCCGGTTCAGCTCTTGGTTCTGCCAAGCACTTGAGTCCGATTCTCACTTGAGTTCAGTCCATCCTCAGCCCAGCTCAGCCCAAAGCTCACAGCTCACAGCTCACTTGGGTTCGGCCAAGCCTTCACTTGATTCAGCCAACCCAGCCTTTGGTTCAGTCAACCTTTGTCCAGCAGTTGGGTTCAGTCAAGCCAGTTGATTCGGTCCAGTCAGCCAAGCCACAGGTCAGAAAAGAATTGGCAACGAACGACTGAGATCATTTCAATTCCATCCAACGGCTGATCTTCGTCTGATTTGAACCAAACTCCACAGATTCCAATTAACGGTCTTGATCTACCTATCCCCAGCTCGGATTAACCAGATCAGTGGTGGATGATCCAGATCTTCCTTTTTCTTGAATGGATGGTCTAGAACATCTTGAGCTTGATCCAATGGTCATATTGCTTCTGATTTGGCTGAAATTTTCAGATCTTGATCTATAGTCATGATTGACTCTATCTTGAACTCGGATTGACCAGAAGTTGACCGATGGCTCAGATCTAGCCGTTCTCTAGAATGGACGGCTCCTATTAATCCGACGCTTGATCCCTTTGATCTGGATCCACTGCTAACTCAAGTCTGACCCGATTTGATCTAGGTCCATGATCATTTGAAGCCTACAAAATGATATTCAAATTTAGTGCCAAAAAAATATCCCAAATATACAAAGATTTGAATTAAAAGCCAAAATAAGGGAAATGCTGAAACCTAATTCAATTGCAAACTTAAGCATATAAAATATGGATCAAACATGGATTTTAGAGCCTAAAATAATCAACAAAAATGATGGTTATCAATATCATAGGAAACATACTAATCATGCTTGAAGGGTTGGAGTTTAAACCTAGCCATGGTACCTTGATGGTGGCCGAAACCCTAAGAGGTTTTAGGGTGCTACAAAATTTCCAAAATTATACTTTTATGCTTAACCTATCATAAGTAAACATTTGAAAACATAAGAGAGGTCTTTAACATGATTCTTAGCCCAAAACCTTGCTTGGCCGAAACCTCCACAAACCCTAACTATAGATTTCTCAACATGGTGTGCCAATAAAAACTTCTATCATGTTAAACAACTTGGAAGCTATCATACCACATGTGAGCGGGTCTTACCTTCCTTGATCTTGCTTATGAACCTTGAATAGAAAGTAAAAAGAAACCTCCTTGACCCCAAACTTCTCCTTAGCCCTTGTAGCCTTGTAGAAAGCCTTAGATCTTCAAGATGGAGTCCTTGGTGAAGTTTTTCCAAAGGAAAGAAACCCTTGTGGGTTTCGGCTAGAAGAAGAAAGAAGAAGGGAAGAAGGAGTTTTTTTGGTGGGTGAAGAGGCAAATGCTTAAGTGCTATGTTGTCTCTTCCATTCCTCCCTCTTATATACTAGATGAAAGAGGCAAGTGAAGAGACATGATGCTATGACTCTTCACTTCCTTTAGCATTAACAAACATCCAGTTCATTCTCTCCTAGCACTCCCTTGCTAGGTGAATTGGTTAGTACATGCATGGTGGTACCATAGGTCCAAGGTTCAATCCTTGGTGCATGAACTTTATTATTTTTTTTCCTATTTTATTTTTATTTTATTTTTTTATTAATTTCAAAAATTCCCCTAAGGCCACCCATAATCATGCTAATATTCCTAATTAAAACCTATTTTTATTTATATTAAATTCTAGCTAGAATCCACTAATAACCATGGTACTAAGAAAACCCATGTAAGGCCTATCGAAAATCATGGAGCATCATACTAACGTTTACACTAGTGTCCCTACGTTCCTCGAGAATCCATCTAGGCATGGTCAATATTTTTAAAGAAAATATTGAGAAAATTTTCCAGGTCGTTACAAGAATTATCCTTAGGATTTTTAAATTTGAATTCAGTTTTATCTTTAAGATTTTCAAATTTGAATTCAGAATTATCCTTAAGATTTTCAAATTTGAATTCAGAATTATCTTAATTATCTTCAGGATTATCAGATTTTTCATAATTTACAGAATTAATTCCAAAATTTACAGAATTAAAATTAGGATTAAGTTCAGAATTAATTTCAGAATTAATTTTAGAGATTAATGAATTAACATTAAGGATTACAAAGTTAATTTCTAATATTTTAGGATTATCTACTTTTTATAAATGGTCATGCAAGATATTTATTTGATTATGTAATAATTCTAATTTATCAAAAGAATTATCTAAATTTTCTACATAGGATAGTGTAGGAATTTTAAAATTTTTCGGAACGTAAATTTTGCTTAACTTTGTCGGACATTTATTCTTGTAGTGTCCGTATTTTTCGCACTTGAAGCACATGATGTGATCTTTGTTCTTCCGGTCTCCAGGTACTGGTACGTCTTTTGTCGCCGGTGAAGAACGAGTCTTACGAGTAGAGCACTGATTTTTATAGTGTCCTCTCTCCCTGCACGTGAAGCATATAATATGGAACTTAAAAATAGACATTTTTTAAAAAAAAATTGTACCTGATTCACCCTAGGCTCCCCCTCAACTCCTGGCGTCATTGCTCCATTGGCGGTTAGTCCGGTGAAGAGCGGTCTGGCTCTGATTCCAATTATAGGACCTGTGTCGTCGATAGAGGGAGGGTGAATATCAACCGTAACAAAAATCCTTTCGCGGAAACTCGTAAACATAAGAGTAATCGTTCTGGATAGAGCGTTAGTAGCACAGCGGAAAATAAAACAGAAAGAATAAAAGACAACACAGTGCACGCCGAAATTTTTACTTGGTTCCCAACCTCTCAGGGTCAGTACATCCAAGGCCTAAGCGCGGGAATGCCCATTCACTAATGGTCTCCTTTCTGGACTTTCCGGAGGCGGAGAAACCCGTCTTACAGTATAGAAGTTACAATCAAAAAGAGTTAAAGAACTTAATAACTGAATGTAAATCAAACCAAAAAGAATCGAAGCCTCGGCCGATCTGGATCTCCGAAGTGCCGCGCACTTCCTCCCGGAGCCTCCATGGTCGCAAAGCTTTGTCGTTAACACATTTCTTCTGTTTGGATTGCTCAAAATGATTCTGGAAGTAGTGTTCTGAGCCTTGGGGTCGAAGCCCCTTTTATAGGCTTAATTGGGGCGCCTGTGTTGATGGGGGCGCCTCAAAGGGCTTGGTCAAAGCTTATCTCCGCACCGAACTCATTGCAGCCGATAAAGCTTCTAACCAGGGCGCCCTGGACCTCCCAAGCGCCTTAATGAACCCAGTCAAAGCTTATCTCTGCTTTGCACTTGCAGCAGCAAATATATGTTGGTGCAGACAGCACCCAAGTCGAACCTGTGTTTTGATAAATGGTAAAAGTGTAACGCCCGCCCTTATATCTACTCTCAGGGCGGGGTTACGTACTACTCATTCATATAATTTTTTTTTTCAACTTTTAAAAGAAGAACATAAGTGCTAAGCATATTAATCAGTGCATGCAAATTATCTATCATGCTTTAATCATCCTTTAAAAGCATAGTCATATGTTTCCATGCATAATATTAATTCATGAAATTGAATCTAAGGAAATCTAGAACCTCATGTGAAATATCTTAAATAAAAGTTATCCTATAACATGCTAGGTTCACAAATAGTTCATCTCATAACTTAATCAAGTATAAGAGTAATCACTGACATTCTTTATCAAGAACATTAACATAAGCATATTAAAGTAGATATAGAATTATTCTTTCCCGAGCCACCACCCCACACATCCTCAGCCTTCCTGCCTCTTCCTTTAGTTCAAGTGTTCCTTACCTTTATCTGCAGCATAAGACAACACATAACTAGTAAGCATAAAAGCTTAGTAAGGATCCAGTCCTACTCGCAAAATCCATACGAAAGCATACAACATGTACACATAACAAGACATAAGCATGAGTTCATCATAGCATATTAAACATCAAGTTTCTAAGCATGCAGTATATAGTATTTTAAGCATACCCATCACATGTAATAAATATTTTTCGAAACAGTTCCATAACGGTATTACTTAAAAATACATCAATATCATATAGGGCCCAGCTGTGTACCACATGATGCGCGTTCCCTAATGAGTTGGGGTAGCGAGCCACCAATCCCATTAGAGCAGGACCTCTTACGTCCTACCGGAGCCATGACCTTAAGTTAACATGCACCCCAGATTTGTTTAACGACCCCTCTTACGAGTCGGGTACACAACTTACAAAGTAAAATACTTATCATGTCTTTACATATATATGCTAAGGATGTACTCCAATTTCACTGCTCAAGGGACACCCACTTTTTCAGGGTGTTTCTGATCCCATAGGGACACACCTCACAACATAAGGGTGTTCTGGATCCCATACTTAGTGGAGTATCCTTTCAAGCATTTCATCATACATATCACATGAAATCTCATAAGGGTGCCCCATGGGCCATAAGACATGCTCATACATACATCATAATTTGACCACTTAAACATACTTTAGATATGACAAGATTTGGTCGCATAGATCATACTCATATCATGGGAAGTAGTAGCATGCTAACAGTTAAGGAAATCAGACATTTCATTTAAACACCACATGCACATACATGTCATAGGAAGTGGTAGCATGCTAACAATTAAGGTTTCAATCAACCATTTCACTTAACACCACATGCATATACATATAATCATCCCCAAACAGAAGCATATCTCCTAGGGTATTTTAGCCTTCACAAACCCTAATCCTAGGGGATTGGCCGAAAATCATGCTAGGGGGAAAAACTTAGTTTTCAAATCAAACTTTCCATTCAAACATTTACACAAACATCTCACATACATATCATACCACTTATTAACCATAGATTTCATCATAGGATAAGTATGCAACCCTAAACCCTAATCCCTCTAGGGTTGGCCGAAACTAGTAGGGTAGGAAAAAAGTTAGATTTTGGTAACTAAACATTCATACAACCACATTGTCTACATCATCATACATTACACTAACATAAAATCCATCCTAGAGAAATTCCACTCTTAAACCCCATAATCCCTTACCTTGGCCGAAACCTACAAAGGGTGAAAACCCTAGATTTTGTTCATAACATCATGATGAAACAACATGTACATATACCCTAAATCCTAAGGGTCTTACTCATGTAACAAGGAGGGACCAAGGCCTCCCCTTAAGGGGTGGCCGAAATCTACAAACGGGAAAACCCTAGATTTTTCGAAAACCACAAAAGCAAAGATTCATACACAACTATTACACTGCAGGCGAGGGGATACTTACATCCTTTCGCTTGAATTTCCCTTGGGGTACCCTTGGTTGAATACGAAAATGAGTGTTTCCCTTGTTAGCCTTCTCTAGCCAATCTTGGCCCTAGTAGAGGGCAAGAACTTCAAAGGGTTCTTCCTTCCTTCCAATTCCCTAGGGTTAAAACCCTAGGGTTTTTTTTCGAAAATGGAAAGGAAGAAGAAGTGAATTTCGGTGATGAGAGGGAGGAAGAAGAAGAAGAAGAGGAAGTTACTCTAACTTCTCTTTCCCTTATTTATACTTTTCTCATGAAGAGACATGTCTCTTCACTTCCCTAGCTTTTAACAAGCATGTTCCTTATTAGCTCTACATGAAATATGGCTTGGTTCATTGGTTATAACATGGTTAGTGCAACTAGGAGGTTCAAGGTTCAATCCTTGCTTCCTCCTTTCTATATTTCCTTTTTGCACTGTTCCACATCCAAACCCATTAAGCCAAGCCCATCATGAAATTTCATAGTAATAATTATGTTTTATGAATTCATAATATTTCATAATATTTCATAATAATATTTCATGAATTTCATAATATTTTCTATTCATGAATTCATAATATTTCATGATATTTCATAATAATATTTCATGAATTTCATAATATTTCATATGGGAAAATTTTGGGGCGTTACAAACCTCCATACCTTATAAAAAGTTCGTCCCGAACTTTAAAATAATTCCGGATACTTTAATCGTATCGCCTCCTCTTGTTCCCATGTGGCTTCTTCGAATTGTTCGTTCCGCCACAGAACCTTTACTAAGGGCACTTCCTTGTTCCTTAGCTTTTTGACTTCCCGATCTAAGATCTGTATAGGTCGGCGTTCGGAACTTATGTTCTCTTGATCTTGTACTGGTTGGGGCTCTATCATCTGATTTACATCAGAGGTGCATTTCCTGAGCATTGATACATGGAAGACATTGTGGATAGCCGACATTTCTGGCGGTAACTCCAGTTCGTAAGCCACCTTGCCTACCCGTCTCAGAATCTGATACGGTCCCACATATCTCGGACCCAGCTTCCCTTTCTTCCCGAATCTCATCACCCCTTTCATAGGGGCAACTTTCAGGAATACTGAATCCCCAACCTCAAACTCTAGTGGTCTGCGTCGCTTATCAGCGTAGCTTTTCTGCCGACTCTGAGCAGTCTCTATTCTCTGACGAATATTCTTTATAGCCTGAGTGGTTTCATTTATAATTTCAGTCTGGAGTCCCATCTCCTTCTTTTCACCACTCTCAAGCCAACATATAGGAGATCTGCATTTTCTTCCGTATAGTGCTTCGTACGGTGCCATCCCGATAGTAGCCTGATAACTGTTGTTATAAGCAAACTCTGCCAGGCTCAGGTATCGACACCAGCTTCCCTTGAAGTCCAAGGCACAAGCTCGTAACATATCCTCTAATATCTGGTTTACTCTTTCAGTCTGCCTGTCAGTCTGGGGTGAAAGGTAGTGCTGAATTTCAGTTTCGTACCGAGAGTTTTCTGTACGTGTCCCCAAAAATCTGAAGTGAATCGACCATCCCTATCAGAATAATGGTCTTGGGAACCCCGTGCAGTCGGATAATTTCCTTGACGTACAGATGAGCCAACTGCTCTACCGAGTAGGTCATCCTGATAGCCAGAAAATGGGCAGACTTGGTTAGCATGTCCACAATAACCCATATACCATCATATCCATTCGTCGTTATAGGCAGCCCAGAGATGAAATCCATGGAGATGTCTTCCCATTTCCACTTGGGGATAAACAGGGGTTGCAAAACTCCTCCAGGCCTCTGGTGTTCTGCTTTGACACTCTGGCAGGTCAAACACATACTAACATAGTGAGCTACATCCCGCTTCATACCGGACCACCAAAATTTGCTCTTCAGATCTTGATACATCTTGGTAGACCCAGGATGCATCGCATAAGGTGTTCCGTGAGCTTCTTCCAGGATTCTTGTCCGCAAGTCGGAGTCGTCGGGAACACATAATCGATCCCGCAAATATAAGACTCCGCTGTCTAAAATCCGAAATCCATCGTCCTTGCCTTCGAGAACCTCTTGCTTGATTCTCTGAAGACTCGGATCATGATTCTGCTTTTCCAGAATATTGTCGAATAATGTTGGTGAAATCATCAGGGTGGACAACTGTCCTGATATGATTTTAATCCCATAATTCATAATTTCTTCCCCTAAGGGTTGTGACAAAGCCGACAAAGACATTAAAGCAGCACATGATTTCCTACTGAGAGCATCGGCTACCTTGTTGGCTTTTCCCGGATGGTACAGGATCTCACAATCATAATCCTTGACCAATTCGAGCCATCTGCGCTGTCTCATATTCAGATCTTTCTGGGTGAAGAAATACCGCAGACTCTGGTGATCTGTATAAACTTTACATTGAGTTCCATATAGGTAGTGCCTCCATATCCTCAGTGCAAAGACTACTGCTGCTAACTCTAAGTCATGGGTAGGGTAGTTTCTTTCATGTTCCTTCAGTTGCCTAGAGGCATAGGCAATCACCTTTCCATTCTGCCTAAGCACAGCTCCGAGTCCCAGTTTTGGACGCGTCGCTGTACATATCGAAACCCATATCGCTCTCGGGAAGAGTCAATATTGGAGCGCTAGTCAGCCTCCTTTTCAGTTCAGTAAAACTCGTTTCACATTCCTCGATCCACACATATTTCTTGTCCTTCTTTGTAAGAGTTGTCATAGGGGCTGCGATCCGAGAGAAGTTCTCTACGAATTTTCTGTAATAGCCTGCTAGCCCGAGGAAACTTCGGATTTCACTGGCATTCTTGGGTCTAGTCCAGTTACTTACAGCTGCGATTTTAGTCGGGTCCACCATTACTCCTTCCTTGGAGATAACATGTCCCAAGAATGATACTTGATCGAGCCAGAACTCGCATTTGGAAAATTTAGCATACATTTGTTCCTTCTGAAGAATCTGTAGTACTATACTCAGGTGCTCAGCATGTTCTTCGGGAGTTCTCGAATATATAAGGATATCGTCGATAAAGACGATCACAAATCTGTCGAGGAATGCCGAGAATACCCGATTCATTAAGTCCATAAACATAGCTGGCGCATTGGTAACTCCAAATGACATCACTACGAATTCATAATGTCCGTATCTGGTTCGGAAAGCCGTCTTCGGTATATCCTCATTTTTCACCCTGACTTGGTGATAACCCGATCTTAGATCAATCTTAGAGAAAACCGTGGCTCCCTTCAGTTGATCGAACAGGTCATCTATCCTGGGTAGAGGGTACCTGTTCTTGATAATTACATTGTTCAGCGCCCGATAGTCGATACACATTCGCATCGACCCATCCTGCTTTTTCACGAACAGTACGGGGGCTCCCCAGGGTGAATGACTAGGGCGGATGAGTCCCTTGTCAAGGAGCTATTGTAACTGTCCCTATAATTCCTTTAATTCTGTTGGCGCCATACGGTACGGTGCCTTAGAAATGGGGTTAGTACCAGGAACCAACTCAATTGCAAATTCTATATCTCTTTCAGGTGCTAACCCTGGTAAGTCATCGGGAAATACCTCTGGGTAATTGCATACTACTTTGACGTCTTCTAGCTTCGGGCCCTGTTTAGGACTGGTATCAACCACATGAGCTAGAAATCCGGAGCATCCCTTTTCTAACATCTTCCTTGCTTTCAGAGCCGACAAGAATTTGCTTGTCCTCTTCTTCGGCTCTCCGATAAATTCGAATAGAATTTCCGCCTCCGATCGGAAGATAACCCTTCGTTTATGGCACTCAATAGAGGCGCCATATTTGTTCAAGAAATTCATGCCCAATATCACATCATAATCTGACATATCAAGCACTATCAGATCGCAGTAGAGTTCCCTATCTGCGATTCTGATTGGTGCGGCACGTACCATTGGGTAGAGGGCATCACCTCACCCGAGGGCAGTGTTGTCAGAAATTTGCAGTCTAAATCTTGTAGTGACATATCATTTCTTTTGGCATATTGCATAATATTAGGTGGGGGTGCGGTCTCATCACCCCGATTGCTACGTCTTCTAGCCATATCTATCATACAGGTGATAAATAATCTACATAAGAATTAACGCTACTTTCTCTTGTTATGCAAGCATAAATCATCTCTGTATATCATTACTGTACATGAAAATAAAATAAAGTGAGGTTAGGATCTCTTACTTGGAAGCGGCAGGATGAAGCTTGATGTGTGTGTGGTGGAGGGGAAATCTGCTCTGATACCAACCTGTAACGCCCGCCCTTATATCTACTCTCAGGGCGGGGTTACGTACTACTCATTCATATAATTTTTTTTTTCAACTTTTAAAAGAAGAACATAAGTGCTAAGCATATTAATCAGTGCATGCAAATTATCTATCATGCTTTAATCATCCTTTAAAAGCATAGTCATATGTTTCCATGCATAATATTAATTCATGAAATTGAATCTAAGGAAATCTAGAACCTCATGTGAAATATCTTAAATAAAAGTTATCCTATAACATGTTAGGTTCACAAATAGTTCATCTCATAACTTAATCAAGTATAAGAGTAATCACTGACATTCTTTATCAAGAACATTAACATAAGCATATTAAAGTAGATATAGAATTATTCTTTCCCGAGCCACCACCCCACACATCCTCAGCCTTCCTGCCTCTTCCTTTAGTTCAAGTGTTCCTTACCTTTATCTGCAGCATAAGACAACACATAACTAGTAAGCATAAAAGCTTAGTAAGGATCCAGTCCTACTCGCAAAATCCATACGAAAGCATACAACATGTACACATAACAAGACATAAGCATGAGTTCATCATAGCATATTAAACATCAAGTTTCTAAGCATGCAGTATATAGTATTTTAAGCATACCCATCACATGTAATAAATGTTTTTCGAAACAGTTCCATAACGGTATTACTTAAAAATACATCAATATCATATAGGGCCCAGCTGTGTACCACATGATGCGCGTTCCCTAATGAGTTGGGGTAGCGAGCCACCAATCCCATTAGAGCAGGACCTCTTACGTCCTACCGGAGCCATGACCTTAAGTTAACATGCACCCCGGATTTGTTTAACGACCCCTCTTACGAGTCGGGTACACAACTTACAAAGTAAAATACTTATCATGTCTTTACATATATATGCTAAGGATGTACTCCAATTTCACTGCTCAAGGGACACCCACTTTTTCAGGGTGTTTCTGATCCCATAGGGACACACCTCACAACATAAGGGTGTTCTGGATCCCATACTTAGTGGAGTATCCTTTCAAGCATTTCATCATACATATCACATGAAATCTCATAAGGGTGCCCCATGGGCCATAAGACATGCTCATACATACATCATAATTTGACTACTTAAACATACTTTAGATATGACAAGATTTGGTCGCATAGATCATACTCATATCATGGGAAGTAGTAGCATGCTAACAGTTAAGGAAATCAGACATTTCATTTAAACACCACATGCACATACATGTCATAGGAAGTGGTAGCATGCTAACAATTAAGGTTTCAATCAACCATTTCACTTAACACCACATGCATATACATATAATCATCCCCAAACAGAAGCATATCTCCTAGGGTATTTTAGCCTTCACAAACCCTAATCCTAGGGGGTTGGCCGAAAATCATGCTAGGGGGAAAAACTTAGTTTTCAAATCAAACTTTCCATTCAAACATTTACACAAACATCTCACATACATATCATACCACTTATTAACCATAGATTTCATCATAGGATAAGTATGCAACCCTAAACCCTAATCCCTCTAGGGTTGGCCGAAACTAGTAGGGTAGGGAAAAAGTTAGATTTTTGTAACTAAACATTCATACAACCACATTGTCTACATCATCATACATTACACTAACATAAAATCCATCCTAGAGAAATTCCACTCTTAAACCCCATAAATCCCTTACCTTGGCCGAAACCTACAAAGGGTGAAAACCCTAGATTTTGTTCATAACATCATGATGAAACAACATGTACATATACCCTAAATCCCAAGGGTCTTACTCATGTAACAAGGAGGGACCAAGGCCTCCCCTTAAGGGGTGGCCGAAATCTACAAAGGGGAAAACCCTAGATTTTTCGAAAACCACAAAAGCAAAGATTCATACACAACTATTACACTGCAGGCGAGGGGATACTTACATCCTTTCGCTTGAATTTCCCTTAGGGTACCCTTGGTTGAATACGAAAATGAGTGTTTCCCTTGTTAGCCTTCTCTAGCCAATCTTGGCCCTAGTAGAGGGCAAGAACTTCAAAGGGTTCTTCCTTCCTTCCAATTCCCTAGGGTTAAAACCCTAGGGTTTTTTTTCGAAAATGGAAAGGATGAAGAAGTGAATTTCGGTGATGAGAGGGAGGAAGAAGAAGAAGAAGAGGAAGTTACTCTAACTTCTCTTTCCCTTATTTATACTTTTCTCATGAAGAGACATGTCTCTTCACTTCCCTAGCTTTTAACAAGCATGTTCCTTATTCCCTCTACATGAAATATGGCTTGGTTCATTGGTTATGACATGGTTAGTGCAACTAGGAGGTTCAAGGTTCAATCCTTGCTTCCTCCTTTCTATATTTCCTTTTTGCACTGTTCCACATCCAAACCCATTAAGCCAAGCCCATCATAAAATTTCATAGTAATAATTATGTTTTATGAATTCATAATATTTCATAATAATATTTCATTAATTTCATAATATTTTCTATTCATGAATTCATAATATTTCATGATATTTCATAATAATATTTCATGAATTTCATAATATTTCATATGGAAAAATTTTGGGGCGTTACAAACCTCCATACCTTATAAAAAGTTCGGCCCGAACTTTAAAATAATTCCGGATACTTTAATCGTATCGCCTCCTCTTGTTCCCATGTGGCTTCTTCGAATTGTTCGTTCCGCCACAGAACCTTTACTAAGGGTACTTCCTTGTTCCTTAGCTTTTTGACTTCCCGATCTAAGATCTGTATAGGTTGGCGTTCGGAACTTATGTTCTCTTGATCTTGTACTGGTTGGGGCTCTATCATCTGATTTACATCAGAGGTGCATTTCCTGAGCATTGATACATGGAAGACATTGTGGATAGCCGACATTTCTGGCGGTAACTCCAGTTCGTAAGCCACCTTGCCTACCCGTCTCAGAATCTGATACGGTCCCACATATCTCGGACCCAGCTTCCCTTTCTTCCCGAATCTCATCACCCCTTTCATAGGGGCAACTTTCAGGAATACTGAATCCCCAACCTCAAACTCTAGTGGTCTGCGTCGCTTATCAGCGTAGCTTTTCTGCCGACTCTGAGCAGTCTCTATTCTCTGACGAATATTCTTTATAGCCTGAGTGGTTTCATTTATAATTTCAGTCTGGAGTCCCATCTCCTTCTTTTCACCACTCTCAAGCCAACATATAGGAGATCTGCATTTTCTTCCGTATAGTGCTTCGTACGGTGCCATCCCGATAGTAGCCTGATAACTGTTGTTATAAGCAAACTCTGCCAGGCTCAGGTATCGACACCAGCTTCCCTTGAAGTCCAAGGCACAAGCTCGTAACATATCCTCTAATATCTGGTTTACTCTTTCAGTCTGCCTGTCAGTCTGGGGTGAACGACAGTGCTGAATTTCAGTTTCGTACCGAGAGTTTTCTGTACGTGTCCCTAAAAATCTGAAGTGAATCGACCATCCCTATCAGAGATAATGGTCTTGGGAACCCCGTGCAGTCGGATAATTTCCTTGGCGTACAGTTGAGCCAACTGCTCTACCGAGTAGGTCATCCTGATAGCCAGAAAATGGGCAGACTTGGTTAGCCTGTCCACAATAACCCATATACCATCATATCCGTTCGTCGTTCTAGGCAGCCCAGAGATGAAATCCATGGAGATGTCTTCCCATTTCCACTCGGGGATAAACAGGGGTTGCAAAACTCCTCCAGGCCTCTGGTGTTCTGCTTTGACACTCTGGCAGGTCAAACACATACTAACATTGTGAGCTACATCTCGCTTCATACCGGACCACCAAAATTTGCTCTTCAGATCTTGATACATCTTGGTAGACCCAGGATGCATCGCATAAGGTGTTCCGTGAGCTTCTTCCAGGATTCTTGTCCGCAAGTCGGAGTCGTCGGGAACACATAATCGATCCCGCAAATATAAGACTCCGCTGTCTAAAATCCGAAATCCATCGTCCTTGCCTTCGAGAACCTCTTGCTTGATTCTCTGAAGACTCGGATCATGATTCTTCTTTTCCAGAATATTGTCGAATAATGTTGGTGAAATCATCAGGGTGGACAACTGTCCTGATATGATTTCAATCACATAATTCATAATTTCTTCCCCTAAGGGTTGTGACAAAGCCGACAAAGACATTAAAGCAGCACATGATTTCCTACTGAGAGCATCGGCTACCTTGTTGGCTTTTCCCGGATGGTACAGGATCTCACAATCATAATCCTTGACCAATTCGAGCCATCTGCGCTGTCTCATATTCAGATCTTTCTGGGTGAAGAAATACCGCAGACTCTGGTGATCTGTATAAACTTTACACTGAGTTCCATATAGGTAGTGCCTCCATATCCTCAGTGCAAAGACTACTGCTGCTAACTCTAAGTCATGGGTAGGGTAGTTTCTTTCATGTTCCTTCAGTTGCCTAGAGGCATAGGCAATCACCTTTCCATTCTGCCTAAGCACAGCTCCGAGTCCCAGTTTTGGACGCGTCGCTGTACATATCGAAACCCATATCGCTCTCGGAAGAGTCAATATTGGAGCGCTAGTCAGCCTCCTTTTCAGTTCAGTAAAACTCGTTTCACATTCCTCGGTCCACACATATTTCTTGTCCTTCTTTGTAAGAGCTGTCATAGGGGCTGCGATCCGAGAGAAGTTCTCTACGAATTTTCTGTAATAGCCTGCTAGCCCGAGGAAACTTCGGATTTCACTGGCATTCTTGGGTCTAGTCCAGTTACTTACAGCTGCGATTTTAGTCGGGTCCACCATTACTCCTTCCTTAGAGATAACATGTCCCAAGAATGATACTTGATCGAGCCAGAACTCGCATTTGGAAAATTTAGCTACAGTTGTTCCTTCTGAAGAATCTGTAGTACTATACTCAGGTGCTCAGCATGTTCTTCGGGAGTTCTCGAATATATAAGGATATCGTCGATAAAGACGATCACAAATCTGTCGAGGAATGCTGAGAATACCCGATTCATTAAGTCCATAAACATAGCTGGCGCATTGGTAACTCCAAATGGCATCACTACGAATTCATAATGTCCGTATCTGGTTCGGAAAATCGTCTTCGGTATATCCTCATTTTTCACCCTGACTTGGTGATAACCCGATCTTAGATCAATCTTAGAGAAAACCGTGGCTCCCTTCAGTTGATCGAACAGGTCATCTATCCTGGGTAGAGGGTACCTGTTCTTGATAGTTACATTGTTCAGCGCCCGATAGTCGATACACATTCGCATCGAGCCATCCTTCTTTTTCACGAACAGTACGGGGGCTCCCCAGGGGGAATGACTAGGGCGGATGAGTCCCTTGTCAAGGAGGTCTTGTAACTGTCCCTGTAATTCCTTTAATTCTGTTGGCGCCATACGGTACGGTGCCTTAGAAATGGGGTTAGTACCAGGAACCAACTCAATTGCAAATTCTATATCTCTTTCAGGTGCTAACCCTGGTAAGTCATCGGGAAATACCTCTGGGTAATTGCATACTACTTTGACGTCTTCTAGCTTCAGGCCCTCTTTAGGACTGGTATCAACCACATGAGCTAGAAATCCGGAGCATCCCTTTTCTAACATCTTCCTTGCTTTCAGAGCCAACAAGAATTTGCTTGTCCTCTTCTTCGGCTCTCCGATAAATTCGAATAGAATTTCCGCCTCCGGTCGGAAGATAACCCTTCATTTACGGCACTCGATAGAGGCGCCGTATTTGTCCAAGAAATCTATGCCCAATATCACATCATAATCTGGCGAAGGAATGCTAGGCACTGAAACCCTAAGTCCTGGCGAAGGACAGCTGGGCACCTAGCGAAGGGCTGCTAGGATACGAAGACCTAGCGAAGGACTGCTAGGCACCGGGCGAAGGACAGCTTGGGATCCAAGGCCTAGCGAAGGACTGCTAGGCACCTGGCGAAGGACTGCCAGGATCCGAAGACCTAGCGAAGGACTGCTATGCACCGGGCGAAGGACAGCCTGGTATCCAAGACCTGGCAAAGGACCGCTAGGCAAAAGTCCAACCGGAGGAGCCAGTTGGCAACAGGTAAATTCTCCTGAGAGGAGTAGGTGAGGACGCGTTCCCCGTCGAGGGAACAATAGGCGTCGGTTCGACCTAGGGCTCCATTTTGGAGACCCAATGTCAGAACTAAGACAACTAAGGTTGTATACTCATAACATATTCTTGCCTTATTGTATTTGCAACTAACCCTGGATATAGGACCAAAGGAACGAGTCTCTGCAGCTCAGAACGCCTCAAAGGAGAGAGGTAGCAGCTCGGCAGGGCGCCCCCAAGGTGAAGACAAAATAAGTTGAGCAAGAAACGCTTCGGAAGCTCACTGGGCGGGGCGCCCCCATGCTCCCGGGCGCCCCCAGTGCCCAGGGCGCCCCGCACTTAAGCCACCGAAGCGGATAACTCTTATCCAGCCGAGAAGCTCGTTGAAAAGGTCAACCAGGGCGCCCCCAGAGTCAATCCTCAACCTTATTCGAGTGGGATAAGGGCTGACCGAGGTAATTTCGGATCGGTTGACACGTGGGGGGGGTGCCCCCAACGTTCAGGGCGCCCCGAAGTGCTATAAATAGCACCCAACACCAAGGCTTCTGACAATCAAGTCTTCCAACGCCTTCATGCTCTTCTACTCGAGGCACTCTGCTACAGAAACCTCCCAACTCGAGATACAAGCGCCGACAACATCCCTCTGCTCCGAGATACATTCCACACCGGACGTCGGTAACGAAGAGCTGTGTTTTTTTTACTGCACTATCATTGTAATCATCCTTTTGTTAACTGTTTTGCGCGATTATAGTATTGCTCGCAGTAAACGGTCAACGATCGTGGGCCTTGGAGTAGGAGCCGATCGCGACTCCGAACCAAGTAAAATCATGGTGTTTGCGTTTGTTTGTTTTAATTTCCGCTGTGCATTCTCTATTTCCTAATCCGAAACGAGTTACGATATTGACCCCCCTCTATCGTTTTCTCTCGATCCAACAAGTGGTATCAGAGCGGGGAAGCTCAAATTTGGCGCAACCACCAGTTTGAGAATTTTTCGGATTTTCGTCAAATTATTTCGTTTTTTTTTCAAATTCTTATCGTTAATCGAGACCGGTGCAACACCCCTCGATACTTAATTTTCTTTATCCCGCACTATTAATCCAAGACCAAGTCTTGGGACAGATTTTCTCTTTCTTTTCTCTCTTTTTACAGATAAAATCCTTAATGACCATGCAAGAAGGATTCAACACAGCCAGACCTCCACTTTTCAGTGGAGAAGATTTTTCCTACTGGAAAAGTTGAATGGAGGTCCACCTGAAAACTTAGGTGGACATGTGGATAATCATCCAGTCTGGACTGGAGATTCGAAAGAACGCTGAAGGAGTACCACAGCCATACACTGAGTGGGATACCACTCTGAAAAGAAGAATTGAAGCTGATGCGAAAGCAACCCAGACCCTCCAATGCAGTCTAACAAATGAGGAGCTGAACCGAGTGGGTCCATTCAATAGTGCCAAGGAGCTATGGGGCAAGCTGATCAAACTACATGAGGGAACCTCCGATACCGAATCAGCAAAAGGGACCTTCTGCTAAATAAGCTATACACCATCAAGATGAACGAAGGCGAATCAATAGCTCAGCTCCACACCAGAATTTAGGAGCTGATGAACGGTCTACACACCATTGGTCACAAGGTAGAAAATCGTGACCTAATAAGGTATGCTCTTAACGCCTTCCCAAGAAATACCTTGTGGGCATCTATGGTAGATGCTTACAAAGATTCTAGGGACCTTTCTAAAATTAAGTTAGATGAACTTTTTTCTGAACTTGAATTACATGAAAGACTAACTGCAATTTGGCCGAGAAAGGTATTGCCTTTGTTGCAGGTAAAGTTGGAAGGACAACCAAGAAGAAGCCTCAACCTGCACCCGAGTCTGACTCAGATTCAGACTCAGAAGATAGCGAGGGAAATCGGCCTATGTTGGTTCGGCTAGCCCGCGACTACTACAAAGAGCTAAAAAACCAGACTAACAGAAGAAAAGCCAGCCAAAGAAAGGAAGAACCAACTGAACCCTCAACTGAAAAGAACAAACCCAATGTAACTTGCTACGAGTGCAAGAAGAAGGGCCACTACAAGACTGAATGCCCCAACCTGAAGGAAAAAAGAAGACAAGAAAGAAGAAGGCACTTCAGGCAACGTGGGACGAGTCCTCCTCCGAAGAAGAAGAAGAGGTCCCACAGTCGAACCTGGTCGCACTAACCTCTTCAAAAGAAATAGAGACAGAGTCAGAGTCGGAGCCGGACGACGGCAAACTCACATTCTCAGAGGACGGCGAAATAACTGTAAGTGGTTTTACAAGAATTCAATTAAATGAGTTAATTTCGTATCTTTCTCGAGATTTGGCAAAGCTAAACACCGAGTCGAATCTCTCCGACAGGAAGTAAAACTCCTGAAAGAGAGAGCTGACTCTAGACCTTTAACTGAGAAGGTTCAAGAAGGAACCTCTATTCAAGTCGAAAAACTTGAAAAAGAGAACTCCTCCTTGAAAACTCAAGTTAAAGACCTTAGATCAGCTTTAGAACGATTCACACTTCTGGTTCCAAGTGTCTTGATATGATTCTTGGAAAATAGAAGTCAGTTCTAAATCGATCCGGACTAGGATACAGAACCAAATCTAGACAAAGATCCTACTACGTTGTATTGAACCAGTCCAGAACTAAAGCTCAGGCATGGATACCCAAACTATGCCTGAACAAACAAACTAGATCAAATCAGTATTGGATCCCCAAGGACAAGATTCATATCTTGCCTAACCATTATCGTGGCTTTAGTCCAGGGGGAGTCAAATTAAAAATTATATTTATTGTTAGATAAAATTCAATTTTTATTTTCAAATTGCATGCTTGCTTGTTTATTTAATTAACCATGCTAAGATTTAGGACTGATTAGTTTAAGGACTGAACCAACTTAACTGAAATTTGACAACATAGTACTGGGTGGAGGTGAGATGAAAGTACGTTAGGGAAGCCATTTTGGCGGAACTAGCCGAAGCTACCGATACAAGACCCAAACTAGTTGGACCAGAATTTCTCAAAGATTAATTTTGAAAATGAAATTTCATTGAAAGGCTTTGTCAAGGAAAGGGTTGATGATCCAATAAGGCTACGGCCAAAGAAGGCCTAGTGCCTTGCCAAGACCTGGAAGCCAATCTTTGAAATTCAAATTAGTCTCTGTCAAATTCGAATCTAACACAAATCTTCAGTTATGTAACGCCCGCCTTTTTCCCACACCTTATGGTGTGGCGAGGAAGCGGCGTTACGCTAAACATACATGTACATATAAAACATCTTAATGCAGCGGAATAATTTTTTTTCTTCTACACATGCTTTTAACCATGCAACTAATACATGAAACATCTATACATGCCTAAATTTGTCATTCATGAACCTAGTGTCATTGGACTTAGCGTATTAACGACATGCATGGCATCATGATATAACCATTTCATAGCTTATTCATAATCATCATAAGTAGCAAGTAACTTATCCGTAAACATCATGAGTCTTAAGTCATTCATTAAGCATAACCATTATAAACATAGCATAGAATCTAAGGAGGCATTTCAAAACCCAAGACATGCGATATGTGTAAATAAAAGAATCCTTTGTCATGTCACCGCCACACACACACATGCTCTTGCCCCTCCTGCTGCTTCCCTTAGTAACCTCTTGCTTGATCTGCAGTACGAGGAAAATAAGACTATAAACACATAGGCTTAGTAAGACCCTTTCCTACTCACTAAAATCATACGTCACTTAAACATAAACATATAAAGCATTCGACATAATATAATTCTGAACGTAACACATAGGCGTAGTCTTGGCGTAAATCATAAGCATATGAACAACTAATATAGCATGATTCTTAACATAAACATATACCTAAAACATACTTAGCATGACATAATTCTTAACATAAATGAGCATGAAACATACTGATCATGGCTTAACATACATGAGCATGAAACATACTTATCATGACATAATTCTTAATATACATGAGCATGAAACATACTTATTCATGGCATAATTCTTAGTATGGGCATAAGCACAGTCTTAACATAAGTATAAGCATAAAATATACTTATCAGGGCATAATGCATAACCTGAATGGATGCATGAGTCCAATACGTATACATAAGGATACTTAATTTAAAATCATACTTTTAAATACTTAAACATAAACATAACATCATTGGGGTCCCCGGCTTGTACCACATACATACATCATAAGCGCGCATCCCTAAGTAAATACGAGGTAGCTAGCCTCGACCTACTAGGGTAGGAACAGCTACGGTAGTTCCAAAAATCGAGGCGTTCTTAAGGTGCCCATCCCTGTTGGACAGCTACTGTAGTCCCAGAACCGTGGACAGCTACGGTAGTCCAAAACCGAGGCGTTCTTAAGGTGCTCATCCCTTGGACCCCTTACTTCGGTCCGGTACAAGCCCATTCATAAAGTAAAATAACTATGCATGCTTCATCATTCATACTTGATATATCTTAGGACATAAACATAATCTTGTTACATGAAGCATGACATAAACATGCTTGGCATTTCATCATTCATACTTATTTCATAACATCATTATGCCTTCATCATTCATACTTATCATTCATACTTAAGGCATAAACATCATCTTTATCCATTTTCTTTATTCATAAAATATGACATACATGCATAATCATGTCTCCAGGCATAAACATTATCTTGGTTCATAAAGCTTGCATGATCATGGTACATAGATAAACATGCAATTCATATATGATACATTTCATCTAGCATACATAATCCTAGTATCCATCATAGAGCATGCATGGTAAGATACATATGAACATGATGCATACTACTTAAGTACATGACATTCATCATAGAACATGCATAGACCTTCATACACATACATCTATTATAAACATTTAACCTTCTACATGCATCATTCTATTTAACATAACATACCCCCTACATCAATTACACATGTTCATGGTATATGACCTAAATATTCATGAGTGAAACATAACATAGAACCTAACATACAAAGTCATATTGCATAACACACAAAGCTAGGGTTTAGTAACATAAAGACCCTTACATCATGCTTAACCATACACTTACATCATAGTAACCTATAAACACGCATCCTTGAGACCTTAACCCAATCCAAGCCCTAGATTAGGGACTTGGTCAAAACCCTAAAGGACCATGGGTCCATGGAAAATTCACATAAGTCATGATTAACATCCAATACACTACATATTATGCCATAGGAAACCATTTGAACCCTTGATTGGATCTAACCCTAAGTCCTAGACCCAAACCATGTGTTGGCCGAAACCCTAGAAGGGTAATAAGCCCATAGGAAAAATTCATATAAATCACCATTATTACCCATATGATATCATAGGAAACATACTAATCATGCTTGAAGGATTGAAGTTTAAACCTAGCCATGGAACCTTGATGTTGGCCGAAACCCTAAAGGGGTTTTAGGGTGCTACAAAATTTCCAAAATCATACTTTTATGCCTAACTTATCATGAGTAAACATTAGAAAACATAATAGGAGTTTTCAATATGATTTTAGCCCCAAAACTTGCTTGGCCGAAACCTTCACAAGCCCTAACTATGGATTTCTCCACATAGCATGCCAACAAGAACTTAGATCATGACAAACAACTTGGAAGCTATCATACCACAAGTGATGGGGGTCTTACCTTCCCTTATCTTGGATAAAATCCTTGAATAGAAAATAGAAAGAACCTTCTTGACTCTAAACTTCTCCTTAGCCCTTGTAGCCTAGTAGAAAGCCTTGAGTCTTCAAGATGGAGTCCTTGGTGAAGTTTTTCCTAAGGGAAGATCCCTTGTGGGTTTCGGCTAGAGCAAGAAGGAAGGAGGAATGGAATGACTTTGGTGGGAGAAGAGAAGGAAAAATGTAACTCCTATGCCTCTTCCCCTCTCACCAACTCCTTTTATACTTCATGAAAGGGGGCAAGTGAAGGGTCATGGTGCCTCTTCTCTTGATGACTCTTCACTTCCCTAAGCCTTAACCAAAATCCTCTTCATTCTCTCCTAGCACTCCCTTGCTAGGTGAATTGGTTAGTACATGCATGATGGTATACTAGGTCCAAGGTTCAATCCTTGGTGCATGCACTTTATTTTTATTTTATTTTTTTATTAATTTCGAAAATTCCCCTAAGGCCCACCCATAATCATGCTAATATTCCTAATTAAAACCCATTTTTATTTATATTAAATTCTACTTAGAATCCACTAATAACCATGGTACTAGGAAAACCCATGTAAGGCCTACTAGCACCTAGCTTCTTATTCTATATCGAAAATCATGGAGCATCATACTTAGGTTTACACTAGTGTCCCTATGTTCCTCGAGAATCCATCTAGGCATGGTCAATATTTTTAAAGAAAATATTGGGAAAATTTTCTGGGTCGTTACAATCCCCCATACCTCGTGAAAGTTAGTCCTCGAACATAGAATAGCTCCGGGTACTTGCGTCTCATCTCGTCCTCATGTTCCCAGGTAGCTTTCTCGAACCTTTGACTTTGCCATAGGACCTTGACTAAGGGTACCTCCTTATTCCTTAGCTTTTTGATCTCTCGATCCAAGATCTGAATAGGTCGGCTTTCAAAACTTAGGTCATCCTGAACTTGTATTGTCTGTGGCTCAATCACCTGATCTGTGTTTAGAACACACTTCTTGAGCATTGACACATGGAACACGTTATGGATAGCCGACATCTCTGGAGGCAGCTCTAGCTCATATGCTACATTGCCGACTCTTTCCAGTATCGGATACGGTCCCACATAACGCGGACTCAGTTTTCCTTTCTTCCCGAATCTCGTTACCCCTTTCATAGGAGCCACTTTGAGGAATACCAGATCCCCAATATTGAATTCCAGTGGCCTACGCCGGACATCTGCATAACTCTTCTGCCGACTCTGAGCAGCTTCTATCCGTCGTCGAATGTTCTGTATAGCTTGGGTGGTGTCGTCGATGAGATCCGTCGTGAGCCCCATCGCCTTCTTTTCACCGCCTTCATACCAACAGATCAGAGACCTACATCTCCTCCCGTACAAAGCTTCATAAGGTGTCATGCCGATAGTAGCTTGGTAGCTATTATTGTAGGCGAATTCCGCTAAACATAGATATCGGCACCAACTCCCTTTGAAATCCAGAGCACAAGCCCGTAACATGTCTTCCAGCACTTGATTCACTCGTTCAGTTTGCCTATCAGTCTGAGGATGAAAAGCTGTACTGAATCGTAATTTAGTGCCGAGGGACTTCTGGACACACTCCCAAAAATGTGTAGTAAAGCGACCATCCCTATTTGAGATGATAGTCTTGGGAACTCCATGAAGTCTGATTATCTCCTTAGCATATAATTGAGCTAGTTGCTCAATCGAATAAGTCATCTTGATTGCTAGGAAATGAGCAGACTTCGTCAACCTGTCCACAATTACCCATACCGCATCATATCCATTTGTAGTCTTGGGAAGTCCTGAAATAAAATCCATAGAGATATCTTCCCATTTCCATTCTGGAATCAGAAGTGGCTGCAGAACTCCTCCGGGTCGCTGGTGCTCTGCCTTCACTCGTTGGCAGGTCAGGCAAGTGCCAACATGCTGAGCCATATCTCTCTTCATACCGGACCACCAGAATTTCTCTTTCAGATCTTGATACATCTTGGTGGATCCCGGATGCATCGAATAAGGGGTTTCGTGAGCTTCTACTAATATCGCTCTCCGCAGCTCCGGATCATTAGGAATACATAGACGATCACTAAGATAGAGTACTCCCCCGTTGTCGATATGAAAACTATCACCCTTTCCTTCTAGGATCTCCTGTTTGATTCTCTGAAGGCTCAGATCACCATCTTGTTTGTCCAATATGTCCTCGAACAGCGTCGGTGATAATGTCATGGTAGAAAGCCATCCGGAGATGACCTCGACCCCAGACTTCATAATTTCCCTTTCGAGTGGTCGGGGTAATCTAGATATGGACATCAAGGTGGCACTTGACTTCCGGCTGAGTGCATCGGCCACCTTGTTTGCTTTCCTGGATGGTAGAAGATCTCGCAGTCGTAGTCCTTTACCAACTCTAGCCACCGGCGTTGTCTCATATTTAGGTCTTTCTGAGTGAAGAAATACCGCAGGCTCTGGTGGTCTGTATAAATCCTACACTGCGCTCCATACAGATAGTGCCTCCATATCTTAAGAGCGAAGACCACAGCGGCTCATTCTAGATCGTGGGTGGGGTAATTCTGTTCATGTTCTTTAAGTTGCCTAGAGGCGTAGGCAATGACTTTACCATTCTCCATAAGCACATCTCCAAGTCCCAGTCGGGAGGCGTCGCTATACATGTCGAAGCCCTGGTTATTTTTCGGAAGGGTAAGAATTGGAGCACTTGTAAGTCTCCTTTTTAGCTCTAAGAAACTCCTTTCGCAGTTTTCTGTCCATTCATATTTCTTATCCTGCCGGGTGAGAGCTGTTAGAGGGGCTGCAATTCTTACGAAGTCCTCCACAAATTTCCGATAATAGCCCGCCAACCCAAGAAAACTTCTGATTTCGCTGGCGTTCCTCGGCCGGCTCCAGTTATTCACAGCTTCAATCTTTGTTGGGTCTACCATAACCCCATCTTTGGAAATAATATGGCCCAAAAAGCCCACTTGGTCAAGCCAGAACTCACATTTGGAGAACTTGGCGTACAGTTGTTTTTCTCGAAGAGTCTGTAGTACTATCCTCATATGCTTGGCGTGCTCTTCTTGGTCTCTTGAATAAATAAGGATATCGTCGATGAAGACGATTACAAATTTGTCGAGAAAAGACGAGAATACCCGATTCATAAGGTCCATAAACATAGCAGAGCATTGGTCACGCCGAAGGGCATGACAACAAACTCAAAATGCCCGTACCTTGTTCGGAAGGTCGTCTTCAGGATATCATCCTGTTTTACTTTGACTTGATGATAACCAGACCTCATATCGATTTTCGAGAACACGGTAGCTCCTTTTAATTGGTCAAACAGGTCATCTATCCTCGGAAGGGGATACCTGTTCTTGATCATTACATTGTTCAGTGCTCGATAATCTATGCACATTCGCATAGATCCGTCTTTCTTCTTCACAAACAGTACCGGAGCTCCCCATGGGGAATGACTAGGGCGAATAAGTCCCTTATCGAGCAACTCCTGTAGCTGTTCTTGAAGTTCCTTCAATTCAACCGGCGCCATACGGTAGGGTGCCTTGGAGATCGGGTTAGTACCAGGAACTAATTCGATCTTGAATTCCACCTCTCTATCAGGAGCTAACCCCGGTAATTCATCCGGGAATACCTCCGGGTACTCGCATACAACTCTGACATCTTCCAACTTCTGATCCTTTGTTTGACCTACGTCAACCACATGTGCTAGAAAACCAATATATCCCTTGTCTAACATCTTCCGTGCCTTGAGCGTCGATAAGAATTTCCCGGTTCTTTTGCTTGGTTCTCCAATAAATTCAAACATAGAATTTGCCTCGGGTTGAAAGACCACCCTTCGTTTACGGCACTCGACAGAAGTACCGTATTTGCTAAGAAAATCCATTTCCATTATAACAACATAGTCCTGCATGTCGAGTACTATCAGATCGCAGTAGAGTTCTCTTCTCGCAATTCCAACTGGTACCGCACGCAGCACGTGAGTGGATGTCATTATTTCTCCCGAAGGTAGGGTTGTTAAGAACTTACAGTTTAAAACTTGTGGAGACATATCTATCTTCTTAGTGTAGAATGTAGAGATGAACGAGTGTGTTGCCCCAGTATCAAATAATGCGGTAGCATGCTGACTGTAAATAAGTATCTGACCTGTGACCACCATTGAAGCATTCGCAGCATCCTCCGTAGTAATAGAGAATACCCTGGCATCGGCCATAGTTGGTGGGGCCTCCAATCTCTCTTGGCTCATCAGGGTACTCTCCGGCTCCGCTTGCATATAATGTAGTTTCGCGGGTGCACCCTGGTACTGAACAAGCTGTTGGGGAGGTGTATGGTTCTTGGTAGGGCAGTAAGAGGCAATGTACCCTTCCACTCCGCAGATGAAGCACCGGTTCGTACCTCTGTGGCATTCCCCGGGGTGCATTTTCCCGCATGTAGCACACAGGGGAAACCGGGACTGTTTATTTGCTGGGCCCCCTTGGGGGTTGTTCAATGGCTGCCATTTACCACCCTGGTTTCCTTTCCAATTAGCGTTGGTACTCTGAGGTTTCTAACCCCCTGAGTGTTAACAAAAGGAAGGAACATTAGGGATAATGAAAGATAACGAATCGAGAATCCCGGAGTGAACTTGATTCTTACTTTCATTTCATGCCTTCCTTTGTTGGTTGATATTGTTCAGGTAATGTTCGGTGAGTAGGGCACTACTAAACAGCTCCTCTGCAGTCTGCGGTCTGTTAACTCCGCCGGCCACATTCAGAGCTATTTCGGGCCGCAACATCTTCAACATAAGTCGGACCCTTTCTTTCTCAGTGCGAACCAGCTCAGGGCATGGACGAGCCAATCGGTTAAATTTCTTTACAGCTTCATTGACCGAGAGGTTGCCCTGTCGGAATTCCGTGAACTCGTCGTAATGTTTGTTTGTGAGACGCATATTGAAGAATTCTTCGAAGAACTCTGATTCGAAATCTGACCACGTCATCTGGTTCACCTGTCTCTTGGCCTTGACCCGTTCCCACCACATTCTGGCATCCACAGAAAGGCAGAATGATGCACACTTGATCTTCTCATGTTCAGGCCAGTCCAGCAGCTCCATTGTACTCTCTACGGTTTTGAACCACGCTTGGGCGTCCCACGGTTCACCAACACCCGAGAAATTTTTCGGTTCCAGCCTCAACCACTGGATCAGATAAGCCTCTTGTCGTGCTACAGTGGTCGAGCCTGTTGGAGGAGTTTGCGTAACCGTAGGCACGACGGGTATAGCAGTCTGGTTCGCCGGTGGAGTAGTAGAATTTTCTTGTTGGTTCATCAGGGTATTAATGGTTTGTTGCTGCTCAGTAACTTGACGCTGAAGTTGGGTCACTAATTGCATCAGGTCAGGCGAGGGAGTAGTCTCATTAAGTCTGTTACTCTGTCTTCTAGCCATGCTTTCCTTCATGAAGGACAAGTATGGATAATATGAGTTATTGTTATTCCTACCCCCATATTAAATTCTAAATTAAAGGGAAAAAATAATAACAATAAAATATCGTTCATATTTACATATCTTGCAAATACTTTCCATCATCTATCATAAGGTGTTATTCATACTTGCACACTCTAGAATCATAAAGTATCCTAAAAGTGCTTACTATCATAAAATATGCAGAGAGGTACTTACTTGGAAGCTGCAGGAAAGATACATGATGTGTGTGTAGTGAGATGGCAACGGCTCTGATACCAACCTGTAACGCCCGCCTTTTTCCCATACCTTATGGTGTGGCGAGGAAGCGGTGTTATGCTAAACATACATGTACATATAAAACATCTTAATGCAGCGGAATAATTTTTTTTCTTCTACACATGCTTTTAACCATGCAACTAATACATGAAACATCTATACATGCCTAAATTTGTCATTCATGAACCTAGTGTCATTGGACTTAGCATATTAACGACATGCATGGCATCATGATATAACCATTTCATAGCTTATTCATAATCATCATAGCAAGTAACTTATCCGTAAACATCATGAGTCTTAAGTCATTCATTAGGCATAACAATTATAAACATAGCATAGAATCTAAGGAGGCATTTCAAAACCCAAGACATGTGATATGTGTAAATAAAAGAATCCTTTGCCATGTTACCGCCACACACACACATTCTCTTGCCCCTCCTGTTGCTTCCCTTAGTAACCTCTTGCTTGATCTGCGGTACGAGGAAAATAAGACTATAAGCACATAGGCTTAGTAAGACCCTTTCCTACTCACTAAAATCATATGTCACTTAAACATAAACATTTAAACATTCGAGATAATATAATTCTGAACATAACACATAGGCGTAGTCTTGGCGTAAATCATAAGCATATGAACAACTAATATAGCATGATTCTTAACATAAACATATACCTAAAACATACTTAGCATGACTTAATTCTTAACATACATGAGCATGAAACATACTGATCATGGCTTAACATACATGAGCATGAAACATACTTATCATGGCATAATTCTTAATATATATGAGCATGAAACATATTTATTCATGGCATAATTCATAGTATGGGCATAAACACAGTCTTAACATAAGCATAAGCATAAAATATACTTATCAGGGCATAATGCATAACATGAATGGATGCATGAGTCCAATGCGTATACATAAGCATGCTTAATTTAAAATCATACTTTTAAATACTTAAACATAAACATAACATCATTGGGGTCCCCGGCTTGTACCACATACATACATCATAAGCGCGCATCCCTAAGTAAATACGAGGTAGCTAGCCTCGACCTACTAGGGTAGGAACAACTACGGTAGTTCCAAAAACTGAGGAGTTCTTAAGGTGCCCATCCCTGTTGGACAGCTACGGTAGTCCCAGAACCGTGGACAGCTACGGTAGTCCAAAACCGAGGTGTTCTTAAGGTGCCCATCCCTTGGACCCTTACTTCGGTTCGGTACAAGTCCATTCATAAAGTAAAATAACTATGCATGTTTCATCATTCATACTTGACATATCTTAGGACATAAACATAATCTTGTTACATGAAGCATGACATAAACAAGCTTGGCATTTCATCATTCATACTTATTTCATAACATCATTATGCCTTCATCATTCATACTTATCATTCATACTTAAGGCATAAACATCATCTTTATCCATTTTCTTTATTCATAAAATATGACATACATGCATAATCATGTCTCCAGGCATAAACATTATCTTGGATCATAAAGCTGGCATGATCATGGTACATAGATAAACATGCAATTCATACATGATACATTTCATCTAGCATACATAATCCTAGTATCCATCATAGAGCATGCATGGTAAGATACATATGAACATGATGCATACTACTTAAGTACATGACATTCATCATAGAACATGCATAGACCTTCATACACATACATCTATTATAAGCATTTAACCTTCTACATGCATCATTCTATTTAACATAACATACCCCCTACATCAATTACACATGTTCATGGTATATGACCTAAATATTCATGAGTGAAACATAACATAGAACCTAACATACAAAGTCATATTGCAAAACACACAAAGCTAGGGTTTAGTAACATAAAGACCCTTACATCATGCTTAACCATACACTTACATCATAGTAACCTATAAACACGCATCCTTCAGACCTTAACTCAATCCAAGCCCTAGATTAGGGACTTGGCCGAAACCCTAAAGGACCATGGGTCCATAGAAAATTCACATAGGTCATGATTAACGTCCAATACACTACATATTATGCATAGGAAACCATTTGAACCCTTGATTGGATCTAACCCTATGTCATAGACCCAAACCATGTGTTGGCCGAAACCCTAGAAGGGTAATAAGCCCATAGGAAAAATTCATATAAATCACCATTATTACCCATATGATATCATAGGAAACATACTAATCATGCTTGAAGGATTGAAGTTTAAACCTAGCCATGGAACCTTGATGTTGGTCAAAACCCTAAAGTGGTTTTAGGGTGCTACAAAATTTCCATAATCATACTTTTATGCCTATCTTATCATGAGTAAACATTAGGAAACATAATAGGGGTTTTCAATATGATTTTAGCCCCAAAACTTGCTTGGCCGAAACCTTCACAAGCCCTAACTATGGATTTCTCCACATAGCATGCCAACAAGAACTTAATCATGACAAACAACTTGGAAGCTATCATACCACAAGTGAGGGGGTCTTACCTTCCCTTATCTTGGATAAAATCCTTGAATATAAAATAGAAAGAACCTTCTTGACTCTAAACTTCTCCTTAGCCCTTGTAGCCTAGTAGAAAGCCTTGAGTCTTCAAGATGGAGTCCTTGGTGAAGTTTTTCCTAAGGGAAGATCCCTTGTGGGTTTCGGCTAGAGCAAGAAGGAAGGAGGAAAGGAATGACTTTGGTGGGAGAAGAGAAGGAAAAATGTAACTCCTATGCCTCTTCCCCTCTCACCAACTCCTTTTATACTTCATGAAGGGGGGCAAGTGAAGGGTCATGGTGCCTCTTCTCTTGATGACTCTTCACTTCCCTAAGCCTTAACCAAAATCCTCTTCATTCTCTCCTAGCACTCCCTTTCTAGGTGAATTGGTTAGTACATGCATGATGGTATACTAGGTCCAAGGTTCAATCCTTGGTGCATGTACTTTATTTTTATTTTATTTTTTTATTAATTTTGAAAATTCCCCTAAGGCCCACCTATAATCATGCTAATATTCCTAATTAAAATCCATTTTTATTTATATTAAATTCTACCTAGAATCCACTAATAACCATGGTACTAGGAAAACCCATGTAAGGCCTACTAGCACCTAGCTTCTTATTCTATATCGAAAATCATGGAGCATCATACTAAGGTTTACACTAGTGTCCCTACATTCCTCGAGAATCCATCTAGGCATGGTCAATATTTTTAAAGAAAATATTGAGAAAATTTTCTGGGTCGTTACAAGTTAGTTGTAGATTCAAACATTCTTTTCAAAATAAATTCAATTGTTTTCAAAATTAATTTACGTTTTTCAAATTTTACCTACCAAAACATGTCTCACAAAAACTGTAAGGCTAACGTGATTGATAACCCTAGATTGGGTGGGACGACAAGCTTAATCAAAATTCATTTAATAACTGTATTTTTTTTAAATACAAACATTTAGTTTAGAACGGCACTGATTTAACGCTCGTCAAACCATGGTCAAAGTAGTCAAATCTTGGTCAAAATAGTCAAATCTTGGTCAAAGTAGTCAAACAATGATCAAAATAGTCAAACCATGGTTAAACCAGTCAAATCTGGTCAAACCTGGTCAAACAGGTCTATCCCGGGTGCCCGTGAACCCTCGGGCGCCCGTGAACCCTCGGGCGCCACCTTTGTCCTTCATGTCTTCTTCAAGCCGAAAAGTTGCAAAAGGTATTGACCAGGGTGCCCGGGTCCTCACGGGCACCCCCATAGGAGTGGTCAAAAGCTAAAAGCTGCCAAAAGGCAGCTGTAGCCCTGTGGGGGGCGCCCGGCCGAGCCCTATAAAAAGCCACCCGAATCTCACTTACTTCCCACACCAAAAACTCCTCTCTTCTCAAACGTCCTTCCTTCCAAGTGACCTTGCAACCTTCTCAAGCCCTCATCCTCGACAATGCCTCCCCGAGCTGCCACCCGGTATAATTTTATTTGCATTTAAGTTAATTCTAACTTTCTTTAATGCAATTCCTTCATAGTTTCTTTAATGCAATTCCTTAGAAAACGACGAGCAAACCAAGCAAACCCTGGTACCGAACCTAGTCCCGATCCTAGGTTTCTGACTTTAGAACTTTGTAACAAGTTTGCTCGAACGACATATAAGCCTATTAAAACGAGCTACTTAAACGGACAATTCTTCATCCAATCCTGTCCCTTGGCAATGAATGTAATAAACTTCTATCAACTCGATAATCTTGTATGCTGCACTCATTCAATTAACACATCCTTATGTGCAGAATTTTATAACAATATAATTAGACATGATGGTCTTATCCAAGGGATTCCCCTAACAATCACACCTACACTACTCAACCAATTTCTTGGACTACGACTCTCACAGTCCACCTTTTGTTGTTACCCTCCTAGGAAGCCTCCCTTTGATGCTCCCTACTCTCACATCACCCTAGAGATCTTACACTCCTACTTCTATAGGCATGTTAGAAACCCCCTGGCCAGACGATTTCAGTCTGTTAACCTTCAGGCCCAGGACTACGCTCTATATAGAGTTATAGTCCGATGCATTCTGCCGTTATCCACTAGAGACGTCCCTACTATGCGACCATTTCACACCTTCCTCCTATATGCATTGATTCATCAGCTGGACATCGACATAGGACTCCACATGTTCCATGCGATCTTTCATGCATCCAGTGTTACCACGCAGGGGCGGGTACGCACTCCCTATTGCCACATTATCACTTCCATTCTACACCACCACGGTCGTAACATCACCGAGGGAGAGATAGCCGCATTGACTGATTACGACGAGATAGGTTATAGGAACTTCTTGTTGGTGCAGATTGCACCCAAGTCAAACCTGTGTTTTGATATTGGCAAAAGGGTTCAAAAGTTAAGGGTTAATTGGTGTCTAACAAGTTTCTTGAGTGTACAGGAAAAGCCCTAGCGAAGGAATGCTAGGCACTGGCGAAGGACTGCCAGAATGGACAAAGCCCTAGCGAAGGAATGCTAGGCACTGACGAAGGAATGCCAGAATGGACAAAGCCCTAGCGAAGGAATGCTAGGCACTGGCGAAGGACTGCCAGAATGGACAAAGCCCTAGCGAAGGAATGCTAGGCACTGGCGAAGGACTGCCAGAAATAAAGACCTAGCGAAGGGCTGCTAGGCACCAAGCGAAGGGCAGCTTGGCAACTTAAGACCTGGCGAAGGACTGCCGGGCAAAAGTCCAACTGGAGGAGCCGGTTGGCACCAGGTAAATTCTCCCGAGAGGAGTAGGTGAGGACGCGTTCCCCTTGAGGGAACATTAGGCGTCGGTTCGACCTAGGGCTCCAATTTGGAGACCAAAGTCAGAACCAAGACAGCTGAGGCTGTATAACCTATTATCTTATTGTTTTATTGTGTTTTGGACTAACCCTGGATGCAGGACCGAAGGAACGAGTGTCTGCAGCTCAGAGTGCCTCAAAGGAGTGAGGCAACAGCTGACCAGGGCGCCCGGAGTGTCCCGGGCGCCCCCATGGTGAACACAAAACACAACAAGACAAGAAAGACTTCGACAGTACATACCCAGGGCGCCCCCGCTGTCCCGGGCGCCCCCATTGCAAAACAACTCTGCCGCGTCTGCGCTACAAGCCCAGGGCGCCCCCGCTGTCCCGGGCGCCCCCAGCCAGATTTACCAAAGAAGACTCAGCGCTGCGGATAAGAGTTGGCCGAGTCAACCAGGGCGCCCCCAGCGTATAGGGCGCCCCAGTCAAGACCTTATCCCGAGGTTCAAGGGATAAGTGGTTGACTGCGCTTTGTGTGGATCTGCTACCACGTGGGGGGGGGCGCCCCCGTCGACCAGGGCGCCCCCAGGCCCTATATAAAGGGCCCTCGACCTCCTTCTTGAGATCATCAATCACTGCGACACTTCTGCGCTCTTCTGCTTCCGCGACACGCTCCAGAAATCTTCCAACTCGAGCTGACGACGTCCCGCTGCTCCGAAACTTCGATCTACACCGGACGTCGGTAACGAAGAGCTGTATTTAAAGTTTACTAAACTGTTCTTGTTATTATCCTTCTTGTAAACTTTTACGAACTTATAGAATTGCCCGCAGAAAATGGTCAACGACCGTGGGCCTTGGAGTAGGAGTTGACTCAGGCTCCGAACCAAGTAAAACGACCGTGTTAGCAGTGTTTTGCTCTGTTTTATTCCGCTGCGCACTTACTCTTTTTAAATCCGAACGATTTGCGACATTCACCCCCCCTCTCTCGCATTTCTCGATCCAACAAGTGGTATCAGAGCGGGGAATTCAAACTTGGTGCAACCACCAGTTTGAAAATTTTTCGGATTTCTTTCGTTTTTCTCTCTCATTTTTTTTGTAAATTTTCGTTTGAATTTTTTTCAAGGTTGGTGCAACACCCCTTGAAATTGTTTTTATTTCTTTTCTTCCCGCACTACTAATCCAAGACCAAGTCTTGGAATATTCTTGTTTTTTTGTTGTTGTGTGCAATTTCAGAACGAATGGCCATCCAAGAAGGCTTTAGCACCGCCAGACCTCCACTTTTCAGTGGAGAAGACTTTCCTTACTGGAAAAGTCGAATGGAGGTCCACCTGAAAACTCAGGTGGATATGTGGATAATCATCCAGTCTGGACTGATGATTCCCACAAATGCTGAAGGCGTACCGCAGAACTACTCAGAGTGGGACACTGCCCTCAAATGCAAGATTGAAGCTGACGCCAAAGCAACTCAGACTCTTCAATGCGGACTGACAAAAGAGGAGCTGAACCGCGTAGGCCCCTTCAACAGTGCAAAGGAGCTATGGGCTAAACTGATCGAGCTCCACGAAGGAACTTCAGATACGAGGATCAGCAAACGGGACCTGCTACTGAACAAGCTCTTCACCATCAAAATGGCAGATAACGACACAGCAGCCCAGCTCCATGCCAGAATCCAGGAATTGATGAACGGTCTTCACGCAATAGGTCACCAGGTTCAAAACCGTGATCTTATAAGGTATGCCCTAAACGCGTTCCCTAGACCACCTTGTGGGCATCTATGGTAGATGCATACAAGGTCTCTAGAGATCTTTCAAAAATTAAGTTAGATGAGTTATTCTCTGAACTTGAACTGCATGAACAAACTAACTGCAATTTGGCCGAGAAAAGTATAGCTTTCTTTGCAGGGAAAACAGGAAGAATGACTAAGAAGAAAACTCAAGTTGAACCTGAGTCTACCTCAGATTCAGAAACAGAAGATCAAGAAGAAGATCAATCTGAACTGGTCCGGCTAGCTCGAAGCTACTACAAAAAGTTGAAGAACCAAACCAACACACGGAGAACAAGCCGAAGAAAGGATGAACCAGCTGAACCAGCAACTGACAAACACAAGCCCAACGTAACCTGCTACGAATGCAAGAAGAAGGGCCACTACAAGACTGAGTGTCCAAGTCTAAAGGAGTCCAAAAAGACCAGAAAGACAACCTGGGATGAGTCTTCCTCAGAAGAAGAAGAAGAAGCATCCCAGTCCAATCTTCAAGCCCTGACCGCTTCGGATCAAATCGAGACTGACTCAGACTCAGACCGGGACGACGGCAAGCTGACATTCTCCGACGACGGCGAAATAAGGGTAACGGGTTTTTCGAAATTACAATTGAATTCGCTTATTTCCTATCTATCCCGAGATTTGGCGAAAGCCAAACTCCGAATCGAGTCCCTCCGACAGGAAGTAAAACTCCTGAAAGAGGGAGCTGATTCTAAATCCTTAACTGAGAAACTTCAGGAAGGAACCCCTGATCAAGTTGAAAAACTTGAATCAGAGAATTCCTCCCTGAAAACTCAAGTTAAGGACTTAAGAACAGCTTTAGAACGATTCACTTCTGGTTCCAAGAATCTTGATCTGATTCTGGGAAAACAGAAGTCTGTTCTAAACCGATCCGACTTGGCTATAGAACCAAATCTCGGCAAAGATCTTACTTTGCTGTACTGAACCAGTCAAGACCTAAGGTTCAGGCATGGGTTCCAAAACTGTGCCTGACTAAACCAACTGGTTCAAATCAATTTTGGATCCCCAAGGACAAGATTCACATCTTGCCTAACCCATACAGAGGCTTTAGTCCAGAGGGAGCCAAAATCAAAACAATTTTTATACTTAGATAATTTTTTAATTGATTGATTGTTTGTTTATTTAAATTTCTGCAAGTTGCCATGCTTAAAATTAGGAATGGTTAGACTTAAGGACAAGATTACTTGAAATTTGAAAACATAGTATTGGGAGGAGGTGAGATGATAGTACGTTGGGGAAACCAACTCTAATAAGATCAAGTCTACTTGGTCTCTTTAGATTGGTGAAACCAGCCGAAGCTACTGATCCAAGACCCAAGCTAGTTAGACCAGAAAATGACCTAATTTAATTTGAAAATGAAATTTCATTAAAAGGCTTTGTCTAGGAAAGGGTGGATGATCCCATAAGGCTACGGCCAAAGAAGGCCTTGTGCCTCGCCAAGACCTGGAAGCCAATTTCTGAAATTCAAATTCAAATTATCTTTTGTCAAATTCGAATCTAACTCAAATTTCAAATAATTATATATTCTAATCTGTTTTCAAAATTTCTACTTCTTTCATTTTCAAAAATCACTTAATCTATTTTTCAAAATTTCTAAACTTATTTGTTTTCAAATCTGTTTTCAAAACTAAAATAACATTTTCAAAATAAATTAAAATTCCTTTTCAAAATTAATTTTGACCCTCAAACCTGTCTCACAAAAACCTTAAGGTTAACGTGATTGAAAACCCTAGACTGGGGTGAGACAGACTAGGAAGTGAAACTCAATTTAAGCTATCCCTAACTCAAATTGGATCCAAATCACCGAAAATCCTTTATGTGTAGGAACATAAAGATTTGGACCAATGGATGTTAGATAGCGGATGCTCCAGACACATGACTGGAGACAAATTGAAGTTCACCAAACTCAAGTTCAAAAACCTGGGCTCAGTGGCATTTGGAAATAATGCTACACTCAAGGTAATTGGGTCAGGTAATATTGAACTTAAATCCAATTTCATTATTAAGAAAGTTCTATTGGTTGAAGACTTTAGTTTTAACCTACTTAGCATAAGTCAGTTATGTGACTCTGGTTATTTAGTTACCTTCAACAATTCTAACTGCCTGATTAGAAATGCACAAGACTCAGAAATCATGCTTAAGGGCACTAGGAAAAATAATGTATATACTATAAATCTTCCCCTTGTACCCAAATGCATGTTAACACAGTTAGAACAATCAAAACTCTGGCATAGGAGATTAGGTCATACCAATCTAAGAATCATCTGAAAAATTACCCAACTTGGCTTAATCAAAGGTATCCCCAAAATCAAAAATGAAAACCTAATATGTGAATCTTGTAATCAAGGCAAACAAACCAAGTCTAGTCACAAATTGATCCAATCTGATCAAACCCAAACCACACTTGAGCTCCTACACCTTGACCTATTTGATTCACATGGAGCCAAGTCACTAAGTGGAAACCGATACTGCTTAGTGATAATTGATGACTACTCTAGGTTCACTTGGGTCAGGTTTCTAAAGACCAAAGATGAAACCCTAAATCTATTTAACAACTTTTGTAAATTGATTGAAAATCAAAATGATACCAAAATCAAAAGACTTAGGTCTGACCACGGGGGAGAATTCGAGAATCAAAGATTCGAAGAATTCTGTAAAGTAAATGGATATAAACATGAATTTTCGTGTCCTAGAACCCCCCAACAAAATGACATAGTAGAAAGAAAGAATAGAACCTTACAGGAAGCTGCTAGGACTATGCTCAATGAATTTGACCTACCTAATCACTACTGGGCAGAAGCAATTAGCACAGCTTGCTATATCCAAAATAGGATTCTGCTTAATAAAAGGTTAAATAAAACACCCTATGAACTTTACTACCATAGACTTCCAAACCTACACTATCTTAGAGTCTTTGGATGCAAAGTTCATATTCTTAATACCAAAGACTATCTTGGAAAATTCCAATCCAAGTCAAACCCAGGTATCTTTTTAGGGTACTCTACAACAAGTAGAGCTTATAGAGTCTACAACAAAATAACTAAGAAAATTGAAGAAACAACCAACTTAATATTTGATGAAGAAACTAACCCAAAATCTGATAATTCTGACTTAACTTCACCAAATACTGATCAAGAAGATAACTCTGAAACCCTAACTGAACCCTTTAATGACTTAACAATTGAACCAACTTCTGAATCAGTTGAACCAACCAATGAACCCAGAATTGAACCTATTGGACCAGCTGGACCTGAAGCTGAGCCAAGTACTAGAAAAACCAAGAAACCCAGACTCAGTCACCCAACTGACCAAATTGTAGGTGATCCAACCTTAGGAGTCAGAACTAGAGCTTCCTATAGAAATCTCAGTCAAATAGCCATGATTTCAAAGATTGAACCTAAGACTATTGAGGAAGCCCTACCTGATCCTGACTGGATCTTAGCCATGCAAGAAGAGCTAGCCCAATTTGAGAGAAACCAAGTCTGGGAGTTAGTACCTAAACCTAAGGGCAAATCCGTAATTGACACTAAGTGGGTATTTAGGAATAAGTTAAACGATCAAGGTGAAATAGTCCGAAATAAAGCCCGCTTAGTAGCTAAGGGATTCAGTCAAGTAGAAGGGTTGGATTATGATGAAACCTATGCCCCTGTAGCTAGACTTGAGTCTATTAGGATGTTACTAGCCTTTGCATCGCATAAAGGATTTAAATTATACCAAATGGATGTAAAGTCAACCTTCTTAAATGGGCTTATTAAGGAAGAAGTTTATGTAGGACAACCCCCAGGATTTGAGGATATAGAAAAACCCGATCATGTCTACAAACTTAGTAAAGCCCTTTATGAACTAAAACAAGCACCCAGGGCGTGGTATGAAAGATTATCCAATTACCTGATCTCTAAAGAATTCAAACAAGGTCAAATTGACCCAACCTTGTTTGTTAAAAATTTTAGAAAAGGATATATTTATGCCCAAATTTACGTAGATGATCTAATATTTGGATCAACTAACTCTAAATTTCTAAAAGAATTTGTAACAATAATGGAAAATGAGTTCGAAATGAGTTTAGTTGGGGAACTTAACTTTTTCCTAGGGTTACAAATCAAACAAACTAAGGATGGAAATTATGTACATCAATCTAAATATGCTAAAGAACTAATTAAGAAATTTAAAATGGATAACTCTNTCTCCCATGACCAAGATGACTTGAACACCGCAAGTCAAAGGAACATCGCACTTAAGCACAGTAAGATCTTCATTGAGATATCTAATGTAGATTCCCATATGAAGTCTTATAGCTAGTCACTCCAATGAACTAGTTCCCTTAACTAGCATCCATGTTTATCTCCGGACATCCCAATGTCACCAGCCAGTGAGAATCAGCTGAATTAGAGAATAACCCATGCTAGTCTCAACAGAATTGATAATGTCCGTTTTATCAATTCATCGACTAGGGATATTTCCAACACTTCACATTTGCACATTTAGAGATAATCACTAGTTGTGATCGCATCACAAATTCTCTTATGCTGTGAATTGTATGGCGGACATTCAGTAGATGAGTTTAAGATCCCAATCAAATACACAAACATGTATACTCAAATAGTGAATTATCATTTATTAAATAAATGTTTACAATCATAAGGCGATTGCCTTAGGACACTTCTCTCATATCACTAACAAACTCCCACTTGGCCTAATGCCAATCGCTACGGTATCCAATACCACAGGCTCTAACATGACCCTCAAACTTACTTTGAGGCAAGACCTTAGTTAAAGGATCCGCTATATTCCTTTCAGTGGGAACTCTCTCAATTTGTATGTCATTCCTACTTATAATCTCTCTGATCAGATGATAGCGTCGAAGCACGTGTTTGGATCGCTGATGAGACCTTGGTTCCTTCGCTTGTGCAATAGCTCCATTGTTGTCGCAGTAAACCGGCACTGCTTCATCAATGGTTGGAACCACACCAAGTTCGAGACAAACTTCTTGATCCAAACTGCTTCCTTTGCTGCTTCCGAAGCTGCGATATACTCCGCTTCCGTGGTAGAATCCGCTACGGTGTCTTGTTTGGAACTTTTCCAACTTACTGCGCTCCATTCAAAGTAAATACGTATCCAGACTGAGATTTGGAGTCATCCTTATCTGTCTGGAAACTGGCATCTGTATACCCACGTATTACAAATCTCCTTCTCCATATATTAGGAACACATCCTTAGTTCTTCTTAAGTACTTAAGGATTGTCTTGACAGCCGCCCAATGATCCATTCCTGGATCCGACTGGTATCTGCATGTGACGCTCAAAGCATACGATCCATCGGGCCTAGTACATAACATAGCATACATGATAGATCCTATCGCGGATGCATAGAGAATCTTATTCATGCAAATCCTCTCGTCTTCTGTGCGCGGACACATAGACTTTGAAAGGTTGATCCCATGCCTGATGGGAAGGTAACCTTTCTTGGATTCTGACATGCTAAACCTTTTTAGCACTCGGTCTATATATGTAGACTGCGAAAGACCAAGCAACCGTTTTGATCTATCTCTATAGATTCTAATCCCAAGGATATAGGTTGCTTCTCCCAGGTCTTTCATGGAGAAAGTTTTGGAGAACCAAATTTTAACTGTCTGTAAGACTGATATATCGTTTCCTATAAGTAAGATGTCATCGACATATAATACTAGGAATACGACTGCACTCCCACTAACCTTCTTGTACACACAAGGTTCGTCAGGATTTTGTGAGAAATCAAACTCTTTGATTGTCTCATCAAAACGGATGTTCCAGCTCCTAGATGCTTGCTTCATCCATATATGGATCGTCGAAGCTTGCATACTTTGGTTTTATCAACCGATGTGAAACCTTCAGGTTGTATCATGTATACATCCTCAAGCAGGTTTCCGTTAAGGAAAGCTGTTTTCACATCCATTTGCCATATCTCATAATCATAATGAGCTGCTATGGCTAGGAGCATCGAATGGATTTAAGCATAGCTACTGGCGAATAGGTTTCGTCATAATCAATTCCTTGTTTTTGACGATATCCTTTTGCCACTAATCTAGCCTTAAAGGTAACACATTACCTTCCATGTCGGTTTTCTTCTTGAAAACCCACTTGCACCCTATGGGCTTAATCCCTTCAGGTGGTTTAACCAAGTCCCATACTTGGTTTTCATACATGGAATCCATTTCCGACTTCATGGCTTCAAGCCATTTGTCCCTTTCTGAACTTTTCAGAACATCTTCATAACTGATAGGTTCATCATCGCTTATGAGTAACACGTCGTTCGATTCACTTACGAGAAATCCGTATCTCTCTGGAATATTGCGTGCCCTATCAGACTACGAAGAGGTGGTGTTGTTTTAGGTTCAACTGATAGCTCATCACTATGAGTTATCGGTTGTGGGTCTAGACTAGGTGTCTCTGTAATGTCTATTGGAGTTTCTTGAACTTCATCAAGTTCAATGCACTCCCACTGTTTTCTTGTAAAAGAAATTCTTTTTCCAGAAATACAGCATGCCTTGAAACAAACACCTTTTGTTCCAAGGGATGATAGAATTGGTAACCCTTCGTTTCCTTAGGGTATCCAATAAATAGACATTTATCAGACTTAGCATCCAATTTGTCTGATACAACCCGCTTCACATAAGCAGGACAACCCCATATCTTAAGGTGAGTTAAGTGAGGTTTCTTACTATTCCAAGTCTCATATGGAGTAGTAGAGACTACCTTGGTCGGGACTCTGTTTAGCAAGTAAACAGCTGTCTTAAGTGCATAGCCCCAAAAGGATTTTGGAAGAGTTGCATGATTCATCATCGACCTAACCATGTCCATCAAGGTTCGGTTGCGCCTCTCAGATACACCATTATGCTGTGGTGTATATGGCGGAGTCCATTGGGAAATATCCCATTGTCCCTAAGATAATCTTGAAACTCTTGACTTAAGTATTCCCACCCCGATCGGATCGAAGTATTTAATACTTTTGCCAAGTTGTTTCTCTACTTCATTTCTGAACTCTTTGAATTTCTCAAAAGCTTCAGATTTGTGTTTCATCAAGAACACATAACCGAATCGTGAGTGATCATCGATAAAGGTGATGAAGTAGCTATAGCCTCCTTGTGCAGAGTTGACATTGGTCCACATACATCGGTATGTATTAGACCAAGCAACTCTCCCACTGGATTACCTTTTCCGGAAAGGGTAATTTGTCATCTTGCCTTTTAAGCATGATTCGCATGTATCAAATGAATCGGGTTCAAATGATTCCAAAATTCCACATCGGTGTAATTCGATCATGCGTTTCTTACTTATATGGCCAAGACGACAGTGCCACGTGTAGGAGTCTATTCGATTATCTATTCGAGCACGTTTGTTGCTAACTTCGATATTGAAAACGTCACTCGATAAATCTAACGTGTAGATGCCATTGCACAAAGTTCCATTCCCATAAAGAACGCCATTTAAAGTTATGTAACAACAATTATTACTAAAAGTTAAATGATAACCTTTTTCATTCAAACATGAAATAGATACAATGTTCTTTATTAATGAAGGAACAAAATAACAATTATCCAATTCTAAGACACGTCCAGTGGGGAGCTTTAGCAAATATGTTCCGATGGCAACAGCAGCAATCTTTGCTCCATTCCCAACTCGCAAATTCGCTTCTCCTTTGACGAGTCTTCTTCTATTCCTTAGCCCCAGTATGTCATTACATATATGTGAGCTACACCCAGTATCAAGTACCCAAGTGTTTGAGGAAATAGAGTGACATTCAATAACGAAGATACTTGAAGAGGATGGGGCATCGGATGCCTTCTCTTTCAAGGACTCAAGATAAATCTTGCAGTTTCTTCGCAAGTGACCCTCCTTGCCACAGTGATGGCAAGTGCCTTTTAGGGTATTTTCAGTCTTTTTGGCCTTTTTCTCCTTTCCCTTATTCTGTTCTTTGGCCTTCCTCTTAGAACCTTTCTTCGAGGAACCAACTAACAGTATCGTCTTTAGATCCTGCTTCACAGAAGGCTTTAAAGTCTTTAGCAGGTTGAGCAACTCAGGAAACTGGTCTGGAGTTGCACTTTCGGGAGGACGGTTGGGAAGTTGATCTTCAAGGACATTAGTAAGCTTCTTGCCTTGAGGACTCTCCTCAGGTTTCGAAGCCAGTCCATGAAGTTCGGCCCAGTCAGTTTATTGGTGTCCAAAATGGAACGCAAGTTTAGGAAGACATGATCGAGTGATTATCCTAGAAATACAAATTGAGATTATGTGAGAAGATTGATTAAAGAATGTATCAACATACATTAATAAAATCCTATTTATTTTTCAAATTGAATAACCCTTTTTATCAATTCGGGAGATCGTAGGAACATCTCCAAATAGGTTGATATCCAACCATAGATAAGAACCACCATGGCTGTGGCCATCAAGTTTTTCTTAGCTATGAAGGTAGGTAATTATACCGATCACATATCACATATATGTAACTATCACATTATGCTATCAACTAATTGAATGTTTGCATAAATCATTGGGTTGTTAACTCATTAACAAGTATGCATCATATACATAGCACCCAATGCCCTCTCTTTACATCGACCTTGGCTGTGGCACAACAAATCGATGCTCCAAGCTTAAGGCTGACCCATTAATCAAGAAATAGTTTTAATATGGTTGGAGCTCATTCAACCGTTTAGTCAGGCTTGGATGTGTCCAACAACCAAAACTAAGGATTGACCTCTGACTCCAACTATATTATTCATAAACTAATTCCATGGTTTGAACATGTTAAGGTTCAAGTTGGGCATGGATGTGTCCATCAACCCAAACGAGAAACAAAACTCCGGTTCTAACCATATTAATGGAAGGTGTTAGCCTTAATATTTTGTAAGGGGTTTTGGGTCTCATCTTTTCTAAGCACATTCATGACATATGATTATGTCATGACTAACGATTTCCTTAATAAAGTATGTATGTGACTTAATTTATCAAGTCTCATGAATTGAATTAGGAACCGGATTTCCTCATTCTAATTTCATACTTTATTAAAGGAATTGTTTTGGGAAACAATTTCCTAAATTGTCATAATCAATTTCGGAAATAATATGTTCAAGACTTTGATTTCTCTAAATCAAATCTTATTAAATTAAGAGACAAATCCCTTAATTCAACTACATATTATTTTCATGAAAATCTTATTTAAGAATACTCTATAGGAAACCATTTTCCTAATTAATTTTGGAGACAACAATATGTAAGAGCATCACCTCTTCAACATATTTTATTCATGGATTTAATTAATTACAACAAATTGTTTTCTAAGGGTGGCTCCCCGAGGCTCAGATACCCAAAGAAAAGTAATGTGTTGTAAATCTAATTGGACGGCTCCCCGAGGCTCAATCCAAATCAAACATGACAATTTCAATTAAAAATTGGGAAATTAAATTACAACAACTAACTTTAAATTGGACGGCTCCCCGAGGGTCAATCCAAAATAAAGAATTTTGTTGTCAATTTAAAAACCAATTCAAATTTAATTGTCAATTAACTGTCCATGAATTTGTCTAGACTTTCTCAAAAGAAAGTGCCCAAAATTGCGAGATTTCAAAAATAAATTTTCAGAATAATTGTAAGTTTCTGGTAAAAAGAAAACTTACATATTTCCAAAAATTGAAAATTTCTAAAATTGAAAATTTTCCAAAATTTGGAAAGTTTCCAAAGATGGGAAGTTTTCACAATTATCATAAAATTTTAGAAACTAGAAAATTCCAAACGTTTGCGAAATTTCATGAAGATTTCCAAACTTTGAAATTTCTAAATCTAAAATCTATTATAATTTGAAAGTTTCCATAATTGAAAAATTTTCCGAAATTGAGATCATGACAAAGTGTTCCGCAAAACAATTATATGATAATGTCGAACACTAACCGGCTCTGATACCACTGTTGGGTCCGGGTGCATGTCGACAAGGATACGAGTTCGTAAAATTCAAAATTTTTACGTGTAGCGGAAGAGTTTGCATAAAATAATTTCCTAAATTATTTTTAACTTCGTATCTAGCATGCAACCCTATGGTGTGTTGACATAATCATAAAATAAAATATTGCGGAAAAGTAAACTAATTTACTTTTATACCTCGCGTATCTCGAAGGAAGGGACGAGATCCAACCGTAGCGTCCCTTGGAAGCTTCGCCTCTATTCGCGTCCACGCCGAGTTCTCTTCGGGATGACTTCGTAAAGTCACGAGTTTTGTGCCGACGAGAACTACTAGATTCTCGGAAGGCTCAACTAGAAGAATAAGAGAAAATAATGGAAAACTAACCAACGAAGTAACGGAATCGAATTCCGGGAAGAGAGGAGTCGCTATCCGCTTCTTCTTCTTCGTGTTCGGGTTCTCCTTCTTCTTGATAGCTCACGCCAACTTCACCTTGGATGTAGGTTGGGTGCGCCGGCCCTAAACCACAAGGTTGGGCGCCGGCCCTAGGCAAGAGAGGGGAGAGGAGGAGAGATTAAGAGAGAGAGGGAGAGAATAATAACAATTACTCAATTGGGAATAAGGGCTAGCCTTTGGTTCCTTTATATAGTAGCAACTCCTTTGCTAAGTCTCCCTCTAAACTGAATTAACGGATTTAACGGAATTAGTTATAAGAAATTTATCTTATAAATTTTTTTATTAATTATTCCGTTTAAACCGAGTCTTTATTATAAACTAATTTATAATAAAACTAATTCTTCTTCTCTTTAAATTATGGAATAAATTTTTATAAGAAATTTATAAACTTCTTTATTATGGAAAAATCAATTCATAATTGATTTTATAAAATTAAAATAAACTAATTCATGGATTATTTTAATCTTCCATAAAAGAATAAATTTCTATAAATTTTATTTATATAAATTTCTTTATACAAATTTATTTATCCATAATTTATAAAATAAATCGCACTAGATTTATTTTATTAATTAAACCAAAATTAATTGGTTTTCTCCTCTTATTGTGGCCGGCCACCAAAGGGGGTTTTGACACCCTCTTTGGCCGGCCAAACCAACCCGAACCGCCGCGAATTAAACTCATTTAATTCGCCCAAAAAGCCTTCAAAAGACTTAGCCATTTTTAGCTTCCATTGCACCTCTGACTAACTCAGATTCGACTTATTTCTCTTGATCGGAAAATCCAATTTTCAACTCGTTTTAAATCCCTCGGATTACTCGTAGTGCGTGTGACTAAATAGGCTTTCGATTTATGTTGGCCGTCTATAATTTAACTAATTATAGAACGATCATGAGTGGCACCTAGTAGTACATCATGATCCCCAATTAATCGAAAGATCAACGGTTTGACCTCAGAAGAAATTATTCTGAAACCCTTCAGCAGCTCTAATGAATCGTGCCCCATTCCCTTCACCACCTTATACCCACTTGGTTCAGGACACGGTCAATGGTGTCAGTCCCCACTAGGCTGACTAAGTCACACCTAGCCCAAGTAGTGTCTTTCTCGTCCTTTGGATTTCTAATTACTCTCATGTATTTAAGAGACTCGCACTCTTAACATGATATGCTCTGGCCAGAGGCTTTGAGTAACAATCTGACGATAAGCCTGGGTATACATCTCCTCGCAAGGAGTGGTGAATCCTTTGTAGGCTGTTCAAACATCTTCGAGCACTTCAGCTTATACCCGATCATCCTGGGTCCTCACCTCCTTGGAGATGCTTGCTTAAGATGTCAAAGTATAAGTCTCCATGACCAAGATGACTTGAACACCGCAAGTCAAAGGAACATCGCACTTAAGCCACAGTAAGATCTTCATTGACATATCTATATGTAGATTCCCATATGAAGTCTTACAGCTAGTCACTCCAATGAACTAGTTCCCTTAACTAGCATCCATGTTTATCTCCGGACATCCCAATGTCACCAGCCAGTGAGAATCAGCTGATTAGAGAATAACCCATGCTAGTCTCAACAGAATTGATAATGTCCGTATTTATCAATACATCGACTAGGGATATTTCCAACACTTCACATTTGCACATTTAGAGATAATCACTAGTTGCGATCCCATCACAAATTCTCTTATGCTGTGAATTGAATGGCGGACATTCAGTAGATGAGTTTAAGATACTAATCAAATACACAAACATGTATACTCAAATAGTGAATTATCATTTATTGAAATAAATGTTTACAATCATAAGGCGATTGCCTTAGGACACTTCTCTCATATCACTAACAATTCTGTTCATGCTCCTTGAGTTGCCTAGAGGCATAGGCAATGACCTTACCATTCTGCATAGGTACAGCTCCAAGTCCCAACCAGGAAGCGTCGCTATACATATCGAAGCCCTGGTTATTTTCTGGAAGGGTAAGAATCGGAGCACTGGTAAGTCTTCTCTTTAGCTCCAAGAAACTCCTTTCGTAGTTTTCTGTCCATTCATATTTCTTATCCTTTCGAGTGAGAGCTGTTAAAGGGGCTGCTATTTTCGCAAAATCCTCCACAAACTTCTGATAATAGCCGGCCAGTCCAAGAAAACTTCTGATTTCGCTGGCGTTCTTCGGCCGGCTCCATTTATTCACAGCTTCAATCTTTGTTGGGTCTACCATCACCCCATCCTTGGAAATAATATGGTCCAGAAAAGCTACTTGATCGAGCCAAAACTCGCACTTGGAGAACTTGGCGTACAGTTGTCTTTCCTGAAGAGTCTGTAATACTATCCTCAGATGCTCAGCGTGCTCTTCTTGGTTTCTTGAATAAATAAGGATATCGTCTATGAAAACGATTACAAATTTATCGAGAAAAGATGAAAATACCCGATTCATAAGATCCATAAACATAGCAGAAGCATTTGTCACGCCGAAGGGCATAACAATGAATTCAAAATGCCCGTACCTCGTTCGGAAAGTCGTCTTCGGAATATCATCCTGTTTTACTTTAACTTGATGATACCCATACCTTAGATAGATTTTCGAGAAAACCGTGGCTCCCTTCAATTGATCGAACAGATCATCTATCCTCGGAAGGGGATACCTGTTCTTGATCGTCATGTTGTTCAGTGCTCGGTAATCTATGCACATTCGCATGGATCCGTCTTTCTTTTTCACAAATAGCACCGGAGCTCCCCATGGGGAATGACTAGGGCGAATGAGTCCCTTGTCAAGTAGCTCCTGTAGTTGTGCTTGAAGTTCCTTTAGTTCAGCCGGCACCATACGGTAAGGTGCCTTGGAGATCGGATTAGTACCAGGAACCACTTCTATCTCAAATTCCACTTCTCTATCTGGAGCCAACCCTGGTAATTCATCTGGGAACACTTCTGGGTACTCGTATACAACTCTGACATCTTCCAACTTTTGATCCTTTACTTGCCCTGCATCAACCACGCGTGCTAGAAAACCAGTATATCCCTTGTCCAACATTTTCTGTGCTTTTAGAGTTGATAAAAATTTCCCGGTTCTTTTCCTTGGCTCCCCGATAAACTCAAACGTAGAATCTGCCTCAGGTTGAAAGACCACCCTTCGTTTACGGCACTAGACAGAAGCACCGTATTTTCTCAGAAAATCCATCCCCATTATGACATCATAGTCCTGCATGTCGAGTACTATCAGATCGCAGTAGAGTTCCCTTCCCGCGATTCCGACTGGCACCGCACGCAGTACGTGAGTGGATGCAATTATTTCTCCCGAAGGCAGAGTTGTTAAGAACTTGCAGTCTAAAACTTGTGGGGACGTATCTATCTTTTTAGTGTAGAATGTAGAGATAAACGAGTGCGTTGCCCGAGTATCAAATAATGCGGTAGCATACTGAATGTAAATAAGTATCTGACCTGTGACCACCGTTGAAGCATTCGCGGCATCCTCCTTAGTAATAGAGAAAACCCGGGCATCCGCCATAGTTGGTGGGGCTTCCAATCTCTCCTGCCTCATCAGGGTACTCTCCGGCTCTGCTTGTATGTAATGTAGTTTCGCCGGCGGACCTTGGTACTGAACAAGATGCTGAGGAGGTGCCTGGTTCTTGGTAGGGCAGTAAGAGGCCATGTGCCCTTCCACTCCGCAAATGAAGCACCGGTTCGTACCTCTGCCACATTCCCCGGGGTGCATTTTCCCGCATGTAGCACATAGGGGAAACTTGGTCTGTTTGTTTGCTGGGCCCCCTTAGGAGTTATTCCATGGCTGCCGTTTAACACTCGGATTCCCCTTCCAATTAGCGTTGGTACTTTGGGATTTCTGACCTCCTAAGTGATAATGCGAGGAAGGGCATTAGAGATAATGAAAAATAAAGAATCGAGAATCTCGGAGTGAACTAGATTCTTACTTTCATTTAATGCTTTCCTTTGCTGATTGATACTGTTCAGATAATGCTCGGCGAGTAGGGCACTACTAAACAGCTCCTCAGCGGTCTGCGGCCTGTTAACTCCGCCAGCCACGTTCAGGGCTATTTCGGGTCGTAACATTTTTATCATAAGTCGGACCCTTTCCTTCTCAGTGCGGACCAGCTCAGGACATAAGCGAGCCAGCCGATTATATTTCTTCACGGCTTCGTTGACTGAGAGGCTACCCTGTCGGAACTCCGTGAACTCGTCGTAATGCTTATTTGTGACGCGCATATTGAAGAATTCCTCGAAGAACTCTGATTCGAAGTTCGTCCATGTCATCTGATTCACCTGTCTCTTGACCTTGACCCGTTCCCACCACATTCTGGCATCCCCAGAAAGGCAGAATGATGCACACTTGATCTTCTCGTGTTCAGGCCAGTCCAGCAGCTCCATTGTACTCTCTACGGTTTTGAACCACGCTTGGGCATCCCATGGTTCACCAATACCCGAGAAATTTTTCGGTTTTAGCCGCAACCACTAGATCAGATAAGCCTCTTATCGTGCTACAGGGGTTGAGCCCGTTGGGGGAGTTTGCGTAACCGTAGGCGCGATGGGTATATCAGTCTGGTTCGTCAGTGGGGTGGTAGAATTTTCTCGTTGGTTCATCAGGGTATTAATGGTTTGCTGCTGCTCGGTAACTTGACGCTGGAGTTGAGTTACTAATTGCATCAGGTCAGGCGAGGGAGTGGTCTCATTAAGTCTGTTACTCTGTCTTCTAGCCATGCTTTCCTTCATGAAGGACAAGTATGGATAAGGTGAGTTATCATTATTCCTACCCTTAAATTCTAAATAATAAAATATCATTCTTATGTACATGCGTACATATCTTCGTAAATAAAATATGCAATTACTTTCCATTATCTACCATAAGGTGTCATTCATACTTACATATCCTAGAATCATAAGATATCCTATATAGTGCTTACCACCATAAAATATGCAGAGAGGTACTTAATTGGAAGCGGCAGGAAGGAGGCTTGATGTGTGCGTAGTGAGATGGCAACTGCTCTGATACCAACCTGTAACGCCCGCCTTTTTTTTCGGCGTTACGCTTAACATACATGAGCTTATCGAACATCTTAATGCAGCGGAGCTTTTCCTACACATGCTTTTAATCAAGCTACTAATACATGAAACATCTATACATGCCTAACTTGCCATTCATGAACATAATAACATTCGAACTTAGCATACGTCATCATAAGTACCAAACAACATATCCGTGAACATCAAGAGTCTTAGGTTGTTCGGTAGGTAGAACCATCGTAAACATAACATAGATTTTAAGAAGGTATTTCAAAACTCAAGCCATGCAATATGTATAAATAAAAGAAATCTTTTGCCATGTCACCGCCACACACACACATACTTTTGCCCCTCCTGCTGCTTCCCTTAATAGCCTCTTGCTTGATCTGCGGTACGAGAAACATAAGACTATAAGCACATAGGCTTAGTAAGACCCTTTTTCCTACTCACTAAAACCATGCCTCACTTAACATAATCGCATAAAGCGCCTTAGCATAACATAATTCAGACATAAACATAAACTTAGTCTTGGCATAAATCATAAGCATAAACATAAACTTAAACATGAGCATAAACATAAACTTAAACATGAGCATAATGCATAACATGAATGAATGCATGAGTCAAGTGCATATATCGTAAGGATGCTTAATTTTTGAAATCATACTTTCATTTTAAATACTTGAACATAAACATAACATCATTGGGGTCCCCGGCTTGTACCACATACATACATCATAAGCGCGCATCCCTAAGTAAATACGAGGTAGCTAGCCTCGACCTACTAGGGTAAGGACAGCTTCGGCAGTCCTAGAACCGGGGCGTTCTTAAGGTGCCCATCCCTGTTGGACAGCTTCGGTAGTCCCAGAAACGTGGACAGCTTCGGTAGTCCAGAACCGGGGCGTTCTTAAGGTGCCCATCCCTTGGACCCTTACTTCGGTCCGGTACAAGCCCATTTATAAAGTAAAATACATATGCATACTTCATCATTCATACTTGACATATCATAGGAACAGCTACGGTAGTTCCAAAACCGTGGACAGCTTAGTCGGTAGTCCATAACCGGGGCGTTCTTAAGGTGCCTATCCCTTAGCATGACATAGACATACTTAACATTTCATCATTCATACTTAACATCATGATGCCTTAAAGGCATGAACATTCATCATCATTCTTCATTTTCATTCATAAGATATGTCATGCTTACATCATTTTGTCTTAGGCCATGGTTATCATTTTCATTCATCATCTTCATTCTTAAACATAGCAAACATACATATCATTCATAAAGCATGACATACATACATAGCATTCATGAGACATGACTTACATTCATATTGTTCGTAAAACCTAGCATACATACATGTCATTCCTAAAGCATGGCATACATACAAAACATTCATGAAACATGCATGGTTAGGGTACATAGCATACATACATGTCATTCCTAAAGCATGACATACATACATAACATTCATAAAACATGCATGGTTAGGGTACATAGCATACATACATGTCATTCCTAAAGCATGACATACATACATAACATTCATAAAACATGCATGGTTAGGGTACATAGCATACATACATGTCATTCTTGAGAACTTAACCCAAACCAAGCCCTAGATTAGGGACTTGGCCGAAAACCCTAGAGGGCCATAGGTCCTTAGAAAAATTTGCATAACTATGGTTAACCTTCAATACCTTACTTATCATATCATAGGAACCCACTTGGACCCTTAATTGGTTTTAACCCCAAAGTCCAAGGCCTTATTCATGCTTGGCCGAAACTCTAGGGGAGAAATAACCCCTAGAAAATTCATATAAGTCTCCATTATCATCCATAGTCTATCATAGCAAAACATATCAATCATGCTTGAGGGATTCAAATTAATCCCTAGCCCTATACTTGATGTGGCCGAACCCCTAGATGGGTTTTAGGGCATCAAAAATTTCCCTAGATCATAATCTATGCCTTACATAACCTCATCAAACATTTAAGAGCACAAAAGAAAATTTACATCATCCCTAAGCCCAAGCAATAGCCTTGGCCGAAACCCTAGGCTCTACTTCATGGTTTTTCCCCAACTTAAATCTTAAACAAACATCTAAATCTTGTTATGCATCAAGAACAATCATACCACAGGTGAGAGGGGTCTTACTTTCCCTTATCTTGGATTAAATCCTTGGACAATGAAGTAGGAAGGACCTTCTTGCCTCCAAACTTCTCCTTAGCCCTTGTAGTCTTGGAAGAGAACCTAGATCTTCAAAAGGGAGTCTCCTTGTGGAGTTTTTTCCAAGGGAATGGGGGCTTGGGGTTTTCGGCTAGGAGGGGAGGAAGAAAAGAGAAGAAGGAAATGGATTAATGGAATGAGAGAAGTGAAAGGTAACTTCTCCTCTTATGCTTTTAATCCACATTAAGGCGGGGGGGGGGGGGGGGGGTAAGTGAAGAGTCATGGTGTCTCTTCCCTTGATGGCTCCTCCTTCTTCCCAAGCCTTAACAAAAATCCACTTCATTCCCTCATTGCACTCCCTTGCTAAGTGAATTGGTTAGAGCATGCATGGTTGTACAAGAGGTCCAAGGTTCAATCCTTGGTGCATGCACTAATTTTCTATTTTATTTTTATTTTATTTCTCTATTATTATGAAAATTCTCTAAAAATTCCCCCATAATCATGTTAATATTCCTCATTAAAATCTATTTATTTTATATTAAATTCTACCTAAAATCTACTAAAATTATGGTACTAGAAAACCCATATAAGGCCCATTAGTACCTGGTTTCTCAATTTAAATGAGAAAATCATGGATTTCTAGGCTAAGGTTCGTACCTACACTTCTAGGTCCCTCGGAAAATTATCTAGACATGCTCAATATTTTAAAGAAATATTAAGAGAATTTTCTGGGTCGTTACAAAGAGAAGGAGAGAACCCTTTCTCCTCTTTGTCGTGACCTATGAGAGAGAAGGGAGAGAGATGAAGAGAGAGCCTTGGGTTGATCAATTGGATTGTCTAGCCTTGGTTTCATGATCCCATGGGGTTTATATAGGGCTAAGGTAGGGACCAAGAGGAGGAGTTGGATCTTGGCACACTAATGGATCTAAAACTAATCCATTAATTAAGATCCATTCCACTAAAGGACCTTAATTGAACTTCCTCACCAACCCCCATATTTTCATATGAGCTCCACATATTACGAGTCATCCATCCCCTCATGTTTAAGATATCGAATGCCCATCGATTAATTTAAATTACTGACAATTTTAATTAATTGACCTCTGGCTCCTTGACTAGTACCACTCAACCTTATCATCATGTCGGATAAAATCCACCTGCAGAGTTTAACATGATGAACCTTTTGAGATAATCAAGGGGGCATCTGTTAGGATGTATACTAAAAGCCTTGCCTTTTGGTTAGGATACATCTACATTTTAAAGACAATCAGAAAATCACACAGTGCATGTTTATATTAGTATGTGCACTAAACGTCTGATGCTTGGCATTGTAGAGAACATGGTGCGTGGTGTCGCACAGAAGATCATGTTATCAGGCTCCTTACCGAAGCATAAGAAAGAGGCTCACAACCCAGATGGAGTTGGACAAACCATCGAGATGGTTGTAGTGTAATCAGGTGTGGTTTATCTTAACCATAGGATTACACTAGTGTACTTTGTGTACATTGAGTAGGACCAAAAGAGAGGTCATCCAATTTTGTACTGACTTAGTAAATTGGATTAGACCTCGGATGCTATTATGGAGTACGATCTCTTAATCCCAAAATAATGACGGGCATATATTATTAATTATTATATCTTTGATTTACCAATGAGCGAGATCTATTCTGTTAGATCGATAGACCCAGTAAGTTGGGAGATAATATTAGTAATATGATGTGCCGTTGATTATTGACGAAATTCGTGTCCTGGTGAGTCAGGATGATGATGCCCCCTTGGTGAGCTCAAAAGGATCGTCATGTCAAATCTTGCAAGTGGACCATGGTCTGACATGTCGAAAAGGTTGAGTGATACTAATCAAGGATCAAGAAGATAATTAATTTAATTATCAATAAATTAAATTAATTATCGGCATATGATATCTTAAACTCGGGGAGATGGATGACTGGTAATAGGTGGAGCCCATATGAAAATATGGGGGTTGGTGGGGAAGTACAATGGGATTCTTTAGTTGAATGAATCTCTATTAATGGATCGGGTTTGGATCAATTAGCAGGCCAAGAACCAACTCTCTTCATGGTCCCTATCTTAGCCCAATAAAGCCCCATAAGAGTCATGATACAAGGACGGTTAATTAAGGAATTAATTTGAGATTAATTAATTTATTAATCTTGGATTAATTAAGGAATTAATCATGAATAATTAAAGGAATTAATCTTGGAATAATTAAGAAATTATTCTATATAAAAATTTTGGAATCAATCCATATTTAATTAGAAAAATTTCCCAATTAATAATAATTAATTCCCTATATAAACCCCACCTCTCTCTCTCCCTCTCTCTAATTAATCTCTCTATTCCCCCTCCATCACCCTAGGTCATGACAACAAAAAAAGGGAGAGAAAGCTTGGAGCTTTCTTCTTCCTCTTCTCCTTCTCTTGTTGGTAGTCAGCAATAGACAAGGAGGAGACGCCTCCTCCTTTATGGCGGATGAGAACGGGTAAGAAAAGAGAGGTGGCCGGCGGCTTGCGAGGGTTGATCTTGGAGGTTGCAACGCCGAGAATAGGGGGAGGTGGAAGCTTGATAGGAAGGAAGAAGGAATTGATTCCCTTCTTCATTCCTTGCTTCTCATCCACAGCTCTTCATCTTGACAAACACAGTTGGATTCCAGGATTGAAGGACCACCGGTGAAGAAGAGGAAGAGCCTTCTTCCTCTTGGGAGGCCAGCGGGAAAAGAGAAGAGAAGGAGAAGGTGGCTTGAGAGGGTTCAAGGGAAGAAGAGGGAGTTCTCTCGCTTCTTCTTCCCGTTCTTCTTCTTCCTAGTCTTCTTCTCGGTGTCCTCTTGAAGTTGGCCAGACCTTGGAACTCAAGGTGGCCGGCGGGCTGAGGTGGAGAAGAAGAAGGACCACCGGCGCATGATAACTCTAGGGTTCTAGGGTTTGTTTTGGCGCAAGCAAAGGAAGGAGAAAGGAGGATTTATCCGGTGCCTTGTTGACTCTGTGTCTTGGTAGCTCATCGCCCACACACTACAAGAAAAAAGACCTATTGTGATATTTATTGTAACGCCCGCCCTTATATCTACTCTCGGGGCGGGGTTACGTACAATCAATCATATAATTTTTAACATAAAATAAAAACAAAAGTGCAAGGACTAAGTACTGAGCATGCTTGTTTAAAACTATCAAGTGATATTTACAAGTGCTAAGCATACTAGTCAGTGCATGCCAATCATATATCATGCTTTAAGGATTAGAACATGGTAGGTGCATAGCAAGTTCAGTAACACATAAATCATGATAGTGAGGTTATACATTCCATTGCAAGGCATCATGAATTCACATCCTAGAACATCATTTAGAAGCATAGTCATAGGTTTCCATGCATAATAACAGTTCATAAGATTGAGTCTAAAGGAAGTCTAGAACATCATGTGAAATATCGTAATCAAGAGTTATCCTATAACATGATAGGTTCACAAGTAGTTCAACTCACAACATAATCAAACATAATCGAGTATAAGAGTAATCCAAGTGTAATCACTAATATTCATAATCAAGGAAACATCAACATAAGCATAGTAAAGTAGATATAAGAATCTTTCTTTCCCGAGCCACCACCCCACACATCTTCAGCCCTCCTGCCTCTTCCTTTAGTTTAAGTGTCTCTTACCCTTATTTGCAGCATAAGACAACACATAAACTAGTAAGCACAAATGCTTAGTAAGGATCCTGTCCTACTCGCAAAATCCATACGAAAGAATACAACATGTATACATAATGAATCATAAGCATGAGTTTATCATAGCATACTAAACATCAAAGTTTCTAAGCAAGCAGTATAAAGTATCTCAAGCATACCCTTCACATATAATAAATGTTTTCAAAAACAATTCCATAAAGGTATTACTTAAAAATACTTTAACATCATATAGGGGCCCAGTTGTGTACCACATCAAGCGCGTTCCCTAATGAATTGGGGTAACGAGCCACCAACCCATTAGAGCAGGACCCTTCCGTCCTACCGGAGCCATGACCTTCAGTTAACATGTACCCCGGATTTGTTTAACGACCCCCTTCCGAGTCGGGTACACAACTTTCAAAGTAAAATACTTATCATGCTTTTACATATATGCTAAGGAGTACTCCAAATCCACTCTCAAGGGACACACCACTCTTCAAGGGTGCTCATGATCCCATAGGGACACACCACACAACATAAGGGGTGCTCTTGATCCCATACTTAGTGGAGTATCCTTTCAGGCATATTAACATACACATCACATGCAATTCATAAGGGTGCCCCATGGGCTATATGACATGCTCATACATACATCATATTTCAACCACTTAAACATACTTTATATATGACAAGATTGGTCACATAAATCATATTCATATCATAGGAAGTGGTAGCATGCTTCATGGATTAATTTAATTCTTCCCAACCCTAAAACTAGGGTTAGGCCGAAAGTCATAGGGTAGGGGTAAGTTAGGTTTTTGACATCAAACACCCCATACAAGCATCAAATATATATACATCATGTATCATACTAAGCATAGCATACATCATAGGGTAATCAACCTTCACAACCCTAATGTTTCATGCATGGCCGAAAGTTACATGCTAAGGAAAGTTAAGTTTTCCAATCAAGCATTACATATAAACATCACATGCATATACATATCATCTTACTAAACATAAATATATCTCATAGGTAGTTTAACCTTCACAAACCCTAACCTATTCATGTTGGCCGAATAGTGTAGGGTAGGGAGGGTTTTTGAAATCAAACATTCACACAAACATTTACACAAACACCTCACATACATATCATGCAACATATTAAGCATAGAATACATCATAGGAAAATCATGCAACCCTAAACCCTAATTCTTCTAGGGTTGGCCGAAAGTGTAGGGTAGGGAAAAAAGTTGGGTTTTTGTAACCAAACATTTATACAAACACCTTGTCTACACTATCACACAATACACTAAGCATGGATACATCATAGGATAATCATGCAACCCTAAACCCTAATTTTCATGCCTTGACCGAAACATATAGGGTGTTCAACCCTAGTTTTTGTCATCACGACATGAAGGGAAACAACATATGTCTATACCCTAAGTCCCAAGGGGTCTCCTCATGCATCAAGGAGTAGCCAAGGTCTCCCCCTTGGTGGTGGCCGAAACTTACACAAGGGAAAAACTCCCATTTTCGAAAATGAAAAGGAGAAGGAATCATGCACAACAATTACACTGCAGGCGAGGGGATACTTACATCCTTTCGCTTGAAATTCACCTTCTCTAAATCCTTAGGGTACCCTTGGTTGAAGGAGGGGTGAGAGTTCCCCTTGCTAGAACTTCTCTAAGACCCTTGGCCCTAGTAGAGGGCAAGATCCTTGGATGGGGTCTTCTTCCTTCCAATTCCCTAGGGTTAGAACCCTAGGGTGTATTTTCGAAAATGAAAAGGGAGAAAGAGCTTCTAGATTTCGGTGGGGAGAGTGGGGAAGAAGAAGAATGGAAGTTATTCCCCCCTCTCCCTCTCTTATTTATACTATTCTCATGAAGGGACATGTCTCTTCACTTTCCTAGCTTTAACAAGCACGTTTCTTATTCTCTCAACATGAAACACTCTTGGTGCATTGGTTAAGACATGATTAGTGTTACTAGGAGGTTCAAGGTTCGATCCTTGCTTCCTCCTTTCTACACTTTCTTTTTATCACATTTTGCACTAATCCACATCAAAGCCCATTAAGCCAAGCCCATCATGACATTTCATAATAATGTTTCATGAATTGATAATATTACATAAGGATGAAAAATTGGGGTGTTATAATCCCCCACACCTTATAAAAAGTTCGTCCCGAACTTAAAACAGTTCCAGATACTTTAATCGCATTGCCTCCTCTCGTTCCCAGGTGGCTTCTTCAAATTGCTCATTCCGCCACAGAACCTTTACTAAGGGCACTTCCTTGTTCCTTTGCCTCTTGACTTCCCGATCTAGGATCTGAATAGGTCAGCATTCGGAACCTAGGTTCTCTTGGTCTTGTACTGGTTGGGGCTCTATCATTTGATTCACATCAGAGGTACATTTCCTGAGCATTGATACATGGAACACATTGTGGATAGCCGACATTTCTGGCGGTAGCTCCAGTTCGTAGGCCACTTTGCCTACCCGTCTCAGGATCTGGTACGGTCCCACATATCGCGGACTCAGCTTCCCTCTCTTCCCGAATCTCATCACCCCTTTCATAGGGGCCACTTTAAGGAATACTGAATCCCCAATATCAAACTCTAGTGGTCTGCGTCGCTTATCAGCGTAGCTTTTCTGCCGACTCTGAGCAGTCTCTATCCTCTGGTAGATATTCTTTATAGCCTGAGTGGTTTCATCTATAATATCAGTCTGGAGTCCCATCTCCTTCATTTCACCACTCTCAAGCCAGCATATAGGAGATCTGCATTTCCTTCCGTATAGTGCTTCATACGGTGTCATCCCGATAGTAGCCTGATAACTGTTGTTATAAGCAAACTCTGCCAGGCTCAGGTATCGACACCAGCTTCCCTTGAAGTCTAAGGCACAAGCTCGTAACATGTCCTCTAATATCTGATTCACTCTTTCAGTCTGCCCGTCAGTCTGGGGGTGAAAGGTCGTACTGAATTTCAGCTTCGTGCCAAGAGTCTTCTGCACATGTCCCCAAAAATCTGAAGTAAATCGACCATCCCGATCAGAGATAATGGTCTTGGGAACCCCGTGTAGTCGGACAATTTCCTTGATGTATAGTTGAGCCAACTGGTCTACTGAGTAGGTCATCCTGATAGCCAGAAAATGGGCAGACTTGGTTAGCCTGTCCACAATAACCCATATACCATCAAATCCGTTCGTTGTTCTAGGCAGCCCTGAGATGAAATCCATAGAGATGTCTTTCCCATTTTCACTCGTGGATCGGCAGAGGTTGCAGAACTCCTCCAGGCCTCTGGTGTTCTGCTTTGACCCTCTGGCAGGTCAAACACATACTGATATAGTGGGCTACATCTCGCTTCATACCAGACCACCAAAACTTGCTCTTCAGATCTTGATACATCTTGGTAGACCCAGGATGCATCGCATAAGGCGTTCCGTGAGCTTCCTCGAGGATTCTTGTCCGTAAGTCAGAGTCGTCGGGAACACATAATCGATCCCGAAGATATAAGACTCTGCTGTCTGAAATCCGAAATCCATCGTCCTTGCCTTCGAGAACCTCTTGCTTGATCCTCTGAAGGCTCGGATCATGATTCTGCTTTTCCAGAATATCGTAGAATAATGTCGGCGCAATCATCAGGGTGGATAACTGTCCTGATATGATTTCAATCCCGTAATTCATAATTTCTTCCCCTAGGGGTTGTGACAAAGCTGATAAAGACATCAAAGCAGCACATGATTTCCTACTGAGTGCATCGGCTACCTTGTTGGCTTTCCCCGGATGGTACAGGATCTCACAGTCATAATCCTTGACCAATTTGAGCCATCTGCGCTGTCTCATATTCAGATCTTTCTGGGTGAAGAAATATCGCAGACTCTGGTGATCTATATAAACTTTACACTGAGTTCCATATAGATAGTGCCTCCATATTTTCAGCGCAAAGACCACCGCTGCTAGTTCTAAGTCATGGGTAGGATAATTCCTTTCATGTTCCTTGAGTTGCCTAGAGGCATAGGCAATCACCTTCCCATTCTGCATAAGCACAGCTCTGAGTCCCAGTTTGGATGCGTCGCTGTACATATCGAAACCCGTATCGCTTTCTGGAAGAGTCAATATCGGAGCGCTAGTCAGCCTCCTTTTCAGTTCAGTAAAGCTCTTCTCACATTCATCGGTCCATACATATTTCTTGTCTTTCTTAGTAAGAGCTGTCATAGGGGCTGCAATCCGAGAGAAGTCCTCTACGAATTTTCTGTAATAGCCTGCTAGCTCGAGGAAACTTCTGATTTCGCTGGCATTCTTGGGTCTGGTCCAGTTACTCACAGCTTCGATTTTAATTGGGTCCACCATTATTCCTTCCTTGGAGATAACATGTCCCAAGAATGATACTTGATCGAGCCAGAACTCGCATTTGGAAAATTTAGCATACAGTTATTCCTTCTGAAGAATCTGTAGTACTATACTCAGGTGTTCAGTATGTTCTTCGGGAGTTCTCGAATATATAAGGATATCGTCGATAAAGACGATCACAAATCTGTCGAGGAATGCCGAGAATACCCGATTCATTAAGTCCATAAACATAGCTGGAGCATTGGTAACTCCAAATGGCATAACTACGAACTCATAATGTCCGTATCTGGTTCGGAAAGCCGTCTTCGGTATATCCTCCTTTTTCACCCTGACTTGGTGATAACCAGATCTCAGGTCAATTTTAGAGAAAATCGTGGCTCCCTTCAGTTGATCGAACAGGTCATCTATCCTGGGTAGAGGGTACCTAACATCGTGCATACATGATTTAGGTTTGAACTTCAGCAAATTACTTTACTATAATGTTCTTACCTGTTCTTGATAGTCACGTTGTTCAGCGCCCGATAGTCGATACACATTCGCATCGACCCATCCTTCTTTTTCACGAACAGTACGGGAGCTCCCCAGGGAGAATGACTAGGGCGGATGAGTCCCTTGTCAAGCAACTCCTGTAACTGTCCCTGTAATTCTTTTAATTCCGTCGGCGCCATACGGTACGGTGCTTTAGAAATGGGGTTAGTACCAGGAATCAACTAAATTGCAAATTCTATATCTCTTTCAGGTGCTAACCCTGGTAAGTCATCGGGAAATACCTCTGGGTAATTGCATACGACTTTGATGTCTTCTAGCTTCGGGCCCTCTGTAGGACTGGTATCAACCACATGAGCTAGAAACCCAGAGCATCTATTTTCTAACATTTTCCTTGCATTCAGAGCCGATAAGAATTTGCTTGTCCTCTTCTTTGGCTCTCCGATAAATTCAAACAGAATTCTCGCCTCAGGTCGGAAGATAACCTTTCGTTTATGGCACTCGATAGAGGCGTCGTATTTGTTCAAGAAATCCATGCCCAATATCACATCATAATCTGGCATATCAAGCACTATCAGGTCGCAGTAGAGTTCCCTATCTGCGATTCTGATCGGTGCAGCACGTAGCATTTGGGTAGATAAGATCTTATTTATTATATCACTAAAATTTATTTATCAAATCTTATAAGTCTATATACAAAACTATCGTCACTCAGTGAGCTAGATGGCCCGCCATCATACCCATAACAAAGAACATCATCGCAATCACTGCCACTCCTTCGTTCATCTCTCCTTGGCCTGCCCCAGGATCTTCTACCGTCTCCATCGGATCCTCTTCCTCTATCTCGGGAACCTCCTCAGCCACTTCAGGGTCTTCCCCAAACATCTCGAGCATCTCGAGGTCTTCCTCAAAGGGCTCAGGATCTTCCTCGTATATCTCAGGATCCTCTTCGGACATCTCCGGGTCCTCCTCAAACATCTCATGATCCTCCTCCGAGTCCCCCAGGTCTTCCGGGAACTCATGGCGGAGAAGTTGCTTACATAATTCCGTGTATGAGAGACAACATCCGTGCTGCCCCCAGATCTGATGAGCAACCTCTCTCGCCCGATTGGGCAATGAGCGAAGCAAAGCTCCGATCCTATGATCATCCATGACTGGAAACCCTTCCCGCTCCAGTTTCCAGAACAGCCGATCTAATAACCCCATGTTGCCTTGAATTCCACGGGTCGGAATGTACTCAACATCCTCTATCCAGTTCATCAGCTCACGGCACCTCTCAGTGTAGTTCTCATGCAACATCTGGAATTGAAAAAAAATGACATAGTTAGTACTAAACCTGCCCAAGCCAGTACCAAAACCATTTCTTTTTTAATTCGCAAATATATACCGAGAAAAACACACGCAACTCGGTTTCTTCTACCCTAGTGATTAAAATGTGTAATCACTTTTCCTACCCTTAAATTCTAAATATTTGATTCATGAAAGAAGATAAAAATATCGTTCATGCTTGCATATCTTAAAGTCATAAAACATCTTTATATAATCATTACTGCACATGAAACAAAGTAAAGCGAGGTTAGGATCTCTTACTTGGAAGCGGCAGGATGAAGCTTGATATGTGTGTAGTGGAGGGGAAACCTGCTCTGATACCAACTTGTAACGCCCGCCCTTATATCTACTCTCGGGGCGGGGTTACGTACAATCAATCATATAATTTTTAACATAAAATAAAAACAAAAGTGCAAGGACTAAGTACTGAGCATGCTTGTTTAAAACTATCAAGTGATATTTACAAGTGCTAAGCATACTAGTCAGTGCATGCCAATCAGATATCATGCTTTAAGGATTAGAACATGGTAGGTGCATAGCAAGTTCAGTAACACATAAATCATGATAGTGAGGTTATACATTCCATTGCAAGGCATCATGAATTCACATCCTAGAACATCGTTTAGAAGCATAGTCATAGGTTTCCATGCATAATAACAGTTCATAAGATTGAGTCTAAAGGAAGTCTAGAACATCATGTGAAATATCGTAATCAAGAGTTATCCTATAACATGATAGGTTCACAAGTAGTTCAACTCACAACATAATCAAACATAATCGAGTATAAGAGTAATCCAAGTGTAATCACTAATATTCATAATCAAGGAAACATCAACATAAGCATAGTAAAGTAGATATAAGAATCTTTCTTTCCCGAGCCACCACCCCACACATCTTCAGCCCTCCTGCCTCTTCCTTTAGTTTAAGTGTCTCTTACCCTTATCTGCAGCATAAGATAACACATAAACAAGTAAGCACAAATGCTTAATAAGGATCCTGTCCTACTCGCAAAATCCATACGAAAGAATACAACATGTACACATAATGAATCATAAGCATGAGTTTATCATAGCATACTAAACATCAAAATTTCTAAGCAAGCAGTATAAAGTATCTCAAGCATACCCTTCACATATAATAAATGTTTTCAAAAACAATTCCATAAAGGTATTACTTAAAAATATTTTAACATCATATAGGGGCCCAGTTGTGTACCACATCAAGCGCGTTCCCTAATGAATTGGGGTAGCGAGCCACCAACTCATTAGAGCAGGACCCTTCCATCCTACCGGAGCCATGACCTTCAGTTAACATGTACCCCAGATTTGTTTAACGACCCCCTTCCGAGTCGGGTACACAACTTTCAAAGTAAAATACTTATCATGCTTTTACATATATGCTAAGGAGTACTCCAAATCCACTCTCAAGGGACACACCACTCTTCAAGGGTGCTCATGATCCCATAGGGACACACCACACAACATAAGGGGTGCTCTTGATCCCATACTTAGTGGAGTATCCTTTCAGACATATTAACATACACATCACATGCAATTCATAAGGGTGCCCCATGGGCTATAAGACATGCCCATACATACATCATATTTCAACCACTTAAACATACTTTATATATGACAAGATTGATCACATAAATCATATTCATATCATAGGAAGTGGTAGCATGCTTCATGGATTAATTTAATTCTTCCCAACCCTAAAACTAGGGTTTGGCCGAAAGTCATAGGGTAGGGGTAAGTTAGGTTTTTGACATCAAACACCCCATACAAGCATCACATATATATACATCATGTATCATACTAAGCATAGCATACATCATAGGGTAATCAACCTTCACAACCCTAATGTTTCATGCATGGCCGAAAGTTACATGCTAAGGAAAGTTAAGTTTTCCAATCAAGCATTACATTTAAACATCACATGCATATACATATCATCTTACTAAACATAAACATATCTCATAGGGTAGTTTAACCTTCACAAACCCTAACCTATTCATGTTGGCCGAATAGTGTAGGGTAGGGGGAATTAGGGTTTTTGAAATCAAACATTCACACAAACATTTACACAAACACCTCACATACATATCATGCAACATATTAAGCATAGAATACATCATAGGAAAATCATGCAACCCTAAACCCTAATTCTTCTAGGGTTGGCCAAAAGTGTAGGGTAGGGAAAAAAGTTGGGTTTTTGTAACCAAACATTTATACAAACACCTTGTCTACACTATCACACAATACACTAAGCATGGATACATCATAGGATAATCATGCAACCCTAAACCCTAATTTTCATGCCTTGGCCGAAACATATAGGGTGTTCAACCCTAGTTTTTGTCATCACGACATGAAGGGAAACAACATATGTCTATACCCTAAGTCCCAAGGGGTCTCCTCATGCATCAAGGAGTAGCCAAGGTCTCCCCCTTGGTGGTGGCCGAAACTTACACAAGGGAAAAACTCCCATTTTCGAAAATGAAAAGGAGAAGGAATCATGCACAACAATTACACTGCAGGCGAGGGGATACTTACATCCTTTCGCTTGAAATTCATCTTCTCTAAATCCTTAGAGTACCCTTGGTTGAAGGAGGGGTGAGAGTTCCCCTTGCTAGAACTTCTCTAAGACCCTTGGCCCTAGTAGAGGGCAAGATCCTTGGATGGGGTTTTCTTCCTTCCAATTCCCTAGGGTTAGAACCCTAGGGTGTATTTTCGAAAATGAAAAGGGAGAAAGAGCTTCTAGATTTCGGTGGGGAGAGTGGGGAAGAAGAAGAATGGAAGTTATTCCCCCCTCTCCCTCTCTTATTTATACTATTCTCATGAAGGGACATGTCTCTTCACTTCCCTAGCTTTAACATGCACGTTTCTTATTCTCTCAACATGAAACACTCTTGGTGCATTGGTTATGACATGGTTAGTGTAACTAGGAGGTTCAAGGTTTGATCCTTGCTTCCTCCTTTCTACACTTTCTTTTTATCACATTTTGCACTAATCCACATCAAAGCCCATTAAGCCAAGCCCATCATGACATTTCATAATAATGTTTCATGAATTCATAATATTACATAAGGATGAAAAATTGGGGCTGTTAAATTTATTTTATGACACTTAATAGTAATGTCACTATAAACTAATTATAATGACACTTATTAAAACTAATTAATTTTATAAAAAAAGTATCTCATTAAACCTTTTATCATGACACATTTTATAAATGCCCTTATAAACCTAAACATTTTCTTATTAAAACAGATTATTTATTTTATTTTAAATTTATTTAATTAATCTTTTTTCCATTTAATTAACTCTCCCTGCTTATTTTTTCCCGTGCCCTAGCCTCTCCGCCTTCACCCGCCGACTTCTCCTTTCCTTCTCTTCTTCCTCCTCTGTCGCAACTCACCGGCGGCTTCCCTTTCGTTCCCCTCTTCGAGCATGAGGAGCAAGCCATGGGAGCGTCGTCTTCGAGCTGAGCTTGCACGTGTAGCGATCACCACGACGATACCACACGAATTTGCAGGCCACACCCTCCTTGTGATTTCCCCGGCGAGTCACATTGGCATCATCGTCTTTTAATCGCCGACGCCGTAACCCCTGTCTTGTGGATCGCTTCTTCATCGCCGCCCCTCCACTTCAAGTGCGATCTGTCGCTAACACCCCCAACTCATCTTCTTCGGCTCCGAGTGGGATTGTATCCTTGGCGACTGAATTGGTGGATTGGAGCAAAACTGATCACAGGATCTGGGCAAGGAGGGCTTCAAGTGGGTGATTGAGATAAGACTTTGATTTTTGGTTCTGTGGTCGAATTCGGGATTGGAGTGCTTATTATAGATAGTTTTTGATTGGAGTTTGAGTTATAGATTAGAGTTTTTGGTCGGTGTTCCTGCTGTGTATGTTGTCTGTGAAACCTTGCCGCATGGTACAATTGGGGGATTAGTGTTTGATCAGGGTAGGACTTGTGGTTGATCCTGGATGGATTTGTGTGGGAAATTGATATTGGCTTGTTTCATTTGATCTTGTGATGTTCTGTGTGGGTTATAGTTTAAATCATCTTGTGATGTTCTGATCTTGTAATGGGAGTTCATGGTGGTTGGAAGGGTTTGTAGCATGATTGGGTGGTAGGTTTTGATAGAGGCTTTGGTTGGGTTGATTTTATGACCCTGAAGCAGATCTTCTATGTCAGGTAGAGCTTGTAGTTTTTAGTGAATGAATGGTAATTTTCTTTATTGAGTTAATTGTCTATGGGAATATATATTTTTTTTAATTTTCTCTTTATGCTTATTTATATAGCTTTGATTCGGAACAACAAGGAAGGAATTTTAACATGAAGGAATTTTCTCAGTTCTTAGAAGTAGTATTTGTGAATTTTGACGAGGATCCTTTTGGCCTCATGAAGGAATCCATGATGTGGGCCTCCAAATACAGAAAAGAATATCTGGCTTTGTTACTTAAATGTTGTAGGCTTGTAATTTGATGAAAATTCTTCATTAACTCCTGTTCTATTGTCATTTACAGAATGCTAGAACAACATAAAGGAACCTTTTCAGCGCGTGAAGAAAAAAAGAGGCAAGTTGAGGTCGTTTACCAGTTAACATTAATCAACATTTTCTAACATGCGACACCAAAATTTGCTATTACAGAAACCTGGCATTCTTGATTGGTTTGGTTGGTGTACTTGGGAAGCTTTCTATTTTGATGTTCATCCCAAAGGGATTGAAGATGGCCTAAAAAGGTCAGTTAATTCATGCATTTCTAAATATTTATTGTAGACTAATAACTACCTGCAACAAAAATCATGGTATCTATCAATGTAACACTAAATTTTATAAATGAACATTTTATAGTTCATAGACAATCTTCAGACTACAAATGGGCGAATTATATGATTTTAGATGGTCAGCTTGGAGCAAAAGAACTTGATGCACCTTCACCTCCAAAATTGTAATGGTTCTGATTTTCTGAGTTGATTGCAGTCTGATGATATAGATTGTAGGCTTCATTTCTTGAAAGGGGAAGGCTGGAGGATGATGGTTTAATAAATTTTGGCCAGTAACTATGTCAGTGTCAGCTGGGAATTCTGCATCTGCAACAGATAATTGTGAGCCAGTCTTGATGGGTGGGCAGCCTGTCAGTTTGTAATGAAGGTGGTACTAGAGGACGGGGGAAGTAGAGGGTTTGGATAGTTGCATTTGGTTTTTCCTGTTGCGTGCCATATGTGCCAGAACATGCTTATTATCTGATACAGGCTTGCAGAAGATCAGTTTTGTCTGACAATACAGGCTGACCTGACAAAATATGCTTGCACATCAGTTTGCTTAGATCATCATTCTGTTTTCTTTTTATTTGGAAGTGAAGGTTGTTTGGGTTTTTATGGTTTGCTGAGCAATGGATACTTAAATGTTGATGATTATCCTATCTTTTACTTAGTTGTGCCAGCTATGAATGAGATGGAGGAGGCTGTCTGCCCATTAAGCAGGCTAATGTCGCTTCTTTTATATTTGTATGAGTGCATGTTGCTGAAACAATACTTTTTGCTGTTGCTGATGTGGAGGGATGCTGATATTCATATTCAGGTTCAAGTCAAATGCCATGCTTGAAGGATCGATTTAGGCGTGCAGAGGGGGGGGTGAATGCACTTTTTCGGATCTTTGAACTCTACAGAATTGTTAGCGCAGCGGAAATAATATGTAAAAGAATTTGGAACAATGCTAACACTTATCGGTTACTTGGTATCCACCCAGATGGGTGACTAGTCCAAGGATCCACGTCGCGAGCACCACTTTTCACTATCGAAAAGTCTCCTTGAGGTGGAGAAACCTTTACAGCAAGATCTTCCTCTTTACAGATGCAAAAATAAGAGAGTGGAAGCACAAATCACTCTACACACGAGCAGCACTTCGTCACTGTACGGAACCGTACCGTGCATGTAAAATGGTGCTCCTTTTATAGGTGAACAGGATAGATTCACAATCTATCCAGCCCGCACCAGTCGACTGCCCCTGGGGCAGTCGACTGGCCTAGCATTAATTGCTAGCCAACGGCTAGTTTCGGGGTATACCAGTCGACTGCCCAACGGCCAGTCGACTGGTCCGACGCTGCAAACTTTCTGTGAGTTTTGGCAGTCGACTGCCACAGGGCCAGTCGACAGCCCTGCCTCACAGCTCAGCTCTAGCCACTCCGGACCTTCTCCTTCGCGTGTGCCTTCAGGTCTGCTCCCTTAGCTTGCCCCTTGAAGTCCTCTTCCTCTGGCTATCGTCCCTTGGATGCGCACGCAAGCCTTCCCTTAGCTTGCCTCCATGCCACCCTTCACGTGTGCCCTTGAAGTCCACTTCCCGGCTTGCCCTTGGAGCTCTCCTCCCTCGGCTCTCATCCCTCGGATAAGTCCACCAAGTGTGATTCTCCAAGTTTGCAAACTCAATCACACATATCAAATACAACATAACACTCTAACTTAGAACATATTCGCCCATACATTAAAACCATGATCTTCCAATCATTTAAGGACCGATTACCTCAACAATCTCTCCCTTTTTGATGTGTAGCAATATGTTTAAGTTAGAGATAAACAATATCCACAATAGCAATAGCAAAAGATAGCAATTGAAAAAGCATGAGACATAGTAGCCCTAAGGGTAACCTCCCCCTTAACCTATGTCTTCTCCCAATTTTCAATTCTAACCTAAATCCAAGTTAAGTTACCACTTAACAACAACAATATGTTAAAAATATAAGACATATCAGAACCTAAGAGGTACCTCCCCCTTAATCCATGTCTTTTCCATTTTAACCATTCAAGTTCTAAGTTAGAAGGAAAACCTCAAACTATCCATTCCAAGTTGAAATTCTAACTTAAACCACCCATTCTCCCCCTTTGACACCATCAAAATGATTGCCTCAAGCAACCAAAACCCATGGCATCAAATGAGAGAATTTTCAATTTCTGAAATTTCTTACAGTGGCTGAAAACTTGCGTGGCAGTCGACTGCCCATGGGGCAGTCGACTGATACGCTATCAGTCTGATTTTCAAGTTTTCTGCCAAATTTCAGAAATTCCAGAAAATCCAGAAAATTCCATAAATTATAAAATTTTGCATACATGTTTGAAATGTTATACTCTAACAGGGAAAAATATTAATCCATATAAAATTTCAAACATGCATGACTTTTGATAAAAATCCAAAAGTTTTGAAAACCACTATATTTTGTATCAAACTTTGAAATCAATTTTGCAATCATATGACTTTTAAAAATATGGCAAAGTATGTAAAGCATAAAATGGATTTCAAAGGTTAAAAAATGTCCAACTATGATCTTTGGGCAAAGTGTCCATTGATTAAACACTTGCCTTCCCCATAGTTGGTCTAGTTTTCATATTTTAATACTTTTAATGGTTCAACAATGTGCCACAAGCACAAGTGAGCCAAGTGTATCACCCTAATGGATCAAGCACCCTTTTTCAAAGCTAATATTTCCAAGTTCACCCTATACTTCTACAAAACACATTCCAAGGCCTCTTCTTAAAGATGTAAACTCCGATTCGGGAAGAGGCTTGGTAAAGATGTCAGCTAGGTTCGACTTTGATTCAACATAGTGTGGTTCTATGTCTCCCCTTGCCACATTATCTCTAATGAAGTGATGTTTCACTTCAATGTGTTTTGTCCTAGAATGGTGAATTGGATTTTTGGTTAAATTGATTGTGCTTACATTATCACACAAGACCTTGACCTTGGTGTAATGTAACTCATAATCCTCTAAGGTGTGCATGATCCAAAGGAGTTGGGAAACGCACCCACCCATTATCACATATTCCGCTTCCGTTGTTGATAGGGCAACGCATGGTTGTTTCCTACTACTCCAACTAACTAAGGAAGACCCAAGGAATTTACACCCTCCACTTGTACTCTTCCTATCTAACTTGCAACCCGCATAGTCCGAGTCAGTGTATCCAAATAGGTCAACACTAGGTGTTCTAGGATACTAAAGTCCGACATTAAGGGTACCTTTCACATACCTTAGGATCCTCTTGACTACAACCAAATGGGACACTTTGGCACAAGATTGGTACCTTGCACACATGCCTACCGCAAAAAGTATGTCGGGTCTACTAGCGGTTAGGTATAGGAGGCTACCAATCATGCTCCTATATTGTTTAGAGTCTACCATTTTCCCTTCAATGTCACTATCCATTTTCACATTGGTTTCTATGGGTGTAGATGCTACCTTAGCATTTTCTAAACCAAATTTCTTTAACATCTCCTTAGCATATTTGGTTTGAAAGACATGTGTACCTTCATTAGTTTGCTTGACTTGAAGGCCTAAGAAGAAGGTTAACTCTCCTACAAGACTCATCTCAAATTCATCTTCCATACACTTGATGAATTCTTGTAGAAAGTCATTATTTGTTGACCCAAAAATAATATCGTCTACATAGACTTGGGCAACAAATATGTCCTTGTCCTTAGATTTTAGGAACAATGTAGGATCAATTGTTCCTCTCCTTAACCCCTTAGACACTAAGAATGAAGAAAGCCTTTAATACCAAGCCCGAGGAGCTTGTTTCAATCCATATAAGGCTTTTCTTAATTTGAACACGTGTCTTGGAAAGTTAGGGTCCTCAAACCCTGGAGGTTGTTCTACATAGACCTCTTCCTTAATGATCCCATTAAGGAATGCCGACTTCACATCCATTTGGTGGAGTGTGAATCCCATGTGAGCGGCATAAGCTAGTAGAATTCTAATTGATTCTAACCTAGCTACAGGGGCATAAGTCTCATCATATTCTAGTCCCTTAACTTGGTTAAACCCCCTAGCTACCAATCTAGCCTTGTTCCTAGTGATTTTACCTTGGTCATCTAGTTTATTCCTAAAAACCCATCTTGTGGTTACAATGGTACAATCAGTGGGCCTAGGAACTAATTCCCAAACTTCACTCCTCTCAAATTGGTTTAGCTCTTCTTGCATGGCTAAGACCCAATCAACATCTCCCAATGCTTCATCAATGGACTTAGGTTCTAATTGGGAGATAAGAGCTATTTGACTAGTTTGATCCCTAAAGTAGGACCTAGTCCTTACTCCTTGAGTGACATCACCCACTATTTGGTCAATGGGGTGATCATGATGATGTCTCAAGGGCCTAGAGGTTGTGGGTTCATTTACTCCTTCTTCCTCATCCTCTACGGTACTTCTTACTCCCCCTTGATCATTGCCCTCCAAATGTTGGTCTTGGATTCTTTGGGCAAGGGGTTGGACCTCCTCTACATAGCCATTCTAGGGTAGGTACTAGTTGTTTCATCAAATTTGACATTTGAGGACTCCTCAATCACCTTTGTCCTCTTGTTGTACACTCTATAACCCCTACTAGTCAATGAGTACCCTACTAGAATTCCTTCGTTGGCTTTTGACTCAAATTTCCTTAGGTCATCTTTGGTGTTTAAAATGTAGACTTTACATCCAAAGACCCTAAAATAGTAGACTTGAGGTACCATTCCATTCCACAATTCAAAGGGTGTTTTCTCTAGAAACCTATGCACCAACACCCGGTTTTGAATATAGCAAGCGGTGTTAACCGCTTCGGCCCAAACATAGCTAGGAATAGAATATGCATTGAGCATAGTCCTAGTAGCTTCTTGTAGGGCTCTGTTTTTCCTCTCAACTACCCCATTTTGTTGAGGAGTCCTCGGGCATGAAAACTCATGCTTGTACCCATTTTCAACAAAAATTGTGTGAAATTAGCATTTTGGAACTCCCCACCATGGTCACTCCTAATTCGGTTTATTTTGATGTTCTTTTCATTTTCTAACCTTTTACTAAATCCTATAAAAATCTCTAGGGTATCATCCTTATGTTTCAAGAAATAAACCCATGTAAATCTAGAGAAATCATCTACTATGACTAAGCAATATTTACTCCCCACAAGTGAGGGAGTACTATGACAATCAAATAAATCTATGTGCAAAAGTTCTAAAGGCAAAGAGATAGTGGTTAGAGTTTTACCTTTGTGTGATGCTTTCGATTGCTTACCCTCTTGGCATGCATCACACAACTTGTTCTTCTCATACTTGATCATTGGTAGCCCCTTCACCAACTCTTCCTTGGCCACTCTTGCAATGCTCCTCATGTTGACGTGTCCAAGTCTTCGGTGCCACAACCACCCTTCTTCTTCTTTAGACATGAGACACTTAACAACATTGTTAGTAGCATAGGTAAGATCAAGATAATATAAATTCGCTTCTCTAAACCCTTCTAATATGATAGCACTTGATTCATTGTGTCTAATGATGCATTTTCTAGCATGAAATTCAACTTTAAACCCGACATCACATAATTGGCTTACACATAATAAATTGAACTTCATGTCTTTGATCAAAAGTACCTTATGTATAGAAATAGTGGGAGATACTTCAATTGTGCCCCTACCAATGATTTCAACTTTCCACTATTCCCAAAGGAGACGGTCCCTTCTCTTAGGTAGCTAATAGTGGTGAACTTGCTCACATCCCCGATCATGTGTCTTGAGCATCCACTATCTACTATCCACATAGTTGGGGCCTCCTTCACCTTTACCTAAACAACATGGAAAATATACTCTTTCGGTACCCATATCTTTGATCCATAAGCATCATTTAGAAATCTCTTAGGTACCCATGCCTTCTTTGTGGTTCCCCTAGCCCCTAATCTCCTAGATGCACCAATCCTACCGGTAAGTGAGACAAAGGCTACCTCCTTTGTCTTAGGCCTATAACCCAACCCCGCTTTGTTATACACAACCCTTTGACTATTTATAATCATATCTAGGTTACTTGATCTTACTTGGAATTTCCTAAGGGCCTTCGTGAGGTCATCTACCTGTTTTCTTAATTCCCTATTTTCATTTTCAAGGTGTGAAGCATGTGAAGAGGTAGAACTAGCATGCAAATCTTTAAGTTCAATAGCTTCTACTCTAAGCATAGCAATTTGTTCTTTTAGCTCCTTAACTTTACTTCTAGCCTTAGCTAAATCCATATTTGTGCTAGAAATTATCTTTACCAAAGTGGAGGAGGGTAAGTGGTATACCTCACTTACCGAAGCTTCTGACTCTGATGATGAAGTGGAGGAGCTCTCATCTTCATTACTTGAGCTTCGTTCATCATCCGATGAGTCTGAGTGATCTTGTGCCATAAGAGTAAAGTGGTAGACTTGCTCTTCTTCTTCCTCTGAGGATGAGGGATCATCCTAAGTTGCCTTAAGGTTGGTGGCACCCTTCTCCTTTCCCTTTGATTTCTTCTTGTCACTCTTCTTCTTCTCTTCCTTCTTGTCCTCCCTTTTCTTCAATTGAGGACACTCATTCTTCATGTGTCCCTCTTGGTGGCAGTTGTAGCATATGATATCCTTGGCCTTACCCTTACCTTTGGCCCCTTTCCTAGCATAGGATTTGTTAGACAAACTTTTAAATGCTCTACGAAATTTTCTTACCATGAACTCCACTTGATCGCTATCCAAGGAGGTGCTGGATTCTTCTGAGTCTGACGAGGATGAGTAAACCACCTTCTTCTTCTCCTTCCTCTTCTTCTTCTCCTTCTCTGCAACAAAAGCAATACCTTTCTCTTTTGCCGAAACATTAGCTTGCTCGTGTAGCTCAAATTCACAGAAAAGATAGTCTAATTTAACAATTGACAAATCCCTCGATACCTTGTATGCATCAACCATGGATGCCCACAAGGTGGTTCTCGGGAAGGCTTGTAATACATACCTGACGATGTCCCGGTTCTCTATCTTCTTCTCCAATCACATGGAGCTCATTTATCACTTCTTTTACCCTTCCATGTAGCTGGCTGACGGTTTCATTGCTCTTCATGGCAAGGGATTGCAGTTGGGCCACTAGTAAGTCCTTCTTGGCTCTTCTGGACTCGTTTGACCCATCGTTCAGTTTGACCAACTTGTCCCATAATTCCTTGGCGCTCTTGAAAGGTCCCACTTTGTTCAGTTGCTCCTTCGAGAGCCTGCATTGCAGTGTGGTGGTGGCCTTGGCATTAGATTGCACCCTCTTCATCACCTCCTTTGACCATGATCTCATCGGTGTAGGGTCTCCTCTTTCATCGACGGGTGCCTCGAAGCCATCTGAAACACTTATCCAATTTTCAATGTCATTCATGAGGTAGTATTGCATCCTAACTTTCCAATAGGCGAAGTCGTTCCCGTCGAAGAAGGGTGGTCGTGCGGTTGAGTATCCCTCTTGAAACGCCATCACAATTGTTCCGGTTGACTGTTAGATCTTCCAAAATGCACCGGCTCTGATACCAACTGAAGGATCGATTTAGGCGTGCAGAGGGGGGGTGAATGCACTTTCTCGGATCATTGAACTCTACAGAATTGTTAGCGCAGTGAAAATAATATGTAAAAGAATTAGGAACAATGCTAACACTTATCGGTTACTTGGTATCCACCCAGATGGGTGACTATTCCAAGGATCCACGCCGCGAGCACCACTTTTCACTATCAAAAAGTCTCCTTGAGGTGGAGAAACCTTTACAGCAAGATCTTCCTCTTTACAGATGCAAAAATAAGAGAGAGGAAGCACAAATCACTGTACACACGAGCAGCACTTCGTCACTGTACGGAACCGTACCGTGCACGTAAAACGGTGCTCCTTTTATAGGTGAACAGGATAGATTCGTAATCTGTCCAACCCGAACCAGTCGACTGCCCCTGGTGCAGTCGACTGGCCTAGCATTAATTGCTAGCCAACGGCTAGTTTCGGGGTATACCAGTCGACTGCCCAACGGCTAGTCGACTGGTCCGACGCTGCAAATTTTCTATGAGTTTTGGCAGTCGATTGCCACAGGGCCAGTTGACTGCCCTACCTCACAGCTCAGCTCCAGCCACTCCGGACCTTCTCCTTTGCGTGTGCCTTCAGGTCTGCTCCCTTGGCTTGCCCCTTGAAGTCCTCTTCCTCTGGTTATCGTCCCTCGGATGCGCATGCAAGCCTTTCCTTGGCTTGCCTCCATGCCACCCTTCACGTGTGCCCTTGAAGTCCACTTCCCGGCTTGCCCTTGGAGCTCTCCTCCCTCGGCTCTCGTCCCTCGGATAAGTCCACCCAGTGTGATTCTCCAAGTCCTACAAACTCAATCACACATATCAAATACAACATAACACTCTAACTTTGAACATATTCGGCCATACATCAAAACCATGATCTTCCAATCATTTAAGGACTGATTGCCTCAACAATGCTCAGCCTTCTGAATCCTACTGCCTATGCATGTGTGTGGCTACTAATTTAGTGGAGGTTTGAGTTTAGTTTGCACTTGGACAGAGCTCATTTATGATGGTTTTCCTGAGCTAGTTATTATTTCTGCTTATGCATTGTTTGCGGTTGCTGAATTATTTCTGATTTATGGAATTCTGGTGTTGGAAGGTGGGGAAGTGATTTCCAGATAGTTTCATTATGGAGGTTCAGAGTTCAGGTGAAACTTTTATTTCTTGTATAGATTCATATAGATAGTCGGTTGTTTATTTACTCTTTTTTCAATACTTGTAAAAAAAAATAGAAGTTGGTTGCAACACATTTAAACATTGACAAATTTGTTTCAAAATCAATAACTTGGTTAATTAGTTTAATTAACTTGGGAATCTCTCAAATTTTAACTCTGCAGATAAATGTGGCAAATCTCAAGTCTTTTTTCTTCTTCTAATTATGCAGCATATTTACCTATTTCAATATAGTACTTACAATTACTGATCTGTGTTGATCCTGTTTATCTGAAGGTGACACTCCACCAAAATTCCTCCTAATAGATGATGGCTGGCAAGATACAAGAAATGAATTCCAAAAAGAAGGTAAACCAACCAGCAAGCATTTGTCTGTCTCATAACTCTCTACTGTCAAATATCAAGATATGGAGCTAGATTAGTTAGAGTGAAAGAGAACTATATTGGGTACATTTGTGGTTGTGATTAGTGCACAGATATTTTTTGAGGTCACCAATTTGACATTCTTGTATTGTAAAAAAAATGGCAATTATTGATTAGCACTTTAATTTCAATTTAAAATTTTTATTTGTGTTTATGTTAATTAGTTATATACGTAAATATTTATATCATGAAAATATTAAAAATGGTTGAGATATTTATTCAGATATGATATTTTTTATGTCACAATAGAACACCAAATCATGTAGATAAAAATATCATTGTAAAATTCATATGAAGATATTTCAAAATGTCATAATAAATAACTATTAATGATAATTTTAAATGTCCTTATAGACTAATATAGCAAATATTTATATGTGTCACTATAAATTACATAACGAGGCATTTTAAATTAACTTTATAAACTATCATTAGTGATATTTTTTATTATGACTATAAATAAAATTCAAGACACTTATAATTGTCTTGATAAATAATTTTAAAGGACATATAAATTTGTCATCATTACTATAATAAAACAACATATATAAATGTCATTACAAATCTTATAGTGACACTATTTTTTGTCACTATAACAATTATTCATGCTATTAGTGTTGTCACTATTTTTATGTTATAGCGACATTAAGAATTGTCATAAGTGATAAGACTTTAGACGACATCACTATAGAGGGCATTTTAACTTAATGTCAGTATATCAAAAATGTCAGTATATGTAATATATGATGACACTTTTCAATGTCATTAAAAGCATTTTTTCTTGTAGTGACACGACGTCCAGGAGGGGAGGGTCATAAGATAGAAGACAACGAGGTAAATTCTCCCGGGCTCAGTTTTCTTTGTGATATGTTTTGTTTGTGCCATCTTGCTTTGCGTTGTCATTTTATGTAAGTTACTTTATTATTTTAATTTGATATCATGGTTAATAATTTGCTAACTGGACCCAAAGATAAATACAAAAATTGACGATCCAAATAGTCGTCTTTTCTGCAGTTAATTAATCCGGAAAGTTACAAGACCTTAACCTCGGGTTTGGCCAAGTTGTAACTTGGATTAATTAACACGACGATGAGACGGTCGTTAGAAGGATGGGTCTCTATACGGATTAAATTTTTAATCCGTAGTCATAGAGAGGTCTTTCAGATACGACCCCGTGGTTGTCTTGGAAATCGCCAAGTCATACCTTCATCATCATCATCCTGACTCACCAGGATACGGATTTCGTCAATAATCAATGGCACACCATATAATTAATATTATTTCCCAACTTACTGGGCCTATCGATTTAACAGAATAAATCTCGCCCATTGATAAATCATAGAAATAATTATTAAATATATATTCCCGTTATTGTATCGGGATTTAGGGATTGTACTCCATAATAAATCCGAGATCTAATCCAATTATCAAGTCAGTACAAATTGGATGATCTCTGGTTTTGGTCCTGCTCAATGCACACAAAGCACACTAGTGTAATTCTATGGTCAAGACTAATCACATCTAATTACACTACAACCATCCCGATGGTTTGTCCAATTCCATCTCAGTTATGAGCCTCTACTTATACTAAGCAAGGAACTGATAACATGATCTTCCGTGTGACACCGCACACCATGTTATCTACAATGCAAAGTAAAGGACATTTATGCATATACTACTATAAATAAGCATCTAGTGTTGTTGTGATTCTCTTTTCAAAAATATAGATGATCTTATAAAAAGAACAAGTCTTTTAGAACAGCTGCTGGCTTCTGATTTTGGTTGCAGAAGAGCTGCCCTTGCAATGCAGTTCCGAATTTCCAGCTTTAGATTTCTCAGCCTTTGCTCAGTTTTTCTCAGTTTTAATTCAGATTATGTTCAGCTGCAAATTCAGCTTGTGTTCAGCTCTAGCAGATTGTTTCGTATTTCTTAAGCAAAGACAAACTGCAAGCAAAGAAAAACTGCAAGTCCCAAACATTTCTGCCCTAAAATAGTTTCATTGCAAAAATTTTCCTTCACTTTGGTACAAACAATTTTTCTCACTGCTTCTTTTTTTTCTTTTTGCACAGCTTCTTGGATCTTCAATTGATGATGAAAACTCTAGATGCTTCAATTGATTTCCATCCTTAACCACTTCTTCTTGCTCCTTTTTGACACCAAACTCACTCAAAATGTAATTGTTTCCATCCTTCCATTGCAAAATTTTTTTTTTTTTGGATCCAAATGCCTCCTTGATACAAAACTTTTCCAAAGCACTAATCACTCCCCCACACTTAATCTTTGTCTGTCTCGGGCAATGTAGCATCAAGAAAACATCCCAAGCAAACAAATCCATAGAAAAATGGGGTTAAGAGTAGGAGAATAGAAAGGAAAATTGAAAAGAGTATGTATCAAGTATGATCATTGATAAGAATAATATGGAAAAGGGAAACAAATTGATTAGCCTCCATAGATGTGATCCAATCACTGAAATATGGTTTTGAAAGAACCTAAGCAAGTTCTAGAGTTCAATAACATATGTTTGTCACAAATATAAGGCTAATTCTCACTCGGTAAAAATAATTCATCTCAAATCCTCAATCAAGAATCTAAAGAAAAGTAGTACTCAAGCATCCAAGATTTCATCCATGAACTCAAACCCTAAGTTTTAGCAACCAAATTTAATTTATTTTCCAAGAGATTCTAAAATAACATAAATATAACCTAGAGGGATACATTTATTCCTAGTCATGCAAGAAAAAATGACAAAAGAAATAACAAGGTATTTACAATGACTCCTAGTCATTCTACTCTACTCATGCATTTATTAGCAAGTTCTCAATTTAAAGGAAAATTCTACATCTAGAAAGCATGAAAATGAAAAATGAAATAAAAGAAAATATAAGAAAGAACAATCTCCTCTTTATTTCTGGTGGACGGAGTCTATCAAGAAGGAGCCTCCATCGTGGTAGTGGAGGAACATGGGTGGCTGAGAGAATTCGGACTCCCCCACACTTGAACTTTACAAAAATTTGCTCCGATGGCCGAAGGTGATTCAGGTTCAAGATCCATTGAAGGAATGGAGTGCTATGAATTAGAGTAAAATCATCTCCTCCTTCTTTATGCCTTTTAGAAGTCCTTCCAGGAGGTTGAAGTCTGTTCAGATGGAGCACCCACTCCTGAAGTCTTCTAGACCCTGCAAAACAATGTAATACCTCTCTCAAGCGTGCAGGGTAAGAAGGAAATAAAATAATATCAGTCTCTGCATGAAATGTATCCAAAACTGCATCATATTCAATTAAATCAATTTGTGGTGCCTCAATAAATTTTTCACAATTATTTCCTACAAAATTTGCATTCAGGAACTGATCACAAACAAAGAAATCATTTTTTGGCACTTCAATAGAAATATCACAATTATTTTCCATCAAGGATGTATCAAGCAATGTATCACAACCAATGAAATCAATTTTAGGTGCCTCAATAAATTTTCACAATTATTTTCAGCATAAGATATATCAAAAGACTCATCACAACAATCAACATCAATTCTAGGCACTTCTAAAAATTTTTCACTATCAGCATTTTCATGATCTGATGTAACCCAACATGCTTCATTTTTAGCAAATTCAACACTAGGTACCTCAATCAATTTTTCACAATCAAATTCTACAAGAGATGCATCCCTAAGTATATCACAAACAATAAAATAAATTTGAGGTACCTCTATGCGATTTTCAAAGAAATTAGGAGGAGTATTTACCTGATCATGCTGAAAAATACCTGGAGGTTCTACAGAAGTAGATGTATCCGTGTTCTCCTCCTGGTCAAGTAATTGCTCTACTTCAGGTTCAGGTTCTGGTGGACACTCAACTAAAATAGGTGATCCTTGGGTTTTTACTTCCACCATGCAAGTCCCTACACTTTCTGGTTCATCCTCTGAATCTTCTAATGTACCAGTAAATTGTGGTGGTCCTTGGGGCTTAGTGCAATCCCCTACACCTATGGAATCATCTCCCATGCATGTTCCCTCAACCATTCCTGTATCAACCAAATTAGAAAAATTACGATCATTAACAACTAAATCATCACAAGATAAAAGTATAGAATGATCCTGTAGAGTTTCAGAATTAAATTCAAAACTATCACAAGCCCTGCTATCAATCTCCTCCAATGCCTCTAAACCAGTAGGAATGAGTGATTCTTGGGACTCAGTGCAATCCCCTACACTCTCAATCCTTTCCTCTGAATTTTCTAATGTACCAATCAATGTAGGTGGTTCTTGGGGCACTGTGCAATCCCCTACACCTGTAGATTCATCTGATTGTCCTGATCTTTGGGCTTTTAACTGATTCCATTGATCAACCAATTTTGCAAGGCGTTGTTGTTAAAGTTGAAAAATTTGTTGTTGTTGTTGTTGAAAATTTTGCTGTTGTTGTTCTTGAAAACTTTGCTGTTGTTGTAGAATTTGTTGCAACATCTCTATCATCCTTTGTTGTTGTTCCTCACTCCAATTAGGATTCTCAAAGCCTCCTTGGTTAGTGTGGAACTCTTGTTGGTCTTGAAATGTAACATAAGGCTGCTGAAGACCAAGAGTAGGCTGTGCATTCTGAAATGGAGACTATGGGGGCTGATCAAATGGTTGAATAGGCTGATTAAACTGCTAAAAACTTGGTTCACAATTAGGTGGAGATTGCTGAAAATTATGGTTCTGAAATTGAAAACTCTGAAATGGAGGCTGAAAATTCTGATCGTTTTGTGGAAAATATTGCTGTGAAGGTTGTGATCCACTCTGATTTTGATATTGGTTGGGCTGAATTGATTGGAACCCTTGCTGAAAATTTTGACTTGGTTGAAAATCCTGCTGAAATTGTTGAAATTGTGGCGGTGAAAACTGAATTTGAGTGGGCTGAAAATTCTGTGTAGCTTGAAATTCTTGCTGTCATGGCTGAGATTGAGGCTGAAATTGATTATTTCCTTGCTGAAAACTTACAAAAGGCTGCTGGAAATTTTGGTTAAGATGCTGAAATTCTTGCTGAAATTGTTGGCATTGCTGTTGGAATTGTTGTGGTAGCTGGAATTGTTGTAATGGTGGCTGAAATTGATGAATTGGTTGATCGAAACTCTGGAATTGTGGCTGCCCATTCTGATTTTGTGGTTGGAGATTTGGTTGATTTTGCTGAAAATTTTGGAAAGGCTGAATAAACTGATTTGTTGACTGAAATTGATCATTTGGGTGCTGAAAATTCTGGAATTGTGGTTGAAATTGCAGTAGTGGCTGATTGAAAGGTTGGTTCTGCTGAAATTGTGGACACGGCTGCTGGTAAGTAGATGAGAACATTTTGAACTGGCAGTCCTGTCACAAAACAACCAAAAAAATGGCAGCAACCATATGCAAACGATAAAACACAATAAAATAGAATCAAATGATATGCCCATAAAAAGCACACAAGCAAAAATCAAACAAATCAACTAGTTGCTTCCCCGGCAACGGCGCCAAAAATTTGACGGACCCAAAATAGACTGTCACGAATGTCGGTCCTCCAAATTTAGAATATTTATAAAATGCTGGAAACTCTTTTTGCAATCAAAAATTAAAAGCGTAGTAAAGGGGCCACAGGTCGTATTTTTCCTCGGGACTAGTTGATGTTGTGTGATTTGAGCTCGTGTTTTTATGTCGTTGATATTTTTGGGTTTCGAATAAAACGAGGATTTGGTTTGCAATGAGACACGAAATCGCAAGGAAAATTAAAGAAACTCAACTCATGAACTAATCAAAGTGATGGCACTTAATAACTCATCCAATTGACCACTTAATCAATTAAGGCAAATTTGCAAAATTCAGGAAGTCAGAATTAAACTCAAATGAAAGTGTACACTACAATTGGTTTTGAACTTCAGAGGTTATCACTCAAAGCCGAAAATTAGCTTGATGCAAGGTGAAAGGTTGAAGCAAACTTGATACACAAGTGAAGAAAAACTGATGTGAAACAGTTTGAAACTAAATGCAGGAATTCGTAGCTGATAAATTCAACTTGAAAGGCCAAGCTGCCAGTGAAGAGAAATACAAAGATGAATGAAGAAATTTAGAACTCAGTGGTTGCTCAATTCAGACATAAAACTGAATGTAGAAGTGATGCGCAAGAATGCATGAAATTCAGAAATGATATGTGTGCAGGAACAAGCTTGGAACGGAGATTAAATTGCACACTCAAGTGTCAAATAAGATGTAAAAGATCTAAAGTTACTTAACACAAATTACAGGACCTATAACTGAAAGAAAAACCTATAAAACTTGAGCTGAAATTGGCACGCAGAACCGAACTGATACGCACAAACTGAGATCAAATGTTTAAACCAATGCTCGAAAAGAAATTCAGATTACTCTAACTCATACGCAGACAATAGGCTGATCAATTCAGAAACTCTTCGGAAACTCGAAAGAAAAAATGCAGCACTAATTGGAATGAAGAATGCCAAAACAGCAATTGCAGAAATCTGCGGCAGAGTTGCAGCAACTTAAGGACAGGTATGCAGCCTCAATTTGGATACAAAATCAGACAGAAAAACTGATTTAGAATGCATCAATCCAAGATTCAAATAAGATTCACAATAAATAGACATCACTTGATACAATTTCAGAATTAACAGATTAAAACACTGCAGCAATAAATCTACTACTGCCAATTGTAGAATTCAAATGCTGAGATGTAGAAAACGTCAATCACAGATCAGGCAAAACAAGCTGGGACTAAGTGCTGCAAGCTAGTGTTCAAATTCGATTCAAACGATCAAATTCACTTACAGACTAATTGAATTACAAACTAAGAATGACAGAAAATAAACTGAAGTGCAGAAATGTTGATACGCAAACTGAAACTAAAACATGAACTGATACGCAAGGAGTTTGACAGGAAATAAACTAAAATCTCAAACTAATGTTCACTAAACAAGTTCACTAACTAACTACTTGCCGAATTAAACCTAATTAAGCAGCAAACAAATTCGGAAATGGAAACTAAGTGGCCAATACGAAAAACAAAAACAGAACAGTTGCAGAAATGAAATTACAGCTACAAACTGAAATTACAATAAGAAATCTACTCCTCAATCACTCCCTAGCTCAAATACTCCTTGTTCGTCACGCAAGGGTGAGCCTCGAACCCGTAAGCACTGCAAACCATTGAAAAACAGCTCTACGATTCAAATCCAGCTCACACTCAGAACCAATCTGAATTCCAAATCGATTTCCTCAATCAAGCCTTGTCCAATTGCACGGATGATTTGGGGATGAACCAAGCACTCCAGGGAACCCCTCTGAACTGCTCGGGTGGATGAAGGATGGAGCAAAATCGAAATTGAAGCAATCGAAGGCAGAACCGAGGAAACCCTCACTCGGCTCTGTTTTGGCCAATTCGGAGATGGATTTTCACCAAGAACCCTTCCCAATGGCCTAGCAATTGATCTAGTAGAAGAATTGAGGGGGCGCGCCCCTTTGAATTGAAGAAAAAAATTGAAGAAATGAAGAAGAAGCGAAGAAGATGACTGAGCGGTGGAGACGCGACGAGCTGAAGAGCTGTGGAAAATTTGCTTATGTACATAAGAATGGACGGCCCAGATTAATTTGAGGAAATCCAACGGCTGATCTTCATCCGATCTGGCCCAAACTTTCCAGATGTTGATCAAGGGTCAGGATCTGCCTCGTGGTAGCTCGGATTCTCCAGATGTGCAACAGATGGTCCAGATCAACTTGATCATTGATTGGACGATCTAGAGCCCTCCGAGCTTGATCTAACGGTTGATTGAGCTCTGATTGGAATGAAACCCTCAGATCTTGATCAGAATGCTTGATCAACCCTAACCATAACTCGGATTGCTTCAGATGGTCCCGGATGGCTCAGATCTAGCCGCTTTTGAATCGGACGGGCCGGATTAATCCGGAGCTTGATAACTCGATCCGGGTCCACTTCCGACTCAAGTTTGACCTAGTGTACCCTAGGTCCAGGATCCTTTCATGCCTACAATAATAGATCAAAAATTTAGTGGCCAAATAATCCAAATATGTGCAATTTTGCATTAAGACCAAAATAAGAGGAAGTCCTAAAACCTACGGTAAAATCACAATTAAGCAAGTAAAACATGGGTCAAACATGGATTTTAGCAATTAAAATAATCAACAAAATGATACTTATCAACTCCCCCACACTTAAGCTTTAGCGTCTCGCAAAACTACTAAGTATGTATCCCCTAGATTTTCTTAAGCATAATTAGAAGCAAATGAAAAGAAATTACCTAAGGTTGTCAATTCTCATAAATCTAAGCTCTATGGATTAATATCTTGTCCTTAAATCAACAACTTAGCCTTTTCATCCATCATGAGTCATTGAGATGAATTTAACTCACTAGCCTTTCAAGGAAAATTTTGGGTGACTCTCTCCTTAAGTTCTAAGTTGATGATGGAAGTGGAGCTTACTCAAACACACATGCTTCTTGTACTACCATAGGCTTGCTTATTGTCTACGCTCCACCATTATTCATGATTAGGATCAACATCTACAAAAACAAATAAAAGTATGGAAAATGGTAAGAAATGGAGTAAAAACCAAGAAAATAGAAAAATTGATAAAGTGGAAGACTCGAGTGCTCAAGGATGTTTTTGATGCTCTTTGCTTCTCTTCAAATCAAATCTGAGTGGTGGAGTAAAACTTTGACCAATGCATTTGATTTGGGTGAAGAAAACCCTATTAGTCTCAATGTGCCAAGTTTGCCCTTTTGTGCCAACTCACTCTTGCGTGCCAATTTTGCTTACTTTTCTTCCCTTTCTGATTTTGTTTTCTTTTTCTTTCTCTCTAGTGAATTCAGAATGTAATGGAGCAGATCTTCAATTTGGATGAGAGTATCTTCACTGATTTATGGTGCCAAGTCAATGGTGTGCCAACTTGCTTCTTTTGATTTTTTTCCAAACTGCTCTCTCTTTTTTTTTCTGTTTCTTCTTTTTTTAGCTGCTATTTTTTTCCTTGTTCAATCATTATATGCTCAGCTCCCAATCCTTTATCAAAATCAGCTTCCATCCACTCTGCTGTAATTTTCCAAATGAAAATGTAGCTGCTATGCCTTTAGATTCTAGATTTTTTTTTCTTTTCTTCATAGCTGCATTTTTCCTGTTTCAAGTTTCAAATGCCTACTCCACGCAGCTCCTTCCTGACCTTGCACTCCCCTGATTACTCAAAGCAATTAGCATCAACTAGTAGTGGAGAATTAGATCCAAACATGTTTCGGATTCCAGCTCACTGCAATTTTTTCTATTTTGATTTAAAACATCCAACATCCACATTTCTTCCTGCTTTGATCAGCAGTGGAGATACTCAACATCTTTTATACATTTCTGTACTTCATTCTGCAATACACAGCCTTGTAAACCCAAATTACAGATTCAAGTTGATACAAAACTTGTGCAAAAACTGCTTGTATGCTACACTAGCTTCAATCCTAGCAGTCCACTGATTTTTTCTGTTAATGCATTGATTCTTTACTTGATACTCCCTGTTTACTTCAAATTCCAGCAACCCCTTCACTGGTTTCAGAATTGTATAGCTGCAATTCAGCTCTTAGAAGAGTGGTCGAATACATGCTCTATAGCAAATTTGATACATCATTCTTCAATTGCGTGCCAATTTCTTTTCTTCTCTGCAAATTTTTTTTCCTTCTCAGCCAAATGCATAGATTTGTCATTCAAATCAGCTGCTAGCTTCTGATTTTGGTTGCAGAACAGCTGCCCTTGTAATGCAGTACCGAATTTCCAGCTTTAGATTTCTCAGCCTTTGCTCAGTTTTTCTCAGTTTTAATTCAGATTATGTTCAGCTGCAAATTCAGCTTGTGTTCAGCTCAAATTCAGCTCTAGCAGATTGTTTCGGATTTCTTAAGCAAAGACAAACTGCAAGCAAAGAAAAACTGCAAGTCCCAAACATTTCTTCCCTAAAATAGTTTCATTGCAAAAATTTTCCTTCACTTTGGCACAAACAATTTTTCTTACTGCTTCTTTTTTTTCTTTTTGCACAGCTTCTTGGATCTTCAATTGATGATGAAAACTCTAGATGCTTCAATTGATTTCCATCCTTAACCACTTCCTCTTGCTCCTTTTTGACGCCAAACTCACTCAAAATGTAATTGTTTCCATCCTTCCATTGCAAATTTTTTTTTTTTGGATCCAAATGCCTCCTTGATACAAAACTTTTCCAAAGCACTAATCACTCCCCCACACTTAAACTTTGTCCGTCTCGGGCAAAGTAGCATCAAGAAAACATCCCAAGCAAACAAATCCATAGAAAAATGGGGTTAAGAAAAGAGTATGTATCAAGTATGATCATTGCTAAGAATAATATGGAAAAGGGAAACAAATTGATTAGCCCCCATAGATGTAATCCAATCACTGAAATATGGTTTTGAAAGAACCTAAGTAAGTTCTAGAGTTCAATAACATATGTGTGTCACAAATATAAGGCTAATTCTCACTCGGTAAAAATAATTCATCTCAAATCCTCAATCAAGAATCTAAAGAAAAGTAGTACTCAAGCATCCAAGATTTCATTCATGAACTCAAACCCTAAGTTTTAACAACCAAATTTAATTTATTTTCCAAGAGATTCTAAAATGACATAAATATAACCTAGAGGGATACATTTATTCCTAGTCATGCAAGAAAAAGTGACAAAAGAAATAACAAGGTATTTACAATGACTCCTAGTCATTCTACTCTACTCATGCATTTATTAGCAAGTTCTCAATTTAAAGGAAAATTCTACTTCTAGAAAGCATGAAAATGAAAAATACAATAAAAGAAAATATAAGAAAGAAGAATCTCCCCTTTATTTCTAGTGGACGGAGTCTATCAAGAAGGAGCCTCCATCGTGGTAGTGGAGGAACATGGGTGGCTGAGAGAATTCGGACTCCCCCACACTTGAACTTTACAAAAATTTGCTCCGGTGGACGAAGGCGATTCAGGTTCAAGATCCATTGAAGGAATGGAGTGCTATGAATTAGAGTAAAATCATCTCCTCCTTCTTTATGCCTTTTAGAAGTCCTTCCAGGAGGTTGAAGTCTGTTCAGATGGAGCACCCACTCCTGAAGTCTTCTAGACCCTGCAAAACAATGTAATACCTCTCTCAAGCGTGCAGGGTAAGAAGGAAATAAAATAATATCAGTCTCTGCATGAAATGTATCCAAAACTTTATCATTTTCAATTAAATCAATTTGTGGTGCCTCAAGAAATTTTTCACAATTATTTCCTACAAAATTTGCATTCAGGAACTCATCACAAACAAAGAAATCAATTTTTGACCTTCAATAGAAATATCACAATTACTTTCCATCAAGGATGTATCAAACAATGTATCACAACCAATGAAATCAATTTTAGGTGCCTCAATGAATTTTTCACAATTATTTTCAGCATAAGATATACCAAAAGACTCATCACAACAATCAACATCAATTCTAGGCACTTCTAAAAATTTTTCACTATCAGCATTTTCATGATCTGATGTAACCCAACATGCTTCATTTTTAGCAAATTCAACACTAGGTACCTCAATCAATTTTTCACAATCAAATTCTACAAGAGATGCATCCCTAAGTATATCACAAACAATAAAATAAACTTGAGGTACCTCTATGCGATTTTCAAAGAAATTAGGAGGAGTATTTACCTGATCATGCTGAAAAATACCTGAGGTTCTACAGAAGTAGATGTATCCGTGTTCTCCTCCTGGTCAAGTAATTTCTCCACTTCAGGTTCAGGTTCTGGTGGACACTCAACTAAAACAGGTGATCCTTGGGTTCTTGCTTCCACCATGCAAGTCCCTACACTTTCTGGTTCATCCTCTGAATCTTCTAATGTACCACTAAATTGTGGTGGTCCTTGGGGCTTAGTGCAATCCCCTACACCTATGGAATCATCTCCCATGCATGTTCCCTCAACCATTCCTGTATCAACCAAATTAGAAAAATTAGGATCACTAACAACTAAATCATCACAAGATAAAAGTATAGAATGATCCTGTAAAGTTTCAGAATTAAATTCAAAACTATCACAAGCCCTGCTATCAATCTCCTCCAATGCCTCTAAACCAGTAGGATAGAGTGATTCTTGGGGCTCAGTGCAATCCCCTACACTCTCAATCCTTTCCTCTGAATTTTCTGATGTATCAATCAATGTAGGTGGTTCTTGGGGCACTGTGCAATCCCCTACACCTGTAGATTCATCTGATTGTCCTGATCTTTGGGCTTTTATCTGATTCCATTGATCAACCAATTTTGCAAGGCGTTGTTGTTGAAGTTGAAAAATTTGTTGTTGTTGTTGTTGTTGAAAATTTTGCTGTTGTTGTTCTTGAAAACTTTGCTGTTGTTGTAGAATTTGTTGCAACATCTCTATCATCCTTTGTTGTTGTTCCTCACTCCAATTAGGATTCTCAAAGCCTCCTTGGTTAGTGTGGAACTCTTGTTGGTCTTGAAATGTAACATAAGGCTGCTGAAGACCAAGAGTAGGCTGTGCATTCTGAAATGGAGACTGTGGGGGCTGATCAAATGGTTGAATAGGCTGATTAAACTGCTGAAAACTTGGTTCACAATTAGGTGGAGATTGCTGAAAATTATGGTTCTGAAATTGAAAACTCTGAAATGGAGGCTGAAAATTCTGATCGTTTTGTGGAAAATATTGCTGTGAAGGTTGTGATCCACTCTGATTTTGATATTGGTTGGGCTGAATTGATTGGAACCCTTGCTGAAAATTTTGACTTGGTTGAAAATCCTGCTGAAATTGTTGAAATTATGGCGGTGAAAACTGAATTTGAGTGGGCTGAAAATTCTGTGTAGCTTGAAATTCTTGCTGCCATGGCTGAGATTGAGGCTGAGATTGATTATTTCCTTGGTGAAAACTTACAAAAGGCTGCTGGAAATTTTGGTTAAGATGCTGAAATTCTTGCTGAAATTGTTGGCATTGCGGTTGGAATTGTTGTGGTAGCTGGAATTGTTGTAATGGTGGCTGAAATTGATGAATTGGTTGATCGAAACTCTGGAATTGTGGCTGCCCATTCTGATTTTGTGGTTGGAGATTTGGTTGATTTTGCTGAAAATTTTGGAAAGGTTGAAAAAACTGATTTGTTGACTGAAATTGATCATTTGTGTGCTGAAAATTCTGGAATTGTGGTTGAAATTGCTGTAGTGGCTGATTGAAAGGTTGGTTCTGCTGAAATTGTGGACACGGCTGCTGGTAAGTAGATGAGAACATTTTGAACTGGCAGTCCTGTCACAAAACAACCAAAAAAATGGCAGCAACCGTATGCAAACGATAAAACACAAGAAAATAGAATCAAATGATATGCCCATAAAAAGCACACAAGCAAAAATCAAACAAATCAACTAGTTGCTTCTCCGGCAACGGCGCCAAAAATTTGACGGACCCAAAATAGACTGTCACGAATGTGGGTCCTCCAAATTTAGAATATTTATAAAATGCTGGAAACCCTTTTTGCAATCAAAAATTAAAAGCGTAGTAAAGGGGCCACAGGTCGTATTTTTCCTCGGGACTAGTTGATGTTGTGTGATTTGAACTCATGTCTTTGTGTCGTTGATATTTTTGGGTTTCGAATAAAACGAGGATTTGGTTTGCAATGAGACACGAAATCGCAAGGAAAATTAAAGAAACTCAACTCATGAACTAAGCAAAGTGATGGCACTTAATAACTCATCCAATTGACCACTTAATCAATTAAGGCAAATTTGCAAAATTCAGGAAGTCAGAATTAAACTCAAATGAAAGTGTACACTACAATTGGTTTTGAACTTCAGAGGTTATCACTCAAAGCCGAAACTTAGCTTGATGCAAGGTGAAAGGTTGAAGCAAACTTGATACACAAGTGAAGAAAAACTGATGTGAAACAGTTTGAAACTAAATGCAGGAATTCGTAGATGATAAATTCAGCTTGAAAGGCCAAGCTGCCAGTGAAGAGAAATGCAAAGATGAATGAAGAAATTTAGAACTCAGTGGCTGCTCAATTCAGACATAAAACTGAATGTAGAAGTGATGCGCAAGAATGCATGAAATTCAGAAATGATATGAGTGCAGGAACAAGCTTGGAACGGAGATTAAATTGCACACTCAAGTGTCAAATAAGATCTAAAAGATCTAAAGTTACTTAACACAAATTACAGGACCTATAACTGAAAGAAAAACCTGTAAAACATGAGCTGAAATTGGCACGCAGAACCGAACTGATACGCACAAACTGAGATCAAATGTTTAAACCAATGCTCGAAAAGAAATTCAGATTACTCTAACTCATACGCAGACAATAGGCTGATCAATTCATAAACTCTTCAGAAACTCGAAAGAAGAAATGCAGCACTGATTGGAATGAAGAATATCAAAACAGCAATTGCAGAAATCTACGGCAGAGTTGCAGCAACTTAAGGACAGGTATGCAGCCTCAATTTGGATACAAAATCAGACAGAAAAACTGATTTAGAATGCATCAATCCAAGATTCAAATAAGATTCACAATAAATAGACATCACTTGATATAATTTCAGAATTAACAGATTAAAACACTGCAGCAATAAATCTACTACTGCCAATTGCAGAATTCAAATGCTGAGATGTAGAAAACGTCAATCACAGATCAGGCAAAACAAGCTGGGACTAAGTGCTGCAAGCTAGTGTTCAAATTCGATTCAAACGATCAAATTCACTTACAGACTAATTGAATTACAAACTAAGAATGACAGAAAATAAACTGAAGTGCAGAAATGTTGATACGCAAACTGAAACTAAAACATGAACTGATAAGTAAGGAGTTTGACAGGAAATAAACTGAAATCTCAAACTAATGTTCACTAAACAAGTTCACTAACTAACTACTTGCCGAATTAAACCTAATTAGGCAGCAAACAAATTCGAAAATGGAAACTAAGTGGTTGATACGAAAAACAAAAACAGAACAGTTGCAGAAATGAAATTACAGCTACAAACTGAAATTACAATAAGAAATCTACTCCTCAATCACTCCCTAGCTCAAATACTCCTTGTTCGTCACGCAAGGGTGAGCCTCGAACCCGTAAGCTCAGCAAACCATTGAAAAACAGCTCTGCGATTCAAATCCAGCTCACACTCTGAACCAATCTGAATTCCAAATCGATTTCCTCAATCAATCCTTGTCCAATTGCACGGATGATTTGGGGATGAACCAAGCACTCCAGGGAACCCCTCTGAACTGCTCGGGTGGATGAAGGATGGAGCAAAATCGAAATTGAAGCAATCGAAGGCAGAACCGAGGAAACCCTCACTCGGCTCTGTTTTGGCCAATTCGGAGCTGGATTTTCACCAAGAACCCTTCCCAATGGCCTAGCAATTGATCTAGTAAGAAGAATTGAGGCGTCGCGCCCCTTTAGATTGAAGAAAAAAATTGAAGAAATGAAGAAGAAGCAAAGAAGATGACTGAGTGGCGGAGACGCGATGAGCTGAAGAGCTGTGGAAAATTTACTTAAGTACATAAGAATGGACGACCCAGATTAATTTGAGGAAATCCAACGGCTGATCTTCATCCGATCTGGCCCAAACTTTCCAGATGTTGATCAAGGGTCAGGATCTGCCTCGTGGTAGCTCGGATCCTCCAGATGTGCAACGGATGGTCCAGATCAACTTGATCTTTGATTGGACGATCTAGAGCCCTCCGAGCTTGATCTAACGGTTGATTGAGCTCTGATTGGAATGAAACCATCAGATCTTGATCAGAATTCTTGATCAACCCTAACCCTAGCTCGGATTGCTTCAGATGGTCCCGGATGGCTCAGATCTAGCCGCTTTTGAATCGGACGGCCCGGATTAATCCGAAGCTTGATAACTCGATCCGGGTCCACTTCGGACTCAAGTTTGACCCAGTGTGCCCTAGGTCGAGGATCCTTTCTGCCTACAAAAATAGATCAAAAATTTAGTGGCCAAATAATCCAAATATGTGCAATTTTGCAATTAAGTCCAAAATAAGAGGAAGTCCTAAAACCTAGGGTAAAATCACAATTAAGCAAGTAAAACATGGGTCAAACATGGATTTTAGCAATTAAAATAATCAACAAAATGGTACTTATCAACTCCCCCACACTTAAGCTTTAGCGTCTCGCAAAACTACTAAGTATGTATCCCCTAGATTTTCTTAAGCATAATTAGAAGCAAATGAAAAGAAATTACCTAAGGTTGTCAATTCTCATAAATCTAAGCTCTATGGATTAATATCTTGTCCTTAAATCAACAACTTAGCCTTTTCATCCATCATGAGTCATTGAGATGAATTTAAATCACTATCCTTTTAAGGAAAATTTTGGGTGGCTCTCTCCTTAAGTTCTAAGTTGATGATGGAAGTGGAGCTCACTCAAACACACATGCTTCATGCACTACCATAGGCTTGCTTATTGTCTACTCTCCACCATTATTCATGATTAGGATCAACATCTACAAAAACATATAAAAGCATGGAAAATGGTAAGAAATGGAGTAAAAACCAAGAAAATAGAAAAATTGATAAAGTGGAAGACTCGAGTGCTCAAGGATGTTTTTGATGCTCTTTGCTTCTCTTCAAATCAAATCTGAGTGGTGGAGTAAAACTTTGACCAATGCATTTGATTTGGGTGAAGAAAACCCTATTAGTCTCAATGTGCCAAGTTTGCCCTTTTTTGCCAACTCACTCTTGCGTGCCAATTTTGCTTACTTTTCTTCCCTTTCTGATTTTGTTTTCTTTTTCATTCTCTCTAGTGAATTCAGAATGTAATGGAGCAGATCTTCAATTTGGATGAGAGTATCTTCACTGATTTATGGTGCCTAGTCAATGGTGTGCCAACTTGCTTCTTTTGATTTTTTTCCAAACTGCCTCTCTCTTTTTTTTCTGTTTCTTCTTTTTTTTAGCTGCTATTTTTTTGCTTGTTCAATCATTATATGCTCAGCTCCCAATCCTTTATCAAAATCAGCTTCCATCCACTCTGCTGTAATTTTCCAAATGAACATGTAGCTGCTATGCCTTTAGTTTCTAGATTTTTTTTTTCTTTTCTTCATAGCTGCATTTTTCCTGTTTCAAGTTTCAAATGCCTACTCCACGCAGCTCCTTCCAGACCTTGCACTCCCCTGATTACTCAAAGCAATTAGCATCAACTAGTAGTGGAGAACTAGATCCAAACATGTTTCGGATTCCAGCTCACTGCAATTTTTTCTGTTTTGATTTAAAACATCCAACATCCACATTTCTTCCTGCTTTGATCAGCAGTGGAGATACTCAACATCTTTTATACATTTCTGTACTTCATTCTGCAATACACAGCCTTGTAAACCCAAATTACAGCTTCAAGTTGATACAAAACATGTGCAAAAACTGCTTGTATGCTACACTAGCTTCAATCCTAGCAGTCCACTGATTTTTTCTGTTAATGCACTTGATTCTTTACTTGATACTCCCTGTTTACTTCAAATTCCAGCAACCCCTTCACTGGTTTCAGAATTGTATAGCTGCAATTCAGCTCTTAGAAGAGTGGTCGAATACATGCTCTATAGCAAATTGGATACATCATTCTTCAATTGCGTGCCAATTTCTTTTCTTCTCTACAGATTTTTTTTTCTTCTCAGCCGAATGCATAGATTTGTCATTCAAATCAGCTGCTGGCTTCTGATTTTGGTTGCAGAACAGCTGCCCTTGTAATGAAGTTCCGAATTTCCAGCTTTAGATTTCTCAGCCTTTGCTCAGTTTTTCTCAGTTTTAATTCAGATTATGTTCAGCTGCAAATTCAGCTTGTGTTCAGCTCAAATTCAGCTCTAGCAGATTGTTTCGGATTTCTTAAGCAAAGACAAACTGCAAGCAAAGAAAAACTGCAAGTCCCAAACATTTCTTCCCTAAAATAGTTTCATTGCAAAAATTTTCCTTCACTTTGGCACAAACAATATTTCTCACTGCTTCTTTTTTTTTTCTTTTTGCACAGCTTCTTGGATCTTCAATTGATGATGAAAACTCTAGATGCTTCAATTGATTTCCATCCTTAACCACTTCTTCTTGCTCCTTTTTGACGCCAAACTCACTCAAAATGTAATTGTTTCCATCCTTCCATTGCAAAAAAATTTTTTTTTTGGATCCAAATGCCTCCTTGATACAAAACTTTTCCAAAGCACTAATCACTCCCCCACACTTAAACTTTGTCCGTCTCGGGCAAAGTAGCATCAAGAAAACATCCCAAGCAAACAAATCCATAGAAAAATTGGGTTAAGAGAAGGAGAATAGAAAGGAAAATTGAAAAGAGTATGTATCAAGTATGATCATTGCTAAGAATAATATGGAAAAGGGAAACAAATTGATTAGCCTCCATAGATGTAATCCAATCACTGAAATATAGTTTTGAAAGAACCTAAGCAAGTTCTAGAGTTCAATAACATAAGTCTGTCACAAATATAAGGCTAATTCTCACTCGGTAAAAATAATTCATTTCAAATCCTCAATCAAGAATCTAAAGAAAAGTAGTACTCAAGCATCCATGATTTCATCCATGAACTCAAACCCTAAGTTTTAACAACTAAATTTAATTTATTTTCCAAGAGATTCTAAAATGACATAAATATAACCTAGAGGGATACATTTATTCCTAGTCATGCAAGAAAAAGTGACAAAAGAAATAACAAGGTATTTACAATGACTCCTAGTCATTCTACTCTACTCATGCATTTATTAGCAAGGACTCAATTTAAAGGAAAATTCTACTTCTAGAAAGCATGAAAATGAAAAATGCAATAATAGAAAATATAAGAAAGAACAATCTCCCCTTTATTTCTGGTGGACGGAGTCTATCAAGAATGAGCCTCCATCGTGGTAGTGGAGGAACATGGGTGGCTGAGAGAATTCGGACTCCCCCACACTTGAACTTTACAAAAATTTGCTCTGGTGGCCGAAGGCGATTCAGGTTCAAGATCCATTGAAGGAATGGAGTGCTATGAATTAGAGTAAAATCATCTCCTCCTTCTTTATGCCTTTTAGAAGTCCTTCCAGGAGGTTGAAGTCTGTTCAGATGGAGCACCCACTCCTGAAGTCTTCTAGACCCTGCAAAACAATGTAATATCTCTCTCAAGCGTGCAAGCTAAGAAGGAAATAAAATAATATCAGTCTCTGCATGAAATGTATCCAAAACTGCATCATATTCAATTAAATCAATTTGTGGTGCCTCAATAAATTTTTCACAATTATTTCCTATAAAATTTGCATTCAGGAACTCATCACAAACAAAGAAATCAATTTTTGGTACTTCAATAGAAATATCACAATTATATTCCATCAAGGATGTATCATGCAATGTATCACAACTAATGAATTCAATTTTAGGTGCCTCAATGAATTTTTCACAATTATTTTCAGCATAAGATATATCAAAAGACTCATCACAACAATCAACATCAATTTTAGGCACTTCTAAAAATTTTTCACTATCAGCATTTTCATGATCTGATGTAACCCAACATGCTTCATTTTTAGCAAATTCAACACTAGGTACCTCAATCTATTTTTCACAATCAAATTCTACAAGAGATGCATCCCTAAGTATATCACAAACAATAAAATCAATTTGAGGTACCTCTATGAGATTTTCAAAGAAATTAGGAGGAGTATTTACCTGATAATGCTGAAAAATACCTGGAGGTTCTACAGAAGTAGATGTATCCGTGTTCTCCTCCTGGTCATGTAATTGCTCCACTTCAGGTTCAGGTTCTGGTGGACACTCAACTAAAATAGGTGATCCTTGGGTTCTTGCTTCCACCATGCAAGTCCCTACACTTTTTGGTTCATCCTCTGAATCTTCTAATGTACCAGTAAATTGTGGTGGTCCTTGGGGCTTAGTACAATCCCCTACACCTATGGAATTATCTCCCATGCATGTTTCCTCAACCATTCCTGTATCAACCAAATTAGAAAAATTAGGATCATTAACAACTAAATCATCACAAGATAAAAGTATAGAATGATCCTGTAAAGTTTCAGAATTAAATTCAAAACTATCATAAGCCCTGCTATCAATCTCCTCCAATGCCTCTAAACCAGAAGGAATGAGTGATTCTTGGGGATCAGTGCAATCCCCTACACTCTCAATCCTTTCCTCTGAATTTTTTGATGTATCAATCAATGTAGGTGGTTCTTGGGGCTCTGTTCAATCCCCTACACCTCTAGATTCATCTGATTGTCCTGATCTTTGGGCTTTTATCTGATTCCATTGATCAACCAATTTTGCAAGGCGTTGTTGTTGAAGTTGAAAAATTTGCTGTTGTTGTTGTTATTGTTATTATTGAAAATTTTGCTGTTGTTGTTCTTGAAAACTTTGCTGTTGTTGTAGAATTTGTTGCAACATCTCTGTCATCCTTTGTTGTTGTTCCTCACTCCAATCAGGATTCTCAAAGCCTCCATGGTTAGTGTGGAGCTCTTGTTGGTCTTGAAATGTAACATAAGGCTACTGAAGACCAAGAGTAGGCTGTGCATTCTGAAATGGAGAATGTGGGGGCTGGTCAAATGGTTGAATAGGCTGATTAAACTGCTGAAAACTTGGTTCACAATTAGGTGGAGATTGCTGAAAATTTTGGTTCTGAAATTGAAAACTCTGAAATGGAGGCTGAAAATTCTGATCGTTTTGTGGAAAATATTGCTGTGAAGGTTGTGATCCACTCTGATTTTGATATTGGTTGGGCTGAATTGATTGGAACCCTTGCTGAAAATTTTGACTTGGTTGAAAATCCTGTTGAAATTATTGAAATTGTGGGGGTGAAAACTGAATTTGAGTGGGCTGAAAATTCTGTGTTGCTTGAAATTCTTGCTGCCATGACTGAGGTTGAGGCTGAAATTGATTATTTCCTTGCTGAAAACTAACAAAAGGATGCTGGAAATTTAGGTTAAGATGCTGAAATTCTTGCTGAAATTGTTGGCATTGCGGTTGGAATTGTTGTGGTAGCTGGAATTGTTGTAATGGTGGCTGAAATTGCTGAATTGGTTGATCGAAACTCTGGAATTGTGGCTGCCCATTCTGATTTTGTGGTTGGAGATTTGGTTGATTTTGCTGAAAATTTTGGAAATGCTGAAAAAACAAATTTGTTGACAGAAATTGATCATTTGGGTGCTGAAAATTCTGGAATTGTGGTTGAAATTGCTGTAGTGGCTGATTGACGGGTTGGTTCTGCTGAAATCGGCTGCTGGTAAGTAGATGAGAACATTTTGAACTGGCAGTCCTGTCACAAAACAACCAAAAAAATGGCAGCAACCGTATGCAAATGATAAAACACAAGAAAATAGAATCAAATGATATACCCATAAAAAGCACACAAGCAAAAATCAAACAAATCAACTAGTTGCTTCTCCGGCAACGGCGCCAAAAATTTGACGGACCCAAAATAGACTGTCACGAATGTGGGTCCTCCAAATTTAGAATATTTATAAAATGCTGGAAACCCTTTTTGCAATCAAAAATTAAAAGCGTAGTAAAGGGGCCACAGGTCGTATTTTTCCTCGGGACTAGTTAATGTTGTGTGATTTGAGCTCGTGTTTTTGTGTCGTTGATATTTTTGGGTTTCGAATAAAACGAGGATTTGGTTTGCAATGAGACACGAAATCGCAAGGAAAATTAAAGAAACTCAACTCATGAACTAAGCAAAGTGATGGCACTTAATAACTCATCCAATTGACCACTTAATCAATTAAGGCAAATTTGCAAAATTCAGGAAGTCAGAATTAAACTCAAATGAAAGTGTACACTACAATTGGTTTTGAACTTCAGAGGTTATCACTCAAAGCCGAAACTTAGCTTGATGCAAGGTGAAAGGTTGAAGCAAACTTGATACACAAGTGAAGAAAAACTGATGTGAAACAGTTTGAAACTAAATGCAGGAATTCGTAGATGATAAATTCAGCTTGAAAGGCCAAGCTGCCAGTGAAGAGAAATGCAAAGATGAATGAAGAAATTTAGAACTCAGTGGCTGCTCAATTCAGACATAAAACTGAATGTAGAAGTGATGCGCAAGAATGCATGAAATTCAGAAATGATATGAGTGCAGGAACAAGCTTGGAACGGAGATTAAATTGCACACTCAAGTGTCAAATAAGATGTAAAAGATCTAAAGTTACTTAACACAAATTACATAACCTATAACTGAAAGAAAAACCTGTAAAACTTGAGCTGAAATTGGCACGCAGAACCGAACTGATATGAACAAACTGAGATCAAATGTTTAAACCAATACTCGAAAAGAAATTCAGATTACTCTAACTCATACGCAGACAATAGGCTGATCAATTTAGAAACTCTTCAAAATCTCGAAAGAAGAAATGCAGCACTGATTGGAATGAAGAATGCCAAAACAGCAATTGCAGAAATCTGTGGCAGAGTTGCAACAACTTAAGTACAGGTATGCAGCCTCAATTTGGATACAAAATCAGACAGAAAAACTGATTTAGAATGCATCAATCCAAGATTCAAATAAGATTCACAAGAAATAGACATCACTTTATACAATTTCAGAATTAACAGATTAAAACACTGCAGCAATAAATCTACTGCTGCCATTGCAGAATTCAAATGCTGAGATGTAGAAAACGTCAATCACAGATCAGGCAAAACAAGCTGGGACTAAGTGCTGCAAGCTAGTGTTCAAATTCGATTCAAACGATCAAATTCACTTACAGACTAATTGATTTATAAACTAAGAATGACAGAAAATAAACTGAAGTGCAGAAATGTTGATACGCAAACTTAAACTAATACATGAACTGATACGCTAGGAGTTTGACAGGAAATAAACTGAAATCTCAAACTAATGTTCACTAAACAAGTTCACTAACTAACTACTTGCCGAATTAAACCTAATTAAGTAGCAAACAAATTCGGAAATGGAAACTAAGTGGCTGATACGAAAAACAAAAACAGAACAGTTGCAGAAATGAAATTACAGCTACAAACTGAAATTACAATAAGAAATCTACTCCTCAATCACTCCCTAGCTCAAATACTCCTTGTTCGTCACGCAAGGGTGAGCCTCGAATCCGTAAGCTCAGTAAACCATTAAAAAACAGCTCTGCGATTCAAATCCAGCTCACACTCTGAACCAATTTGAATTCCAAATTGATTTCCTCAATCAAGCATTGTCCAATTACGCGAATGATTTGGGGATGAACCAAGCACTCCAGGGAACCCCTCTGAACTGCTCGGGTGGATGAAGGATGGAGCAAAACCGAAATTGAAGCAATCGAAGGCAGAACTGAGGAAACCCTCACTCGGCTCTGTTTTCGCCAATTCGGAGCTGGATTTTCACCAAGAACCCTTCCCAATGGCCTAGCAATTGATCTAGTAGAAGAATTGAGGGGTCGCGCCACTTTGGATTGAAGAAAAAAATTGAAGAAATGAAGAAGAAGCGAAGAAGATGACTGAGCGACGGAGACACGACGAGCTGATGAGCTGTGGAAAATTTGCTTAAGTACATAAGAATGGACGGCCCAGATTAATTTGAGGAAATCTAACTGCTGATCTTCATCCGATCTGGCCCAAACTTTCCAGATGTTGATCAAAGGTCAGGATCTGCCTCGTGGTAGCTCGGATCCTCCAGATGTGCAACGGATGGTCCAGATCAACCTGATCTTTGATTGGACGATCTAGAGCCCTCCGAGCTTGATCTAATGGTTGATTGAGCTCTGATTGGAATGAAACCATCAGATCTTGATCAGAATGCTTGATCAACCCTAACCCTAGCTCGGATTGCTTCAGATGGTCCCGGATGGCTCAGATCTAGCCGCTTTTGAATCGGACGACCCGGATTAATCCGAAGCTTGATAACTCGATTCGGGTCCACTTCCGACTCAAGTTTGACCCAGTGTGCCGTAGGTCCAGGATCCTTCAATGCCTACAAAAATAGATCAAAAATTTAGTGGCCAAATAATCCAAATATGTGCAATTTTGTAATTAAGTCCAAAATAAGAGGAAGTCCTAAAACCTAGGGTAAAATCACAATTAAGCAAGTAAAACATGGGTCAAACATGGATTTTAGCAATTAAAATAATCAACAAAATAGTACTTATCAAAGACCTGACCGAGTGTTGGGCAATAAGTCCTGGTCGTGGATTGGGTACTGAACTCCTGATCCGGAAGATCGGGTAAAAGTCCAACCGGAGGAGCCGGTTAGAAAAAGGTAACTTCTCCTGAGAGGAGTACGCGTGGACGCGTTCCTCGGGAAAGGGAATATTGGGCGTCGGTTCGACCTAGGGTTTCGGGTGAAAGCCAAAGTTAGAACCAATCATTAAGGCTAAGATTATATATTTGTTTGTCTTGTGTTTGTGTATCTTGCAGGTACCTAGAGTTGGACGCATGGCAGGCGAGCAAACACAAGAGATGGCCTGGAAAATCTCTTCCAGGGCGCCCCCATGAACCAGGGCGCCCCCATAACCCAGGCGCCCTGGATGGAGGGTAGCTTCCTGGGTTGGGCTGGCCAACACAGGCACCCCCATGACCCAGGTCCCTGGACCTCCTAGGCGCCTGGGAAGGGGTTCTTATCAGCATCGTGATGCTCGCGATTATGGTTGGATTTTTGACCGTATAGAGGCACCCCAAAGGCATCTAGGATGCCGTGGATGATACTATAAAAGGGGCTTCGACCTCTCAACTCAGGACAAAACTTGCAACATCAGTCTAAGCATTCTGAGTGAAGAAAAAGCACTAGAGATAAAGCTCTGCGACCAAGGAGGCTCCAGGAGGAAATGCGTTGCACTTCGGACTTACAGATTGGTCGGGTCTTCGACTTTCTTTTTGGTTTGCTTTTATTTTATGCAGTTAATTTACTTATTCTTTTGGTTGTAAACTTGAACTATAAGATGGGTATTCTTTGCCTTCAGAAATTCTAGAAAGGAGACCAATAGTGGACTCACGCCGAGTACATAGGCCTTGGACGTACTAACCCAGGGGGTCGGGAACCAAGTAAATAAATCCCGCGTGTACGAGTGTTGATTCTTTTCGTTCTTTATTTTTCCGCTGTGCTACTAACTCTCTGACTAGAATGAACGAACGTCGAAGTTTCTGAAAAGTTTCCGAGTTGTTATTCACCCCCCCTCTATCGACGACATCGATCCTACAAATAGGGCCCCCTTCATATCTTCTTCTATAGGCTCCCTTTGCAAATCAGTTTGCTGCTCTATTGTAACAAATTTCCATAGGCAAGGCAATCCAGCTATAGTGATGTTCTTTGAATGCTTGTGCCAAGTAGGTATTCAAAAGTAGTCCTGCATTCCTCCACAATTTCTATTATGTTAGTGGTAGTGTGCCCATTTCTCTTTTCAAGCACCACTATCCCCCTCATTATGTTTGTTCTTTTTACCAATGTATGAAAGTAAGTGGTGTTTCGATCTGCCTCCTTGAGGTATTTGCACTTTGCCTTTTGCACATAAAATAAATAATCTGCATGGCTAAGTTGCGTAGCTTTCTTTTGGAGTTGCTTGAAATTCTCTTCAAAAGTGCTCGTGTACTTTTTTGTGCACCTATTGAAAGAGGTCGAGTGTCACTGCAGTATACTCGAAAAGTTGGCTTACTCTTTTGTGTTATTCGCTCAAGGACTCTGACCATACTATCTAGCCCATCTGATGGTGGTACTAACTAATACTACCCTAGGTAGGATACTTGTAAACCAGGAGGCACCTGGTCGGCTGATCAAGTGGACTACTGAGCTATGTAAATATGACATATAGTATAGGCTATGAACAGTGATAAAAGCTCAAGCCCTGGTAGATTTTCTTAGTGAACTACACGTCAAAGAGCCCGAGGCTTCCTAGAGAATATATGTAGATGACTCTTCACCCCGACAAGGAAGCGACATCGGCATGGTAATGATTTCTCCAAAAGAGGACCAACTCCATCTATCTATTTGGCTGGATTACCGGGCTACCAACAACGAAGTCAAGTATGAAGCTCTCCTTGCTGGCCTACAAGCAACTAAACATGTCAATGCATTTCGAGTCTTGCTCCATGTAGACTCCTAGCTAGCGAAACAACAGTTGGTTGGCTGGTTCGAAGTAAGGAGTGATCAACTTCAGATGCACATAGACACCTACAAAAGCTGAGAGAAAATTTTTAAGAGGTATAATTGTAGGGATCTCTAGGCGAAAAATATTTAAAAATGCAGCGAAAAATTGAGATCCCTTCAAGCGATCCATGCAAAAGAAAACTCATACAAAGTTGGATCTATTTAACTAAGGATTATACCTTTGTTGTGTGCCCTTCGGTTATCCCGCTCGTCCTTGGTTTGCCGGATCTCTTGCATGTTCAAGTATTTGTGCCTCTGGTAATATCCACACGAACACGACCTACGCCTCGGAAATGAACCACCTTAGTTGTGCTAGCAACTTGGAATGACTCACAAAACACCAAACCCCAAGTGAGGGTTTCAGCCAAGAGGGAGAGGGAGGAGGAAGAAGAAGCATGACCTCTAGTCTCATCTTAAGAGACCCTTTTATAGTCATCCAAGTGAAGATGAACCTAGTGTGAAAGCTAATAAAACTCAATGAATATCTTGGTGTTAAATTTGATTTTTTTTTCATCTTCTCTTCATCTAATGAAAAGAATAACTCAATTTAGTTTTTCCATCTTCTCTTCATCTAATGAAGAGATAGTTCAATTTGATTTTTTCATCTTCTCTTCCTCTAATGAAGATATTTAGTCTTAAGTGGTTGTGTCTAATCTAAAAGAGTCTAACTTGGATTAGACTCAATCCCTCAACTCAATTGAATTCATTGAGTCTAACTCAATTAATCCAATTTAGGATCACAATTTAGTCGAACTAAATTCAATTTACCTCCGAGACATCGTGTCCTATGTGTGTGACCCAATAGGTTCTTGTAATGTTGATAATGTATCTAAACCACTTTAGATACATAAACAATGAGCGACAGCTAGCAATGCATCATTGCTACATAAGTGACAAGAATGTCAAGATCTGACATAACCTTTCCGTGACTATTATAATGTATAACTTTATCCTTCTATCATTGATATCTAGATTGATTAATAAGACATAGACCATGTCATCCACTAATCAATCTTTGTATTTTTTGATCACCAAGTAAACTCACTCAACCAAATGAGCTAAATATCTCATATTAACTCATTTGAGCATAGTCATGCATTTAGTAGTCCTACTCGATCAAGGGACCCACAAATATCACTCCCGTCATATGGGAGGGATAGATCCCATCTACATCACTTACATCCCTCCGCATAATTTGTTGCATACCCAGTAATCACCTTTATAGTCTACCCTGTTATGGGTGACGTTTGATGATACAAAAGCATACAACTTCTTATGTAGCGAACCGTAGTGACTTCAAGTCTAAGGACTATTCCTACTAATAGTCACATGAGAAAGTGTATGACACTCGTATAACGATCTATGAAATTTTCTCATGGCGAGTCAATTTAGTACACATTCTCTAATGTATACCTATGTGTCAACTTGATATCTCATATCTATGACTTATGAAATCAAGTCATCAATTAACTTATATGCTAGTCTCAATACATTAATATCATCCTTAAAAATTAATACATGAATAGGAATAGTTAAGAGTAGTATTCTCTACATTATCTCACTATCAATTCAATAAATTGATATAATATAGATCAGAATTTACTACCCAAAGACATTATTATATTTATTCATTAGGCACAATCATGAAATAAATATAATAATCAAACTTTGCCTTTATTAAATAGAATATGATACAAAATATTCCTTAGACAATCATCTCATAATTGGCTTTAGGGCTAATACTAATAATCTCCTACTAGCACTAGTGTCAATCATTGAAATATCAAATATCCAGTGACCTAGTGTGACCATCATGCTTTCTTTGTGCCAAAGTCTTGGTTAAAGGATCCGCGATGTTAGCATCAGTCGATACTTTGCATATCCTCACATTTCCTCTATTGATGATCTCTCGAATAAGATGGAAGCGCTGTAGTATATGCTTGGATCGTTTATGAGAGCGAGGTTCCTTAGCCTGTGCAATAGCCCCATTGTTGTCACAATAGCGGTCTATTGAGTCCACTATGCTAGGAACCACACCAAGCTCTGTAATGAACTTTCGGATACAAACAACCTCCATTGCTGCAACAGACGTAACAATATACTCAGCTTCTGTTGTAGAATCTACGACTGTGTCCTGCTTCGAACTCTTCCAGCTCATAGTACCACCATTCAAGCAAAATACATACCTGACTATGATATGGAATCATTCCTGGAAGTTTGGAAGCTTACATCAATGTAACCCTTTGCAACTAGCTTTTCATCGTCTCCAAATATCAAGAAATATTCTTTCGTCTTTCATAAGTACTTATGAATATTCTTGACAGCTATCTAGTGACTTTCACTTGGATCCGACTGGTATCTGCTCATCATACTCAATGCATATGAAACATCTAGCCGAGTACATAGTATGACATACATGATAGACCTTATAGCAGATGCATAAGTGTTCTGATCCATGCGGTCTCTCTCCTCCTTAGATGAGGGACATTGAGCCTTCAAAAGACTAACACCATATGACATCAACATATATCACTTCTTGGAATTCTGCATGGAAAAATGATGTAATACCTTGTCAATGTATGTACTCTGACTTATGACAAGCAATCTTTTAGATCAATCTCTATATATCTTGATGCTTAGAATGTAGGCAGCTTCACCTTGTTGGCTTTCGGTTGTTTGCGCATGGGAATTCTCTCCATGTCCCTGGATTAAAATTTTATTAACTAAAATAAATCCGGATGGAGAACAATTACCCGAGCAATCGACACATCATCGTACTAACCGATTCAAGTGACCGCTTGAAGAAACTTATTGTTCAAGCAATCCAACTTGTCTAATCGGTTATCCACGGAATAGATGATGTATGAATCGTTAGTTTTTGTGTTTATCTTCAGGGTCCATGACAATAATTAACATACAATAATAAGATAAAGTGAAAGGAACCAAAACAAGAAGTTATACCTCTTGTTTATCTCGCGATCTTATTTTGTATGACCCAACCTCTTCTTGGATGTCAAGTGGGCAACAATCATCCAAGAAACAAAGTCACCAAGGGCTGCCTTCTTCCACCTCCAAGTGTGCGTCGAACCCCTAGGGTTTCAAGTGTTGCCGCCGGCCACTAAAAGAAGAGAAGCTTCCTTCTCTTGTGATCGCCGGCCACCAAAACCACCACCTTCTCCTTGCATCGCCGGCCAAACATTGATCCTCAACTTTGTGCCGGCCAAAGAGAAGGAAGAACAGAGGAAGAAGAAGAAGAAGAAGAAAGAAAAGTCTTCTTCCCACAAAACCTAGCCGCAACCCACACCTATTCTCCTTGTCGTCGACGCCCAAAAGAAGGATCCTCCTTGCTGCTGACCGGTTCTTCTCCTTCTTTGTTGTGCACGCCCAAGGGAGGAAGAAGAAAGGATGAGAAAAAGAAGAAGAACTATCTTCTTCTACCTCCACACCGTGAGCTCTCATTCCCTCACCGCCGGTGCCACAACAAACCATAGGAGAGAGAGAGAGAGAGGAAGAGAGAATAGGAGAAAGGCTTAGGGTTAATTGGTTGGATGTCTTGGTCTCATGACTCCATGAGGTATATATAGGCTACAATAGGGACCATGAGGAGAAGTTGGGTCTTGGCCGCCTAATGGATCAAAGCCCGATCCATTAATGATAATTCAATCCACTAAAAGATTATCATTGATCTACCTCACCAACCCCCATAATTAAATATGGGCTCCACCTATTATGTTTACAAATTCTCCCCGTGTTTAAGATCTCGCATGTGTATTAATTAATTAAATTACTAACAATTTAATAAATTAATATCTAACTCCATGAGTAGTACCACTCAACCTTATAATCATGTAAGACCAAGTCCACCTGCAAGATTTCCATGATGAACTTTATGTGTTCCTCAAGGGGACATCATCAACGTGACACGTCAGGACACGATTTCCTTCTATAATCAATGCCACATCATGTAAATAATATTATTTCCTAATTTACCGGGTCTATCGATTTAACAAATAAATCTTGCCCATTGGTAAATAAAAGAAATAGATATTAAGTTCATGTGCCCATTATTATATCTGGATTAAGAGAATGTACACCATAATATCCGAGGTCAGATTCAATTATATAGTCAGTATAAATTGAATCACCTTTATATCAGTCCTGCTCAATATACACAAAGTGTACTAGTGTAATTCTATGGTCAAGGTAAACCAATACCAAATTACACTACAACCATGCCAATGGTTTGTCCAAAACCATCTAGGTTATGAGCCTCTACTTGTACTCTACAAAGGACTGATAACATGATCTTTTGTGTGACACCACACACCATGTTATCTTCAATGTAAAGTATTAGACAATAGCATGTATATATCAAATATAAAATGCAAATAATGATCATGTGATTCTCATTCCAAAATATAGATGTTCATACAAAAGCTAGACTTTTTGTATACATCCTAACACACCTAAGTTCTTCATTAAGAAATAATTTCCCAGCCATGCCTTTATAGACTGTAATGAAGGGATATCATTTTCAATGAGGAGTATGTCATCTACATATAAGATCAGGAAGATAATTGTGCTCCCACTAACCCTCTTGTAGACACAAGGTTCATCTTCATTCGTGATGAAACCAAACCCTTTGATTGCATCATCGAATCATAGAATCTAGCTTCGAGAAGCTTGTTTTAATCCATAAATAGACCTTTATAGCTTATATACCTTTCTAGCATTTTTTGGATCTGTAAAACCTTCAGGTTGTGTCTGTTGGTTTCGGGTGTGCATGGGAATCCTCTCCATGCCCCCGGATTAAAATTTCATTAATTGAAACAAATCCGGATGGAGAGTAATTACCCAAGCAACCAACTCATCATTGTACTAACCGATTCGAGTGACCGCTTGAACAAACTTGTTGTTCAGCAATCTAACTCATCTAACTGATTAGCCGCGGAATAGACGATGAATGGATCGCCGGTTTTTGTGTTTATCTTCGGGGTCCATGTTAATCAACATACAATAATTAATCAAGAACATGATGGAACCTAAACAAGAAATTATACCTCTTGTTTATCTCATAATTTTCTATTGTATGACCTAACCTCTTCTTGGACATCGTGTGGGTAACGATCTTCCAAGAACCAGATGTTGGGACCGGGTGCATGTCGACAAGGATACGGGTTCGTAAAATTTTAAATTTTTACGTGCAGCGGAAGAATTAGCATAAAATAATTTCCTAAATTATTTTAACCACGTATCTAGCATGCAACCTTATGATGTGTTGACATAATCATAAATTAAAACTTTACGGAAAAAGTAAACTAATTTTCTAAGTACCTCTCGTAACTCGAAGTAAGGGACGAGATCCAACCGTAGCGTCCCTTGGAAGCTCCGCCTCTATTCGCGTCCACGCCGAGTTCTCTTCGGGATGACTTCGCAAAGCCACGAGTTTATTGCCGACGAGAACTACTAGATTCTCCGAAGACACAACTAGAAGAACAAAAGAAAAGATAGGAAACTAACCACCCGAGAAACGAAATCGAATTCCGAGAAGGAAGGAGATGTGATCCGCTTCTTCTTCTTCTTGGTTGGCTTCTCCTTGGTGTAGATTGCTCACGCCAACTCCTTGGAGAACAATGAAGGTGCGCCGGCCCTAGGAGATCTAGGTTGGGCGCCGGCCCTAGATGGGAGGGAGAAGGAGAAGAGAATAAGAGAGAGAGAGGGAGAGGATTATCTCTTAATCAACTCAATTGATTGGAATTGAAGGCAAGCCTTTGGTTCCTTTATATAGCAACCTCTCCCTTGCTAAGTCTCCTCTTTAACGGAATTAACGGAATTAATTTTCATAAGAAATTTATCTTATAAATTATTCCGTTAGGCCTAGTTTTATTATAACTAACTTTATAATAAAACAATTAATTCTCTTCTTTAATTATGGAATAAATTTTATAATAAATTTATAATTTTTCTTTTAATGGAAAAATCAATTCATAATTGATTTTATAAAATTAAAATAAACCATTCCACGGATTATTTTAATTTCCAAAAAAGAAATAAATTTCTATAAATTTATTTATATAAATTTCTTTATACAAATTTATTTATCCATAATTTATAAAACAAATCGCGCTAGATTTATTTTATTAATTAAACCAAATTAATTGGTTTTCTCCCTTTTAAGTGGCCGGCCAAACCAAGGGGGTTTGGCACCCTCCTTGGCCGGCCAATCAAGCCGCATCCATCGCGAATTAAACTCATTTAATTCGTCCAATAAGCCTTCAAAAGACTTAGCCAATTTTAGCTTCCATTGCGCCTCTGATTAACTCAGATTCAACTTATTTCTCTTGATCGAAAAATCCAATTTTTAACTCGTTTTAAATCCCTCGGATTACTCGTAGTGCGTGTGACTAAATAGGCTTTCGATTTATGTTGGCTGTCTATAATCAACCAATTATAGAACGGTCATGAGTGGTACCTAGTAGTACATCATGACCCCCAATTAATCGAAAGATCAACGGTTTGACCTCAAAAGTAATTCTGAAACCCTTCAGCAGCTCTAATGAGTCGTGCCTCATTTCCTTCACCACCTTATACCCACTTGGTTCAGGACACGGTCTATATGTGTCAGTCCCCACTAGGCTGACTACGTCACACCTAGCCCAAGTAGTGTCTTTCTCGTCCTTTGGATTTCTAATTACTCTCATGTATTTAAGAGACTCGCACTCTAAACATGATATACTCTAGCCAGAGGTTTTGAGTAACAATCCGACGATAGGCCTGGGTATACATCTCCTCGCAAGGAGTGGTGAATCCTTTGTAGGCTGTTCAAACATCTTCGGGCACTTCGGCTTATACCCAATCATCCTGGGTCCACACCTCCTTGGAGATGCTTGCTTAAGATGTTAAAGTATAAGTCTCCATGACCAAGATGATTTGAACACCGCAAGTCAAAGGAACATTGCACTTAAGCTGCAGTAAGAACTTCATTGACATATCTACATGTAGATTCCCATATGAAGTCTTACAGCTAGTCACTCCAATGAACTAGTTCCCTTAACTAGCATCCATGTTTATCTCCAGACATCCCAATGTCACCAGCCAGTGAGAATCAGCTGATTAGAGAATAACCCATGCTAGTCTCAACAGAATTGATAGTGTCCGTATTTATCAATTCATCGACTAAGGATATTTTCAATACTTCACAATTGCACATTTAGAGATAGTCACTAGTTGTGATCCCATCACAAATTCTCTTATGCTGTGAATTGTATTGCGGGCATTCAGTAGATGAGTTCAAGATCCCAATCAAATACACAAAACATGTATACTCAAATAGTGAATTATCATTTATTAATATAAATGTTTACATCATAAGGCGATTGCCTTAGGACACTTCTCTCATATCACTAACAAACTCCCACTTGGCCTAATGCCAATCGCTACGGTATCCAATACCATAGGCTCTAACATGTCCCTCAAACTTGCTTTGAGGCAAGGCCTTAGTTAAAGGATCCGCTATATTCCTTTCAGTGGGAACCCTCTCAATTTGTATGTCATTCCTACTTATAATCTCTCTGATCAGATGATAGCGGCGAAGCACGTGTTTGGATCGCTGATGAGACCTTGGTTCCTTCGCTTGTGCTATAGCTCCATTGTTGTCGCAGTAAACCGGCACTACTTCATCAATGGTTGGAACCACACCAAGTTCTGAGACAAACTTCTTGATCCAAACTGCTTCCTTTGCTGCTTCCGAAGCTGCGATATATTCTGCTTCCATGGTAGAATCCGCTACGGTGTCTTGTTTGGAACTTTTCCAACTTACTGCGCCTCCATTCAAAGTAAATACGTATCCAGACTGCGATTTGGAGTCATCCTTATCTGTCTGGAAACTAGCATCTGTATACCCACGTATTACCATATCTCCTTCTCCATATATTAGGAACACATCCTTAGTTCTTCTTAAGTACTTAAGGATTGTCTTGACAGCCGCCCAATGATCCATTCCTAGATCCGACTGGTATCTGCTTGTGACGCTCAAAGCATACGATACATCGAGTCTAGTACATAACATAGCATACATGATAGATCCTATTGCGGATGCATAGGGAATCTTATTCATGCAAATCCTCTCATCTTCTGTGCGCGGACACATAGACTTTGAAAGGTTGATCCCATGCCTGATGGGAAGGTAACCTTTCTTGGATTCCGACATGCTAAACCTTTTTAGCACTCGGTCTATATATGTAGACTGCGAAAGACCAAGTAACCGTTTTGATCTATCTCTATAGATTCTAATCCCAAGGATATAGGTTGCTTCTCCCAGGTCTTTCATGGAGAAAGTTTTGGACAACCAAATTTTAACTGTCTGTAAAACTGATATATCGTTTCCTATAAGTAAGATGTCATCGACATATAATACTAGGAATACGACTGCACTCCCACTAACCTTCTTGTACACACAAGGTTCGTCAGGATTTTGTGAGAAATCAAACTCTTTGATTGTCTCATCAAAACGGATGTTCCAGCTCCTTGATGCTTGCTTCAGTCCATATATGGATCGTCAAAGCTTGAATACTTTGGTTTTATCAACCGATGTGAAACCTTCAGGTTGTATCATGTATACATCCTCAAGCAAGTTTCCATTAAGGAAAGCTGTTTTCACATCCATTTGCCATATCTCATAATCATAATGAGCTGCTATGGCTAGGAGCATCCGAATGGATTTAAGCATAGCTACTGGCGAATAGGTTTCGTCATAATCAATTCCTTATTTCTGACGATATCCTTTTGCCACTAATCTAGCTTTAAAGGTAACTACATTACCTTCCATGTCGATTTTCTTCTTGAAAATCCACTTGCACCCTATGGGCTTAATCCCTTCGGGTGGGTTAACCAAGTCCCATACTTGATTTTCGTACATGGAATCCATTTCCGACTTCATGGCCTCAAGCCATTTGTCCCTTTCTGAATTTTTCAGAACATCTTCATAACTGATAGGTTCATCATCGCTTATGAGTAACACGTCGTTCGATTCACTTACGAGAAATCCATATCTCTCTGGAATATTGCGTGCCCTATCAGACCTACGAAGAGGTGGTGTTGTTTTAGGTTCAACTGATAGCTCATCACTATGAATTATCGGTTGTGGGCCTAGACTAGGTGTCTCTGTAATGTCTATTGGAGTTTCTTGAACTTCATCAAGTTCAATGTCACTCCCACTGTTTTCTTGTAAAAGAAATTCCTTTTCCAGAAATACAGCATGCCTTGAAACAAACACCTTTTGTTCCAAGGGATGATAGAATTGGTAACCCTTCGTTTCCTTAGGGTATCCAATAAATAGACATTTATCAGACTTAGCATCCAATTTGTCTGATACAATCCGCTTCACATAAGCAGGACAACCCCATATCTTAAGGTGAGTTAAGTGAGGTTTCTTACTATTCCATGTCTCATATGGAGTAGTAGAGACTACTTTGGTCGGGACTCTGTTTAGCAAGTAAACAGCTGTCTTAAGTGCATAACCCAAAAAGGATTTTGGAAGAGTTGCATGATTCATCATAGACCTAACCATGTTCATCAAGGTTCGGTTACGCCTCTCAGATACACCATTATGCTGTGGTGTATACGGCGGAGTCCATTGAGATAATATCCCATTGTCCCTTAGATAATCTTGAAATTCTTGACTCAAGTATTCACCACCCCTATCGGATCGAAGTATTTTAATACTTTTGCCAAGTTGTTTCTCTACTTCATTTCTGAACTCTTTGAATTTCTCAAAAGCTTCAGATTTGTGTTTCATCAAGAACACATACCCGAATCGTGAGTGATTATCGATTAAGGTAATGAAGTAGCTATAGCCTCCTTGTGCAAGAGTTGACATTGGTCCACATACATCAGTATGTATTAGACCAAGCAATTCTCCCACTGGATTACCCTTTCCGGAAAAGGGTAATTTGGTCATCTTGCCTTTTAAGCAGGATTCGCATGTATCAAATGAACCGGGTTCAAATGATTCCAGAATTCCACATCGGTGCAATTCGGTCATGCGTTTCTTGCTTATATGGCCAAGACGACAGTGCCACGTGTAGGAGTCTATTCGAGCACGTTTGTTGCTAACTTCGATATTGAAAATGTCACTGGATAAATCTAACGTGTAGATGCCATTGCACAAAGTTTCATTCCCATAAAGAACGCCATTTAAAGTTATGTAACAACAATTGTTACTAAAAGTTAAATGATAACCTTTTTCATTCAAACATGAAATAGATACAATGTTCTTTATTAACGAAGGAACGAAATAACAATTATCCAATTCTAAGACACGTCCAGTGGGGAGCTTTAGCAAATATGTTCCGATGGCAACAGCAGCAATCTTTGCTCCATTCCCAACTCGCAAATCTGCTTCTCCTTTGACGAGTCTTCTTCTATTCCTTAGCCCCTGTATGTCATTACATATATGTGAGCTACACCCAGTATCAAGTACCCAGATATTTGAGGAAATAGAGTGACATTCAATAACGAAGATACCTGAAGAGGATGGAGCATCGGATGCCTTCTTCTTCAAGGACTCAAGATAAACCTTGCAGTTTCTTCGCCAGTGACCCTCCTTGCCACAATGATGGCAAGTTCCTTTTGGTTTCTTTTCAGTCTTCTTGGCCTTTTTCTTCTTCCCTTTGTTCTGTTCCTTGGCCTTCCTCTTAGAACCTTTCTTCGAGGAATCAACTAACAGTACCGCCTTTTGATCCGGCTTTACAGAAGGCTCTACAGTCTTCAGCAGGTTGAGCAACTCAGGAATGGTGGTCTCTAGTTTGTTCATCCGATAGTTCATCACAAATTGTGAATAACTCTTGGGCAAACAACTCAGAATTAAGTCAATACTTAGTTCATGATCCATTGCAAAACCGAGTGCGCTCAGTCGCTCAATGTACCTCAACATCTTTAACACAAACTGCGAGGCAGAAGTGCCTTCCTGCATCTTAGTGGTGAAGAGGAGTCTGGAGACTTCGAACCTTTCGGATCTCGCCTGCTCTTCAATCAACTCATGAAGATGGAAGATGATGGTATAAGCATCCATATGCTCATGCTGCTTTTGCAGCTCAGGTACCATAGAGGCTAGCATGATGCAACTCGCAAGTTCAGAATCGGTCACATGTTTCTGATAGGCCAACAATTGGTCTGGAGTTGCATTCTCTGGAGGATGGGTGGGAAGTTGATCTTCAAGGACATAAGCAAGCTTCTCTGCCTTAAGGACTATCCTTAGGTTTCATAGCCAGTCTATGTAGTTCGGCCCAGTCAGTTTATTGGTGTCCAAAATGGAACACAAGTTTAGAGAAGACATGATCGAGTGATTATCCTAGAAATACAAATTGAGTTTATGTGAGAAGAATTATTAAAGAATGTATCAACATACATAAATAAAATCCTATTTATTTTTCAAATTGAATAACCCTTATTATCAATTCGGGAGATCGTAGGAACATCTCCAAATAGGTTGATATCCAACCATAGATAAGAGCAACCATGACTGTGGCCATCAAGTTTTTCTTAGCTATGAAGGTAGGTAATTACACCGATTACATATCACATATATGTAACTATCACTTTATGCTATCAACTAATTGAATGTTTGCATAAATCATTGGGTTGTTAACTCATTAACAAGTATGTAACATTATACATAGCACCCAATTGCACCTCTCTTTACATCGACCTTGGCTGTGGCACAACAAATCGATGCTCCAAGCTTAAGGCTGACCCATTAATCAAGAAATAGTTTTAATATGGTTGGAGCTCATTCAACCGTTTAGTCAGGCTTGGATGTGTCCAACAACCAAAACTAAGGATTAACCTCTGACTCCAACTATATTATTCATAAACTAATTCCATGGTTTGAACATGTTGAGGTTCAAGTCGGGCATGGATGTGTCCATCAACCCAAACGAGAAACAAAACTCCGGTTCTAACCATATTAATGGAAGGTGTTAGCCTTAATATTTTGTAAGGGGTTTTGGGTCTCATCTTTTCTAAGCACATTCATGACATATGATTATGTCATGACTAACGATTTCCTTAGTAAAGTATGTATGTGACTTAATTTATCAAGTCTCATGAATTGAATTAGGAACCGGATTTCCTCATTCTAATTTCATACTATATTAAAGGAATTGTTTTGGGAAACAATTTCCTAAATTGTCATAATCAATTTCGGAAATAATATGTTTAAGACTTTGATTTCTCTAAATCAAATCTTATTAAATTAAGAGGCAATTCCCTTAATTCAACGACATATTATTTTCATGAAAATCTCATTTAAGAAAACTCTATAGGAAACCATTTCCTAATTAATTTTGGAGACAACAATATGTAAGAGCATCACCTCTTAAATGATATTTTATTCATGGATTTAATTAATTACAACAAATCGTTTTCTAAGGGTGGCTCCCCGAGGCTCAGATACCCAAAGAAAAATAATTTGTTGTAAATCCAATTGGACGGCTCCCCGAGGCTCAATCCAAATCAAACATGACAATTTCAATTAAAATTGGGAAATTAAATTACAACAACTAGCTTTAAATTGGACGGCTCCCCGAGGCTCAATCCAAAATAAAGAATTTTGTTGTCAATTTAAAGACCAATTCAAATTTAATTGTCAATTAACTGTCCATGAATTTGTCTAGACTTTCTTAAAAGAAAGTGCCCAAAATTGCGAGATTTCATAAATTGGATTTCAGAATAATTGTAAGTTTCTGTTACAAAGAAAACTTACATATTTCCAAAATTGAAAATTTTCTAAAATTAGAAAAATTTCCAAAATTGGAAAGTTTCCAAAGATGGGAAGTTTTCACAATTATTATAAAATTTCAGAAACTAGAAAATTTCAAAAGTTTGCGAAATTTCATGAGGTTTTCCAAACTTTGAAATTCCTAAATCTAAAATTTATTATAATTGGAAAGTTTCCATAATTGAAAAATTTTCCAAAATTGAGATCATGACAAAGTGTTCCGCAAAACAATTATATGATTATGTCGAACACTAACCGGCTCTGATACCACTGTTGGGAGCGGGTGCATGTCGACAAGGATACGGGTTCGTAAAATTTTAAATTTTTATGTGCAGCGGAAGAATTAGCATAAAATAATTTCGTAAATTATTTTAACCACGTATCTAGCATACAACCTTATGATGTGTTGACATAATCATAAATTAAAACTTTGCGGAAAAAGTAAACTAATTTTCTAAGTACCTCTCGTAACTCGAAGTAAGGGACGAGATCCAACCGTAGCGTCCCTTGGAAGCTCCGCCTCTATTCGCGTCCACGCCGAGTTCTCTTCGGGATGACTTCGCAAAGCCACGAGTTTTGTGCCGACGAGAACTACTAGATTCTCCGAAGACACAACTGGAAGAACAAGAGAAAAGATAGGAAACTAACCACCCGAGAAACGGAATCGAATTCCGAGAAGGAAGGAGATGTGATCCGCTTCTTCTTCTTCTTGGTTGGCTTCTCCTTGGTGTAGATTGCTCACGCCAACTCCTTGGAGAACAATGAAGGTGCGTCGGCCCTAGGAGATCTAGGTTGGGCGCCGGCCCTAGATGGGAGGGAGAAGGAGAAGAGAATAAGAGAGAGAGAGGGAGAGGATTAACTCTTAATCAACTCAATTGATTGGAATTGAAGGTTAGCCTTTGGTTCCTTTATATAGCAACCTCTCCCTTGCTAAGTCTCCTCTTTAACGGAATTAACGGAATTAATTTTCATAAGAAATTTATCTTATAAATTATTCCGTTAGGCCTAGTTTTATTATAACTAACTTTATAATAAAACAATTAATTCTCTTCTTTAATTATGGAATAAATTTTATAAGAAATTTATAATTTTTCTTTTAATGGAAAAATCAATTCATAATTGATTTTATAAAATTAAAATAAATCATTCCACGGATTATTTTAATTTCCAAAAAAGAAATAAATTTCTATAAATTTATTTATATAAATTTCTTTATACAAATTTATTTATCCATAATTTATAAAACAAATCGCGCTAGATTTATTTTATTAATTAAACCAAATTAATTGGTTTTCTCCCTTTTAAGTGGCCGGCCAAACCAAGGGGGTTTGGCACCCTCCTTGGCCGGCCAATCAAGCCGCATCCATCGTGAATTAAACTCATTTAATTCGCCCAATAAGCCTTCAAAAGACTTAGCCAATTTTAGCTTCCATTGCGCCTCTGATTAACTCAGATTCGACTTATTTCTCTTGATCGGAAAATCCAATTTTCAACTCGTTTTAAATCCCTCGGATTACTCGTAGTGCGTGTGACTAAATAGGCTTTCGATTTATGTTGGCTGTCTATAATCAACCAATTATAGAACGGTCATGAGTGGCACCTAGTAGTACATCATGACCCCCAATTAATCGAAAGATCAACGGTTTGACCTCAGAAGTAATTCTGAAACCCTTCAGCAGCTCTAGTGAGTCGTGCCTCATTCCCTTCACCACCTTATACCCACTTGGTTCAGGACACGGTCTATATGTGTCAGTCCCCACTAGGCCGACTACGTCACATCTAGCCCAAGTAGTGTCTTTCTCGTCCTTTGGATTTCTAATTACTCTCATGTATTTAAGAGACTCACACTCTAAACATGATATACTCTGGCCAGAGGTTTTGAGTAACAATCCGACGATAGGCCTGGGTATACATCTCCTCGCAAGGAGTGGTGAATCCTTTGTAGGCTGTTTAAACATCTTCGGGCACTTCGGCTTATAGCCAATCATGCTGGGTCCACACCTCCTTGGAGATGCTTACTTAAGATGTTAAAATATAAGTCTCCATGACCAAGATGACTTGAACACCGCAAGTCAAAGGAACATCGCACTTAAGCTGCAGTAAGAACTTCATTGACATATCTACATGTAGATTCCCATATGAAGTCTTACAGCTAGTCACTCCAATGAACTAGTTCCCTTAACTAGCATCCATGTTTATCTCCGGACATCCCAATGTCACCAGCCAGTGAGAATCAGCTGATTAGAGAATAACCCATGCTAGTCTCAACAGAATTGATAGTGTCCGTATTTATCAATTCATCGACTAGGGATATTTTCAATACTTCACAATTGCACATTTAGAGATAGTCACTAGTTGTGATCCCATCACAAATTCTCTTATGCTGTGAATTGTATTGCGGACATTCAGTAGATGAGTTCAAGATCCCAATCAAATACACAAAACATGTATACTCAAATAGTGAATTATCATTTATTAATATAAATGTTTACATCATAAGGCGATTGCCTTAGGACACTTCTCTCATATCACTAACACCAGAATCAACAAAGCCACCAACTTATTCTCCTTTGCTTGCATCGAACCCTAGCAACAAGGTGTTGCCGCCGGCCACCAAAAGAAGATCTCCTTTGCTCCTAGCTTGCACCAGTCACCAAAGAAGATGAACCACATTCTTCTTTTCTTGTGCCGACCTTAGTGGAAGAAGGAAGGAAGAAGAAGAAGTAGAGGAAGAAGAGAGAAGAGTTATCTTCCTCTTCCAAACCCTTGCCGCCGCCGCCGCCAACCACTTTCTCCTTTCCTTGCCACCGGCGGAATAGGAAGGCTTTTCCTCACCGTCGATCACTCCTTCTTCCACCTGGTTATGCACGTTCAAGAGAGGGAGAAGAGAGAAAGAGAAGAAGATGAAGAAGAGGTTTCTTCTTCTTCCCACTGTGAGGCTTCTTCACCGCCACAACCGGTGCCGCCCACACCCTAGGAGAGAGGGAGAGCAAGAGAGAATAGGAGAGAGGCTTAGGGTTTGTTATGTGTTGGATGCCTTGGTCTCATGACTACATGAGGAATATATAGGCTACAATAGAGACCATGAGGAGAAGTTGGGTCTTGGCCACCTAATGGATTAAAGCCCGATCCATTAATGATAATCCAATCCACTAAAGGATTATCATTGAATTACCTCACCAACCCCTATAATTAAATATGGGCTCCACTTATTATATGTACAAAATCTCTCAGTGTTTAAGATATCACATGTCTATTAATTAATTAAATTACTGATAATTTTATTAATTAATATCTAACTCCTTGAGTAGTACCACTCAACCTTATCATCATGTCGGACCAAGTCCACCTGCAGAATTTCCATGATGATCTTTATGAGTTCCTCAAGGAGACAACATCAACCTGACGCATCAGGACATGATTTCCGTCTATAATCAACAACGTACCATGTAAATAATATTATTTCCCAATTTATCGGGCCTATCGATTTAACAAATAAATCTCGCTCATTGGTAAATCAAAGAAATAGATATAAATTACATGTGCCCGTTATTATATCAGGATTAAGAGCATGTACACCATAATATTCGAGGTCTGATTCAATTATATAGTCAGTATAAATTGTATCACCTCTTTATCGGTCATACTCAATACACACAAAGTGTACTAGTGTAATTCTATGATTAAGATAAACCAATACCAAATCACACTACAACCATGCCAATGGTTTGTCCAAAACCATCTAAGTTGTGAGCCTCTACTTAAACTCTACAAGAGACTGATAACATGACCTTCTGTGTGACACCACAGACCTTGTTATCCACAATATAAAGTATTAGACAATATGCACACATATAATAAATATAAAATGCAAACAATGATTATGTGATTCTCATTTCAAAATGTAGATGCTCATATAAAAGCTAGGCTTTTAGTATACATCCTAACAATCTCCCACTTATACTAAAAGACTATGCTGCCATTAAATTGTCATACATCTAACTCCCATACCCTCCACATGCCCATCAAAAGCTTTCGCTTGAAGGGCCTTAGTGAAAGGATCTGCCAGGTTATCCTCCGACGTAATCTTGGCAACAACAACTTCTCCTCGGTTTACGATCTCTCGTATCATGTGGTACTTGCACTCTATGTGTTTACTTGCCTTATGGGCTCGTAGTTCATTCGAGTTTGCAACTGCACCACTATTATCATAATAAATTGTGATAACTCTGGGCAAACCAAAAATCACATCCAAGTCCATCAAGAAGTTCCTGAGTCATACAGCTTCTTTGGCTGCCTCAGAGGCTACCACATACTCTGCTTCCATGGTGGAGTCTGGCACACATTTCTGCTTGACACTTTGCCATACTATGGCTCCTCCTCCTAAAGTAAACACATATCCTGTGGTAGACTTACTTTTATCCCTATCTGATTGGAAGTTAAAATCGGTATAACCCATAGGGAGTAATTGATCTGCCTCAGAGGCTGCCTTAGAGCCATACAGCTTCTTTGGCTGCCTCAGAGGCTTCCACATACTCTTCTTCCATGGTGGACTCTGCCACGTATTTCTGCTTGACACTTTGCTATACTATGGCTCCTCCTCCTAAAGTAAACACATACCCCGAGGTAGACTTACTTTTATCCCTATCTGATTAGAAGTCAGAATCCGTATAACCCATAGGGAGTAATTGATCTGCCTGGTAAACTAGCGTATAATCCCTAGTCCTTCTCAGGTACTTCAATATATATTTTACTGCAGTCCAATGTCCTTGTCCTAGATTATTTTGATATCTACTGACCATACCCACGACAAAGCAGATATCCAGCCTCGTACATAGCATAACATACATAAGGCTTCCCATAGCCGAAGCATAAGGAACCACCTTCATCTCCTCTATATCCTTTGATGTTTTATGACACATCTCCTTAGATAGAGGTACTCCATGCCGAAAAGACAGAAAACCTTTCTTGGAGTTCTGCAAGCTAAAACGAGCTAGGACAGTGTCTATGTATAAAGCTTGAGATAAGCACAATATCCTTTTCTTGCGATCCCTGAGAACTTTGATCCCAAGGATGTGTCCCGCTTCTCCCAAGTCCTTCATATCAAACTGTTTGGACAACCATACTCTTACATTTGACAACACTTTGACATTGTTGCCAATAAGCAAAATGTCATCTACGTATAGTACAAGAAATACCACTACTTTTCCGTCACATCTCTTGTATACACAAGACTCATTCGAACTCTGAATAAATCCATATGACTGGATTACCTCATCAAACCGGATGTTCCAAGATCTTGAAGTTTGCTTTAATCCATAAATGGACCGATTGAGCTTACACACAAGATATGCCCGTTTGTTCATATTATAGTTTAGGCGAAACTGCTCAAAACTCCTTGGTAGAGATTGGAGAATGATATCGACCTGGGTTTCCCCATCGATCTCTGCTCCAAGGACTTCTATCTCATTCAAATGAGCCATCATTTTAAGAATATGATCCCTTACAGGTGTTCCCTCAATCACGGTGGTCGTCATCAAGTTCCTCATTGCCTCTTGCCTAGCGGCCCGATTCTGACGTCTGAAGAGTTCCTCGACATTGAACATTATATCATAAGCCGTGGAAATAGCTTGATGTTGATGTTGCTGCACATTTGACATAGAAGCCAAATTGTAACACCGTGTCATCTCGTCTGCTTTTATCCACTTCCTATAATGTTCCTTCTCGTCTTCACCATAATTCTCGCTAGGCTTTTCAGGACAGAACTCAAAAAGTTCACATTTGGATTCCTCGGGAGTTAAGACAATGTCCAGGTTCCGTTTCCAACCATTATAGTTAGGGTCAGTAGGTTTGTTTTCTTTCAATATTACAGCAAGTGGGTTGAAAGCCATTTTGAAATTATCCTGAGAATCACAATGATCAATACATTAGATTTTTAAAAACTATTGATTCCTCAAACAATAAAATTTTAAAATCAACCAACACCTCAAAACACCGAGAATATCGTATGCTACGATAGTGTGGACGTATACGAATTCCACATTTGTAAGAGGAGGTTTTACCCATTAATTTTACTATCTTGTCAACCTAACTTTTTGACAAATAAAATTAATAGTTGGTTCCTCTTCGGCCCTACAAATAATAGCAGTGACTCCAATGGGGAGGATACTATTATTTGCATCTAAGTGTTTACCATTACATGATACTAAGACAATTATCTAGGATTATGTCCCTTCCGATGGGGAAGATCATACGCTCCTAAATAATTTCCTATAACCTTGTTTGACCTAGTGATTCGCGAAACAAACTCATCCGATATGGAGGAAGACACTCAGAGCCAACATGCAAGTTTGTTCACATCACATGTCAAATTTGTAATGGAGGTCATAGGATTCTTATAATCCCTCTCCCACTTAGTAATTTATAATTGAGGAATTTTACCATGCAAGCACAACAAGCATATAAACAAAAAACAATAAATAAGAAAAATAAAATTTTCCAACTATTATGGCTTTTGTCTTCAATATGCCTCTAGTCGTGTCGTCACCTCGTCTCCACCTTCAACTCCATGCGCAAGCTCCCATGAAGAGGCCTAGGTTATCCGAGCCAAGATAAAAATTATTTTAATTTACATGCTTCGATCCTATACTTCACGAAGGAGTGTACAAAAATCTAGATCGAATGTAAACTAAAATGTGCAGCTAAACAATTATCGTATTTAATTACAAAAATTAAATACTATCTAACCTTGTCAACTCCGAGGATTCAAATAAAATTACACACATGCACACACAATCACATACACAACATATTAAGCCATAATAGTGGATCTCATGCCTGCAACCAAAGAGTTAACCTACGCACATGCTACTATTATCCGGCATAATATAATATATGATAAATGCATAAAATGAAGCCGAATCCAAAACACACAAAATTGAAAACCATTGGCTATGATACTAATTGTTGGGTTTCAGTAGTTGTGCGTATGGGAAACCTCTCCATGTCCCCGAATTAAAATTTCTTCAATCCGAATGGAGAACAATTTCCCAAACAACCGATACATCATCGTACTAACCAATTCAAGTAACCACTTGAACAAACTTGTTGTTCAAGCAATCTAATTCATTTAATCGGTTAGCCGCGGAATAGACGATATATGGATCGCCGGTTTTTGTATTTATCATCGTGGTCCATGACAATAATTAATCATACAATAATTAAACAACAAGAGGAACCAAAACAAGAAGTTATACATATCGTTTACCTCGCGATCTTCTATTATATGATCTAACCACTTCTTGGATGTCGTGTGGGCGACGATCTTCCAAGAAACGAAGTCACCAAAGCGTCCTTCTTCTCCTCTTCCACTTGCGCCGAAACCCTAGCCTCTAGGGTTGTTGTTGCGGGCCACCAAAAGGAGGAAGAAGAAGATGAAAGGAGAAGAGAAATAGTTCTTCTCCTTCACTTGAACCCTAACCAACCTCCTCCTTTCTTCCTATCTTGCGGTGCCAAGCACCACAAGGAAGAATAAGCCAACCTCTTCTCCCCTTCCCAACTTGTGGAGACAAACACCACAACGAAGATGGATCTTCTCCTTGCGCCGACGTGCTCTTCTTCTTCTTCTTGCCGCACGTCACAAAGGAGGAGAGATCTCCTCCTTTTCTTGTGATCGCCAGCCACCAAGAAGAATAGAAGAAAGGAAGAGAAGGAGAGAATAAAAACAATCTTTCTTTCTTTCCTTCCCACCGCCGACGTGCCCTAGGAGAGAGAAGGGAGAGAGAGGAAGAGAGGAGAGACTTAGGGTTGTTGTTGTGTTAGATGTATTGGTCTCATGACTCCATGAGGTATATATAGGCTACAATAGGGACCGTGAGGAGGAGTTGCGTCTTGGCCACCTAATGGATCAAGGCCCGATCCATTAATGATGATTCATTCCACTAAAGGATCATCACCTTTGTGATACTGGTTACATTGTTACCTTCACCAACTCTGACTGCCTGATTAGGAATCTACAAGACCAAGAGATAACTCTTAAGGGTAGTAGGAAAAATAATGTATACACAATCAATCTAACCTCAATACCTAAATGCCTTCTAACTCAATTAAAAGAAACCAATCTTTGGCATAGAAGACTAGGCCACACCCATACCAAATTAATTTCAAAAATAACTCAACTTGGATTGATTAAAGGTGTACCTAAAATTAAGAACTTTGACAATACAATTTGTAATTCATGTCAACAAGGCAAACAAACCAAGTCAACTCATAAACCAACCCAGTCAGACTTGACCCAAGCCACACTTGAGCTCCTACACCTTGACCTATTTGATTCACATGGAGCCAAGTCACTAAGCGAGAATCGGTATTGCTTAGTAATCATTGACGATTACTCTAGGTTTACCTGGGTTAGGTTCTTGAAAACTAAAGATGAATCATTTAACTCATTTGATAATTTATGCAAAATGATAGAAAATCAAAATGACATAAAAATTAAAAGACTTAGGAGTGATTATGAGGGAGAATTTAAAAATAAAAAATTTGACGAATTTTGTAAAATTAATGGGTACGTCTATGAGTTTTCATGTCCTAGAACTCCCCAACAGAATGGAATAGTTGAGAGAAAGAATATAATCCTTCAGGAAGCCGCTAGGACCATGCTCAACGAATATAACCTAACTGATCAATTTTGGGCAAAAGCGGTAAATACAGCCTATTATATTCAAAATAGGGTCTTAATTAATACAAGACACCCTATGAAATCTATTATCACAGATTACCTAATCTACATTACTTAAGGGTTTTTGGGTGCAAAGTCCATATTTTGAACACTAAGGACTACCTAGCAAAGTTTCAATCAAAATCAACCCTAGGGACCTTCTTAGGACATTCAACAACTAGCAGAGCCTATAGGGTTTACAATAGACAAACTCACAAAAATTGAAGAAGCTACCAACTTAATCTTTGATGAAGAAATTGAAACAAAGTCTAATCAAAACCTAAACAATTCAAATCTGGATCAAGAAGATACTGAGCCATTAATTGAACCTTTAAATGAACTATCAATTGAACTAACTACTGAGTTATCAACTGAACCAATAACTGAACCAACCCAAGTAGTTGAACCAACTGTTGAATCAAACCTTCCAGTCGGACCTGAGGCTGAACCTAGTTCTAGAAGAACAAAGAAACTCATACTCAATCATCTATCTGATCAAATCTTGGGTGATCCAACCTTAGGAGTCAGAACAAGGTCTTCTCACAGAAATCTAATTCAAATTGCTCTAATTTCCAAAATAGAACCTAAGACTATAGAAGAAGCCCTACCTGACCCTGACTGGATTATAGCAATGCAAGAAGAACTAACCCAATTTGAGTGAAACCAAGTCTGGGACTTAGTACATAAACCTAGGGGTAAGTCCGTTATAGATACTAAGTGGGTATTTAGAAACAAACTAAATGATCAAGGGGAGATTGTGAGAAACAAAGCCCGCTTAGTAGCTAAAGGGTTTAGTCAAGTCGAAGGGCTGGATTATGATGAAACTTATGCCTCTGTAGCTAGACTTGAATCAATTAGGATGTTACTAGCGTTTGCAGCCTATAGATGGTTACTGTATCAAATGGATGTCAAGTCTGCCTTTCTTAATGGGTTCATAAATGAGGAAGTATATGTAGGGTAGCCCCCAAGATTTGAGGACTTAGACAAACCTGAATATGTGTTCAAACATAGGAAAGCCCTATACGGTTTAAAACAAGCACCTAGGGCCTAGTATGAAAGATTGTCAACTTATTTAATTTCTAAGGAATTTAACCAAGGATAAATTGACTCAATATTATTTGTTAAAGCCTTAGAAAAAGACATATTCATAGCTCAAATATACGTAGATGATATAATATTTAGGTCAACAAACTCTAACTTTTTAAAAGAATTTGTCAAAATTATGGAGAGTGAATTTGAAATGAGTTTGGTAGGTGAGCTAAACTTTTTCTTAGGTCTCCAAATAAAACAAACCAGGGATGGTAATTATGTTCATCAATCTAAATATGCAAAAGAATTAATTAAGAAATTTAAAATGAAAAACTCTAAAAGTTTAAGTACTCCTATGGCCACAAATGTCAAAATAGATAATGACCCTGAAAGTAAACCAGTTGACCTAAAGCTATACAGAAGTATGATTGGTAGCTTATTGTACTCAAGATGCTTTAAGTCAGTGCATCTAGAGTAGTTGGGGCTATAAATACAATTGAACAGCAATCAAGTTAAGTGTTCAAGCTTAGAAAATCTAACTTGATCAGATTACTTAACTTGTCTAATCCTAGTGAAAGCTACTATTATATAATAGCTAGTAAGTAGCTAACTGAGTTAGACAGGACCCGAACAAGTTCAGTTTAATTGGTTTGATCCTTTTTGTTGCTTGGGTTCAATAGTATTGGTTCAATACGTATTTAAATCTGTTTAATTGGCTTTATTTCAAGTGAAATTGATTAGCAATTGGTTTTTTATCAATTTTTTTTATATATGGCAAAGGGGGAGAGAGAAAATAAGAGAGTAAAATTTTTTTCTCTAATTCTTACATCTTTTTCAAAAAGTAAAGTTAAAATTTTTAAGTGCATTTAAGTATCAAATTTCAAGTGCAGATTTTTGAGCAAATTTTTTTAAGTAAATTTCTGCATAAAAGTTTTTTCCTAAGTATACAAAAGTTTTCTAAGCAAAATTTTCTAAGTGTACAAAACTTATCTAAGCAAATTTTTATTAAGTGTACAACAATATTTTGCTAAGTAAAAATTATTTTTCTAAGTGCTCAAAATCTTTCTAAGAAAAATGTTTTTCTAAGTAAATTTTTTTTGTGCAAAATTTAGGTTAAGTGAAAATTTTTCTAAAACTTTTAAGTGCACAAAATTTATTCTAAGCGGAAAATGTCTCTAAGTGCAAATGATTTTGGAAAAAGATTTTATTGTGTGCTCAAAATTTTTCTTAGATTTTTTTAAGTGCACAAATATTTTTTAAGTGCACAAAATTTATTCTAAGTGAAAAACTTTTTCTAAAGTGCAAATGTTTCTAAGTGCAAAATTTTCTAAGTATAAAATTTTCTTCTAAGTGCAAATGTTTTTGCAAAAAGATTCTTCAAGTGCATGATAATTTTTATGGAAAATCTTTGTAAGTATGCAAATACTAGTTAAAATTTAAACACGGACTTTTTTTGAAAAATTGCATATCATTGAAAGCTTCAGGGGGAGAATTTTTATTTCAGGGGGAGCTTAGTAAATATTTTTTTCAAAAAGTGAATTTCTTATAAACATGCTTGTTAAATATGCTTTAACTGGTTTAAACTTAACTATTTGAACCTAGTTGCCATTAATCAAAAAGGGGGAGATTGTTGGTGCCGGAAGTACCAAGATCGAACCTGTGTTTTGATAATGGCAAAGGGTGTTGGGGCAGACAGCACCCAAGTCAAACCTGGGTTTTGATAATGGCAAAGGGTTCAAAAGTTAAGATGTTATGTTTATCTAACATGTTACTTGAGTGTGCAGATTGAAGTCCTAGTGAAGGACTTCTAGGCATCGAAACCCTAAGACCTGGCGAAGGGCTGCTGGGCACCTAGCGAAGGGCTACTAGGAGCCGAAGACCTAGCGAAGGACTGCTAGGCACCAGGCGAAGGACTGCCTGGTACCGAAGACCTGGCGAAGGATTGCTGGGCACCAAGCGAAGGACTGCTTGGTACTGAAGACCTGGCGAAGGACTGCTAGGCACCAGGCGAAGGACTGCTTGGTACTGAAGACCTGGCGAAGGACTGCTGGGCACCAGGCGAAGGACTGCTTGGTACTGAAGACCTGGCGAAGGACTGCTGGGCACCAGGCGAAGGACTGCTGGGCAAAAGTCCAACCGGAGGAGCCGGTTGGCAATAGGTAAATTCTCCTCAGAGGAGTAGGTGAGGACGCGTTCCCCGTCGAGGAAACAGTAGGCGTCGGTTCGACCTAGGGTTCTATTTTGGTGACCCAAAGTTAGAACCAAGACAGCTACGGCTGTAAAATTCACTAACATACTTGCTTTATCATGTTTGGTAATAACCCTGGATGCAGGACCGAAGGAACAAGTTTCTGCAGCTCAGAACGCTCCAAAGGAGAGGGGCAGCAGTTTGGTTGGGCGCCCGGGAGGTCCCGGGGGCCCGAGGTCAAAGCCAAACAAGAGTTGAGTAAGAAAACACTTCGGAAGCTCACTAGGCCAGGGGCCACCAAGCTCTCGGGTGCCCCCGTGCTCCCGGGAGCCACGGATGCCTCGGGCGCCCTGGGTCCAAGCCAACGAAGCAACCAAAGTCTATCCAGCCGAGAAGCCAGCAGATAGGGTCAACCGGGGCGCCCCCTGTGTCCCGGGCACCCCCATCAAACCTCGAGCCCGATCTTGGAGGGATAAGGGCTGACCGAGAGGTTTGCGGATCGAGTGACACGCGGAGGGCGCCCCCAACGTCCAGGGCACCCTTAGGTGCACTATATAAGGGGCTCGACCCCCAAGGCTTCAACACACATTCTTCCAACGCCAATACGCTCTTCGACTTAAGCGCTCTGCTCCGGAAACCTCCCATCTCGAGATTCAAGCTCTGACGACGACCCTCTGCTCCGAAGTACGATCCACACCGGGCGTCGGTAATGAAGAGTTTAATTTTAGTTTACTGTACTACAACTGTAATATTTTTCTGTAAACATTTGCGCACATATAGAATTGCCCGCAGTAAACGGTCAACGATCGTGGGCCTTGGAGTAGGAGCCGACCGCGACTCAGAACCAAGTAAAATCGCTTGAGTTCTGGTGCTGTGTTTTCAATTCCGCTGCGTATTCTCTTAACCTCAAATTCGAAAAGTTTTTAACGATATTCACCCCCTATCGTATTCTCTTGATCCAACAATTGGTATCAGAGCGGGGAAGCTCAAATTTGGTGCAACCACCAATTTGAGAATTTTTTGGATTTTCTTCCAATTATTTTTTTTTAATTTTTATCGTAAATCGAGGTTGGTGCAACACGACTCGATAAAATTGTTTTATCTTTTTCCCACACTACTAATCCAAGACCAAGTCTTGGGACATTTTTTTTCTCTTTTCTCTCTCTTTTCAGTAAATCCTAAATGGCCATGCAAGAAGGCTTCAGTACCGCCAGACCACTGCTCTTCAGTGGGGAGGACTACTCCTACTGGAAGAGTAGGATGGAAGTCCACCTGAAAACTCAGGTGGACATGTGGATAATAATCCAGTCTGGAATGGAAATTTCGAAGAATGCTGACGGAGTGCCACAATCCTACACTGAATGGCACGATTCACTCAAAAAGAAAATTGAAGCTGATGCCAAAGCAACTCAAACACTTCAATGCGAACTAACCAAAGAGGAGCTGAACCGGGTGGGCCCATTCAACAGTGCAAAGGAACTCAAGGGTAAGCTAATTGAATTACACGAAGGAACCTCCGACACCCGAATCAGCAAAAGGGACCTTCTGCTGAACAAGCTGTATACCATTAAGATGAACGACAGTGAATCTGCAGCTCAGCTCCACGCCAGAATACAGGAGCTGATGAACGGTCTACACACCATCGGTCACAAGGTAGAAAACCGTGACCTGATAAGGTATGCTCTTAACGCCTTCCCTAGAAATACTTTGTGGGCATCTATGGTAGATGCGTACAAAGTTTCAAGGGATTTGTCTAAAATTAAACTAGATGAATTATTTTCAGAACTCGAATTACATGAACAGACTAACTGCAATCTGGCCGAGAAAGGCATTGCTTTTGTTGCAGGTAAAGCTGGAAAGATGACCAAGAAGAAAACTCAACCTGCACCCGAGTCTGATTCAGACTCAGACTCAGAAGATAGCGAAGGAAATCAGCTTAAGCTGGTTCGGCTAGCTCGGGACTATTACAAAGAACTAAAAAATCAGACCAACAGAAGGAAAGCCAGCCGAAGAAAGGAAGAACCAGCTGATCCTTCAAATGAGAAGAACAAACCAAATGAGACCTGTTACAAATGCAAAAAGAAGGGGCACTACAAGACTGAATGCCCCAATATGAAGGAAACGAAGAAGACGAGAAAGAAGAAAGCCCTTGAGGCAACGTGGGACGAGTCCTCCTCCGAAGAAGAAGAAGAGGCCCCACAGTCGAACCTGCTCGCACTAACCGCCTCAGAAGAAATCGAGACCGAGTCATAATTGGAGCCGGAAGACGGAAAGCTCACGTTTTCAGAAGATGGTGAAATCAATGTAAGTGGGTTTTCTAGAAATCAATTAACTGAATTAATTGCCTATCTTTCTTGAGACTTGGCGAAAGCCAAAATCCGAGTTGAATCTCTCCGACAGGAAGTAAAACTCCTGAAAGAGGGAGCTGACTCTGGATCCTTAACTGAGAAGGTTCAAGAAGGAACCTCTACTCAAGTTGAAAAACTTGAGAAAGAGAACTCCTCCTTGAAAACTCAAGTCAAGGATCTTAGAGCAGCTTTAGAACGGTTCACTTCTAGTTCCAAGGGTCTTGACATGATTCTTGAAAAACAGAAGTCGGTTCTAAATCGATCTGGATTAGGCTATAGAACAAAGTCTAGACAAAGATCCTACAATGCTGTACTGAACCAGTCCAGACCTAAAGTTCAGGCATGGGTACCCAAACTGTGCCTGAACAAACAAACTGGATCAAATCAGTATTGGATCCCCAAGGACAAGATTCACATCTTGCCGAACCATTATCGTGGCTTTAGTCCAGGGGGAGCCAAATTAAAAACAATATTCATAGTTAGATAAATTTCTATTCTTGTTTTTAAATTGCATGATTGTTTGTTTATTTAATTTCTGCAATTTACCATGCTTAGACTTAGGACTGGTTAGTTTAAGGACTGAACCACTTTACTGAAATTTGAACAACATAGTATTGGGTGGCGGTGAGATGATAGTACGTTAGGGAAGCCTTTTCTAATAAGGTCAAGTATATTCTATTTAGTCTCTTTAGATTGGTGAAACTAGCCGAAGCTACCGATCCAAGACCCAAACAAGTTAGACCAGAACTTTTCAAAAAGTAATTTTGAAAATGAAATTTCATTAAAAGGCTTTGTCAAGGAAAGGGTTGATGATCCAATAAGGCTACGACCAAAGAAGGCCTAGTGCCTCGCCAAGACCTAGAAGCCAATTTTTGAAATTCAAATTCAAATTATTCTTTGTCAAATTCGAATCTAACACAAATTTTCAATTAATTGTAGATTCACACATTTTTCTTAAATAAACTCAAAATCAACTGTTTTCAAAATTAATTTAAGTTTTTCAAAATAAATTATAATTTTTCAAAATAATTCTATCTACTAAAACCTGTCTCACAAAAACCCATAAGGCAAACGTGTTTGACAACTCTAGATTAGGTGAGACAGACTAGGTTGTGAAAATCAATTTAGGCTATTCCTGATTCTAATTGGATCCAAATCAACAAAACTCTTTATGTGTAGGAACATAAAGATTTGGACCAATGGATGTTGGATAGCGGGTGCTCCAGACACATGACTGGGGATAAATTGAAATTCACCAAACTCATATTTAGAAACCTAGGCTCAGTAGCATTTGGCAACAATGCTACACTCAAGGTGATTGGGTCAGGTAATATTGAACTTAAATCTGACTTTGTTATTAAGAAGGTTCTTTTGGTTGAAGATTTTAAATTTAACTTGCTTAGCATAAGTCAATTGTGAGATACTGGTTATGTACTTACCTTTACCAACTCTAACTGCCTGATTAAAAACTTACAAGACTCAGAAATCATGCTTAAGGGCACTAGGAAAAATAATGTTTACACTATAAACCTACCACTAGTACCTAAATGCATGTTAACTCAGTTAGAACAATCAAACCTCTAGCATAGGAGATTAGGTCACACAAATTTGAGAATAATTTCGAAAATCACTCAACTTGGCCTAATTAAAGGTATCCCTAAAATTAAAAATCTTGAAAACTTAATATGTGAATCATGTAATCAAGGTAAACAAACCAGGTCCAATCACAAACTAATTCAATCTGATCTAACTCAAACCACACTTGAGCTCCTGCACCTTGACCTATTTGATTCACATGGAGCCATGTCGCTAAGCGAAAATCGATACTGCTTAGTAATAGTTGATGATTACTCTAGATTTACCTGGGTTAGGTTTCTAAAGACCAAAGATGAAACCCTAAACCTATTCAATGATTTTTGTAAGTTAATTGAAAATCAAAACGATACCAAAATCCAAAGACTTAGGAGTGACCACGGGGGAGAGTTTGAAAATCAACGATTCGAGGAGTTTTGTAAGGTAAATGGGTATGTACATGAATTTTCGTGTCCTAGAACCCCCCAGCAAAATGAGATAGTTAAAAGGAAAAATAGAACCCTACAGGAAGCCGCTAGGGCTATGCTCAATGAATTTGACCTAGTTAACCAATATTGGGTAGAAGCAATTAGTACGGCTTGCTACATCCAAAATAGGGTATTAATTAACAAACGACATATAAAACACCCTATGAATTATACTATCATAGACTTCCAAACCTATATTACCTAAGGGTCTTTGGGTGCAAAGTCCATATCCTAAATACCAAGGACTATCTAGGTAAATTCTAGTCTAAGTCAACCCCAGGCATCTTCTCAGGATATTCAACAACAAGTAGAGTCTATAGGGTTTACAATAAACAAACCAAGAAAATTGAAGAAACAACAAATCTGATCTTTGATGAAGAAATTAACTCAAAATTTGATAATCCAGATCTAAATTCATCAAATACTGATCAAGAAGATAATGAACATACTGTTGAACCTTTAATTGAACCCCTAAATGAACTAATCATTGAACCAACCTTTGAGACAATTGAACCAGAAATTGAACCAACCCAAGTAGTTGAACCAATCACTGAACCAAACCGACCAGCTGGACCTCAGGCTGAACCAAGTTCCAGAAAAACTAAGAAACCCAGACTCAGTCACCCAACTGATCAGATTGTGGGTGATCCAACCTTAGGAGTCAGAACTAGGTCCGCCTATACGAACCTTAGTCAGATTGCAATGATTTCAAAAATTGAACCTAAATCAATAGATAAAGCCTTACCTGATCCTGATTGGATCATAGCAATGCAAGAAGAATTAGCCCAGTTTGAGAGGAACTAAGTCTGGGAACTAGTACCTAAACCTGAGGGCAAATCCATTATTGATACTAAGTAGGTTTTTAGAACAAGCTAAATGATCAAGGAGAAATAGTGAGAAACAAGTCTGGGAACTAGTAATGCAAGAAGAGTTAGCCCAGTTTGAGAGGAACCAAGTCTGGGAACTAGTACCTAAACCTGAGGGCAAATCCATTATTGATACTAAGTAGGTTTTTAGGAACAAGCTAAATGATCAAGGAGAAATAGTGAGAAACAAAGCCCGCTTAGTAGCCAAAGGGTTCAGTCAAGTAGAAGGGTTAGATTATGACGAAACATATGCCCCGGTAGCTAGACTTGAGTCCATTAGGATGTTGTTATCCTTTGCATCCCATAAAGGATTTAAACTCTATCAAATGGATGTAAAGTCAGCTTTTCTAAATGGATTTATTAAGGAAGAAGTTTATGTAGGACAACCCCCTGCCTTTGAGGACTTAGAAAGACCTGACCATATTTACAAACTCACTAAAGCACTTTATGGACTAAAACAAGCACCTAAGGCCTGGTATGAACGCTTATCAACCTATCTAATTTCTAAAGAATTTAAACAAGGACAAATTGACTCAACGCTATTTATTAAGACCTTAGGAAAAGAAATCTTTATTGCCCAAATCTACGTCGATGACATAATTTTTGGATCCACCAACTCAAATTTCCTAAAAGAATTTGTTAAAATAATGAAAAATGAATTTGAAATGAGCTTAGTTGGTGAGCTCAATTTCTTTCTAGGGTTACAAATTAAACAAACTAGGGATGGAAACTATGTCCATCAATCTAAATATGCTAAGGAGTTAATAAAGAAATTCAAATTGGACAACTCCAAAAGCATAAGTACCCCCATGGCCACAAATGTAAAAATAGATAGTGACCCTGATGGTAAACCAGTAGATCTTAAACTCTATAGAAGTATGATTGGAAGTCTACTGTACCTTACAGCCAGTAGACCCGATAACTTTTTGCTGTAGGAATTTGTGCTAGATACCAAACCTGTGCTAAGGAAACGCACTTAGCAGCCCTAAAAAGAATACTAAGATATGTTAAGGGCACCCTAAATGTAAGGATTTGGTATCCTAAGACCTCAACCTTTGACTTGTCAGGATACTCGGATTCTGACTATGTGTTAGTGATATGAGAAAAATGTCCTAAGGCAATCACCTTATGATTGTAAATATTTATTTTAATAAATGAATATTCACTATTTGAGTATACATGTTTATGTATTTGATTGATATCTTAAACTCATTTGCTGAATGTCCGCAATACAATTCACAGCATGAGAGAATTTGTGATGAATTCACAACTAGTGATTATCTCTACAAGTGCAATTGTGAAATATTAAATTTGTCCCTAGTCAATGAATTGATAAATATGGACACTATCAATTCTGTTGAGACTAGCATGAGTTATTCTCTAATCAACTGATTCTCATTGGCTGGTGACATTGGGATGTCCGGAGATAAACATGAATGCTAGTTATGGGAACTAGTTCATTGGAGTGACTAGCTGTAAAACTTCATATGGTAGTCTATATATAGATATGTCAATGAAGTTCTTAATGCAGCTTAAGTGCGATGTTTCTTTGACTTGCGGTGTTCAAGTCATCTTGGTCATGGAGACTTATACTTTGACATCTTAAGCAAACATCTCCAAGACCCAGGATGATTGGGTATAAGCCGAAGTGCCCGAAGATGTTTGAACAGCCTACAAAGGATTCACCACTCCTTGCGAGGAGATGTATACCCAAGGCCTATCGTCGGATTGTTACTCGAAGCCTCTGGCCAGAGCATGACATGTTCAGAGTATGAATCTCTTAAATACATGAGAGTAATTAGAATCTGTAGGACGAGAAAACGTTACTTGGGCTAGGTGTGATGTAGTCAGCCTAGCGGGGACTGACACACATAGACCATGTCCTGAACCAAGTGGGTATAAGATGGTGAAGGGAATGGGGCACGATTCATTATAGCTGCTGAAGGATTTCAAAATTGTTTTTGAGGTCAACCATTGATCTTTCGATTAATTGGGGATCATGATGTACTACTAGGTGCCACTCATGATCGTTCTATAATTGATTAATTATAGACGGCCAACATAAATCGAAAGCCTATTTAGTCACACGCACTATGAGTAATCCGAGGGATTTAAAACAAGTTGAAAATTGGATTTTCCAATCAAGAGAGATTAGGTTTGGTTAAGCCAAATGATAAGTCGAATCTGAATTTTTCAGAGACGCATCTGAAGCGTAAAATGGCTAAGTCTTTTGAAGACTTAATAGATGAATTAAATAAGTTTAATTCATTGTGGCGTGGCTTGGATGGGTCGGCCAAAGGGGGTCTCCATCCTCTTTGCTTGGCCGGCCACAATATAGGGAGAGAACCAAGTTTTTGGCTCAATTTATAAAATAAACCAAGTGTGGTTTGTTTTATAAAATTATGGATGATATTAATTATTATATAATAAAACAAGGTTTGGTTTATTTTTCATGGAAATTAAAATGAACCATGGATTGATTTATTTTATTTTATAAAATCAATCATGGATTGATTTACCTTGATAAGAAAATTTATTCCATAAGAAAAAAGAGACTTGGTTGATTTTTATCATGAATTAAAAAATGATAAAACTTGGCATGATGGAATAAGTCATAGAAAATTTATTCCATAAGAAAAAAGAGACTTGGCGGTTGAGAGGCCACTATATAAAGGACCCAAGGCAAGGCTTGAAAATCAATCGAAGTATTCTTGCCTGGGCTCTCCCCAAAATGACTGTCACGAATGTGGGTCTCAAATTTAGAAATTTATAAAGTGCTAGAAACCCTTTTTGCAATCAAAGAAGAAAAGCGTAGTAAAGGGGCCACAGGTCGTATTTTTCCAAGGACTAGTTCAAGTTTGTTTAATTCATGCTCGAGTTAAAGTGTCGTTTGTGTTTTTGGGCTTCAAATAGAATCTGGGATTTGCTTGCAAATAGAATAACAAAGCAATGAAAATGAAATGGAAACGCAAGAAAATGTAAAAACTTGACTAAGTGAGCTAAGCAAAGTGTAAGGCAACTAATGACATCAAGCAATTGGAAACCTAAGCAATCAAGGAACTTAACTATCTGTTGGGAAAACAATGCCAGTTTAATTTGCAAACCAAATAATTAAGCAAAAGAATTTAACTATACTGAAATTTTCGGTTGATATTAATGCCGAAGCTAATCTTGATACAAAGTGGAGAACATTTGAATAAATTTGATACACAAGGAAAGAAACTTATGCACTAAAAATAACTAATGCTGAGTGACCAAACATGAAATTACAACTCTGACTTTAAACTAATCTCTGCACTCGGAAGACAAGACTTATTGAAAACTATGAAGAAACAATTGAAGGAATGCAGAATTAAAACCAAGAATTCAGAGCATAAAGCCAGAAATTCAGAAATGGAAACAATGATCTAATGAAGAAACAAACACATTCATGAATCGAACAAACAAAACAAGTGAAATCAAGTGTTCGAAACCAGCTACAAAAGTGATAAACTGGAATTACAGGAATAGAGCTGACAAATTCAGAAACAACTCAGTTTAGACATGAATTCAGAAATAGAGAGGTAGTGTAAAATGGCAACAGCAATTTAGAATCGGAAACAACAATTACAAGCTGCATTTGAGTTCACTACTCTAAGTTCAGAGAGACTTAAGGAATACTGATGTTTACTTAACACAAATGCAAAAACTATCAGCTGAAATCTATTGAAATAAAACTGATACACATGGAGGAAAATTGAAATGTAAGGCAAGTCTGAACAGAATTGCAGAAATGGCTGATACTCAGCCTCAGATCTGAATTGCAAGCTCTGAAATCAAAAGTAATCTGAAATTGAATACTGATACTTACTAAACAAGTTCTCTAGTTGATTTCCTTGCAGAAATGAAACCTACTTAACACAGGAACAATTCAAAAGAGATGAGCTGAAGTAACTGATACAAAAACAGGGCAGAATCTGGAATTAAGAACACAACTGATACACCACTTAAATTCTGATACGCAACAGTGAAAAGAGATTTAAATTGAGATTGCAAACTATTATGCACTCACTAACTCACAAATTAATCAACTTGCATTATAGAACCTAATTAAAACTACAAAAATTCAGAAAATGAATTCAAACAACTTCTGATACGAAACAGAAAAAGAATAGATGCAGTAATCGGAATTACAGCTATAAACAAGTAAAAATTCAATTAAACTAAGCCTCGACCGATCCTTGATTCAGATACACCTTGTTCGTCACGCAAGGGCAAGCCAAGACCCCTTAAACTCGCAAATCGATGGAAAATCGCTCCAACTTCAGATCTGATCGCAGAATCGCGCACAGCTGCAAATCAGTGATCAAATCTCCATTGAAACCTCTTCCAAGGATTCAGATCTTGCTCGAAGGTTGTGGTTGAGTCGGCCACGCCTCTGATGGAAGAAATTTGAAAGAAAACGATGAAGAAATGCGCAAGAACGAGCTGAAGAACTGAAGGAGAAAAGGGAGGAATGAGGTCGCGACCCCGAGATCTGCCGAGGGAATTCCCATTTAAACTTAAACCATTTAATTTGGACGGCTGAGATTAATCCCGCTTCATCCAACGGTGGATCTTTGTCCGATTTGATTCAAAATTTCAGATCTCGATCAGAGGTCAAGATCAACCTCGTGGTAGCTCGGATCTGCCAGATCTCCAACGGATGGCTCAGATCAAACTGATATTTGAATGGGTGGTCTAGATCTCTCTGAATGTGATCCAACGGCTAGATGATCTCCGATTGAGTTGAAACTCTCAGATCATGATCTGATCACTTGATTAGACTTAACCCCAGCTCGGATTGATCAAAAGTTCTCAGATGGTCTAGATCTAACCGTTCTTGCATCGGACGGTCCAAATGAATTGGAGCTTGATTACTTGATCTAGTCCACTTTTGACTCGACTTTGACCCAACATGACCTAGGTCCATAATCCTTCCAAGCCTACAAAAGTAGATCAAAAATTTAGTGAAAAACAACCCAAATATAGCAAGATTTACAATTAGGTCCAAAAAGGGTGTAAATCCTAAAACCTAGGCCAAATCCACAATTACACAAGTAAAATATGGGTCAAACACAGATTTAAGCATATAATATGATCAACAAAATGACACTTATCACTCTCCTCCCTTCTTCCTCTTGGCCGGCCACAAGGCTCTTCTCCCGTCTTCTTCCGTTGGGACGTTCTTCCTCTCCAGCCATCATCGCCTTGGGATTGGGCGCAAGTCATGTTCCTCCTTCTCGCCGGAATTGTGATTCCGGCCAACCTTGGCAGTGAGTTTTTCCGATGTGATTACTTCTCTCTTGGTTTTCTTGTTGCGTTCTCGGAGAATCTAGTAGTTCTCGAGAAGACGAAACTCGTGGCTTTGCGAAGTCATCCCGAAGATACTCGGCGTGGACGCGAATAGAGGCGGAGCTTCCAAGGGACGCTTACGGTTGGATCTCGTCCCTTCCTTCGAGTTACGCGAGGTAATACGTAAATTAGTTTATGTTTCTGCAAAATTATAAATATATCATCATGTCTACACAAGATAAAGTTGCATGCTTAGATGTGTGGTTGAATAATTTGAGAAATTATTTATGCTAAACCTTCCGCTGCACGTAATTAATTTTAAAATTACGAACCCGCATCCATGTCAACATGCACCCAGCCCCAACAGTGGTATCAGAGCCGAGGTTTGTGTTCGACATAATCATATAATTGTTTTTGCGGAAAACATTGTCATGATCTCAATTTTGGGTAATTTTCCAATTATGGAAAGATTCCAATTACGGTAAATTTTTTATTTAGGAATTTCAAAGTTTGGAAATCATCATGAAATTTCTCAAACATTTGAAATATTCCTGTTTCTGAAATTTTATGATAATTGTGAAAACTTTCCATTTTTGGAAACTTTCCAATTTTAGAAATTTTTCATTTTGGATATTTTTTAATATTGGAAAAATGTAAGTTTTCTTTGTACCAGAAACTTACAATTATTCTGAAAAGCTTTTATTTTTGGAAACTTTCCATTTATGGAAAGCTCACAATTTTGGACACTTTTTTTCAAGAAAGTCTAGACAAATTATGGGAATATTAATTGACATTTAAATTCATAATTGGAAATTAAATTATTTACAAAATTCTTTATTTTGGATTGAGCCTCGGGAAGCCGTCCAATTTAAAGTTAGTTGTTATAATTAAATTTCCTAAATTGAATTTAAACTGTCAAATTCTTATTTTGGATTGAGCATCGGGGAGCCGTCCAAATTAAGTTATTGATATTAATTTTCCATAAATAAAATATGTGATCAAATTTTGGAAATTTTTGAAGTGATTCTCAAATGATAATTTCCTTATTTGATTTATGAGGTGATGCTCTTACATATTATTGTCTCCAAAATTAATTAGGAAAATTGTTTCCTATAGAGTATATTTCCTTAAATAAGATTTTCATGAAAATAATATGTGGTTGAATTAAGGGAATCTGTCTCTTAATTTAATAATATTTGATTTAGAGAAATCAAAGTTCTAAATATATTAATTCCGAAATTGATTATGATAATTTAGGAAATTGTTTCTCAAAAATAATTCCTTGAATAAAGTATGAAATTAGAATTAGGAAATCCGGTTCCTAATTCAATTAATGAGACTTGATAAATTAAGTCACATACATACTTTATTAAGGAAATCGTTAGAACAGACATAATTATATGTCATGAATGTGCATAAAAGAAAAGGATGAGACCCAAAACCCCTTACAAAATATTAAGGCCAACACCTTCCATTAATATGGTTAGAACTGGAGTTTTGTTTCTCGTTTGGGTTGATGGACACATCCATGCCCGGCTTGAACCTCAACATGTTCAAACCATGGAATTAGTTTATGATTAATATAGTTGGAGTCAGAGGTCAATCCTTAGTTTTGGTTGTTGGACACATTCAAGCCTGACTAAACGGTTGAATGAGCTCCAACCATATTAAAACTATTTCTTGATTAATAGGTCAGCCTTAAGCTTGGATCATCGATTTGTTGTGCCACAGTCAAGGTCGATGTAAAGAGAGGTGCAGTTGGGTGCTATGTATATTGTTGCATACTTGTTAATGAGTTAACAACCCAATGATATATGCAAACATTCAATTAGTTGATAGCATAATGTGATAGTTACATATGTGTAATATGTAATTGGTATAATTACCTACCTTCATAGCTAAGAATAACTTGATGGACTCTAGCCATGGTTGTTTTTATCTATGGTTGGATATCAACCTATTTGGAGATATTCCTACGATCTCCCGAATTGATAAAAAGGGTTATTCAATTCGAAATATAATTAGGATTTAATTAATATATATTGATGCATTCTTTATCATTCTCATCACATAACCTCAATTTGTATTTCTAGGATAATCACCTGATCATGTCTTCTCTGAATTTGCGTTCCATTTTGGACACCAATAAGTTAACTAAGGCCAAAAGGATTGAAAAGGCACCAAAAGGCACTTGCCATCACTGCGGCAAGGAGGGCCACTAGCGAAGAAACTGCAAGGTTTATCTTGAGTCCTTGAAGAAGAAGGCATCCGATGCCCCATCCTCTTCAGGCATCTTCGTTATTGAATGCCACTATATTTCCTCGTACACCTGGGTACTTGATACTAGGTGTAGCTCACATATATGTAATGACATACACGGGCTAAGGAATAAAAGAAGACTCGTCAAGGGAGAAGCAAATTTGCGAGTTGGAAATGGAGCAAAGATTGCTGCTATTGCCATCAGAACATATTTGCTAAAGCTCCCTACTGGACTTGTCTTAGAATTGGATAATTGTTATTTTGTTCCTTCGTTAATAAAGAACATTGTATCTATTTCATGCTTGAATGAAAAGGGTTACCATTTAACTTTTAGTAACAATTGCTGTTACATAACTTTAAATGGTGTTCTTTATGGGACCGAAACTTTATGCAATTGTATCTACACGTTAGATTTATCTGGTTACGTTTTCAATATCGAAGTTAGCAACAAACGTGCTCGAATAGATAATCAAATAGACTCCTATACGTGGCATTGTCGTCTTGGCCATGTAAGCAAGAAATGCATGACCAAATTACACCGATGTGGAATTCTGGAATCATTTGAATCTGGTTCATTTGATACATGTGAATCATGCTTAAAAGGCAAGATGACCAAATTACCCTTTTTCGAAAAAGGTAATCCAGTGGGAGAATTGCTTGGTCTAATACATACTGATGTATGTGGACCAATGTCAACTCTTGCACAAGGAGGCTATAGCTACTTCATTACCTTTATCGATGATCACTCACGATTCGGGTATGTGTTCTTAATGAAACACAAATCTGAAGCTTTTGAGAAATTCAAAGAGTTCAGAAGTGAAGTAGAGAAACAGCTTGGCAAAAGTATTAAGATACTTCGATCCGATCGGGGTGGTGAATACTTAAGTCAAGAGTTTCAAGATTATCTTAGGGACAATGGGATATTGTCTCAATGGACTCCGCCATATACACCACAGCATAATTGTGTATCTGAGAGGCGTAACCGAACCTTGATGGACATGGTTAGATCTATGATGAATCATGCAACTCTTCCAAAATCCTTTTGGGGCTATGCGCTTAAGACAACTGTTTACTTGCTAAACAGAGTCCTGACCAAGGTAGTCTCTACTACTCCATATGAGACGTGGAATAGTAAGAAACCTTATTTATCTCACCTAAAGATATGGGGTTGTCCTGCTTATGTAAAGCGGACTGTATCAGATAAATTGGATGCTAAGTCTGA
>JAGFNQ010004083.1:455671-502504 GCA_024364735.1 Boesenbergia rotunda | reverse complement strand
CCAGTGCCTAGCAGTCCTTCGCTAGGCTTTTTACCCTGCACACTAGAGTGACATGTTAGATAACAAGTAAGACTTAACTTTTGAACCCTGTTGCCATTATCAAAACACAGGTTTGACTTGGGTGCTTTCTGCACCAACAATCTCCCCTTTTTGATTTATGGCAACCCTAGTTCAAAAGTTAAGTTTAATCAAAGCATGAAAAAAACATTAAATTTGTTCCCTCTCCCCCTGGAAGGATTCTCCCCCTAGATTTTTTAAAAATTCGTGGGGTTCTAAAGTTTACAAAACACTTAGAGTTATTTTCAACAGAAGGCTTTTGTATTTTCAAAAATGATTTTTGCACTTTTGAAAACTTAAGTTTAGGTACTTGGAAATCTTTTGGCAACTTAATTTTTAAAAGTACATGGAAGAATTTTTGGAAGCATGAGTTTAGAGTACTTAAAAATTTTGAAGCCTTGAGTTTTAAAGTACTCAAAAGTCTTTGAAAGCTTTAACTTAAGTACTTAGTAAGATTTTAACAAAACTTAAGTACTTAGTAAGATTTGAAAAACTTTAGTAAATTTTTGAGAAGCTTAAGTACTTAGAAAATTTTGAAAAGCTTAAGTACTTAGAAAATTTTGAAAAGCTTAAGTACTTAGAAAATTTTGAAAAGTTTAAGTACTTTACAGAAATTTTTGAAAAGCTTAAGTACTTAGAAAATTTTGAAAATCTTACGTACTTACAGAATTTTTGAAAAGCTTAAGTACTTACAGAATTTTTGAAAAGCTTAGTTAAGCACTTTTCTTAAATAAAGAATAGATTTTGAAATTTTGAGAGACAAAAACTTAAAAAACTTTAAACAGAAAATTTTAAATTCTCTCCTTTCTTATCTCTCCCCCTTTGCCATATATCAAAAACAGATAAATATAGCAGGAATTAAATTGCATAAAGGGAATAACTTTCATAAAGGAAAAATATTTGCATGATTTTGCTGTACTGAACCAATTCATGATAAGACTTAAACCAAATCAGTTGATTTTCTCTTGTAGGGACCTGTCTAACCCAATTAGCTACTCACTAACTGTTATAAGCAGTAGTTTTTGCTAGGGTTAGTCAAGTTAAGTGTTTCTGTTCATGTTAGATTTTCTAAACTTGACACTTAACTTGATTGCTGTGTAAGTTGTATTTAGTGCCCCAATTACTGCAGATGTACTGACTTAAAGCATCTTGAATTAAGGCAAAGACTTAAGCATCTCAACCCTTTCTAGGTTATCAATCAAAAGTACCCTAAAGTGCTTGTGAGATGTTGGCTTCTAAATCTATAGGTGCATGCAGTTCTAGGGTTAGGGCCTAGGCTAAGTCCATTTGCGAAAAAGCCCTAGTTTCGAAAGGGGGGTAGTTTTGAAATAAAACTAAGTCGGAAAAGATTTTTTAAAAAAACTGATTTTAAAAACCACAATTTTTCAAAATTCTTTTAGAAACTTATTTTTAAATTAAATAAAGCAAAAAAATCAAAAGTAGAGTTAATCTATTCTACAGAGCACAATCCTAACTGCCTTCTTAGTGAGCTGAACTCATACTCAGGTAAGGGTTTTGTGAATATATCAGCTAAGTTGGATTTTGAGTCTATATGTTTAAGTACTATCTCACCCCTGGCTACATGGTCTCCTACGGAGTGATGTTTAACTTCTATGTGTTTTGTTCTGGAATGTTGGATTGGGTTCTTAGTTAGATTAATTGAACTTATATTGTCAATAAATACTTGAGTTTGGGTGTAGTTGAGCGGGATGTGCTTAAGAGTGTGCATCATCCATAAAAGTTGTGCTACACACTCTCCTAAGGCTACATACTCAACTTCAGTTGTGGACAGAGCTACACAGTGTTGTTTTCTGCTGCACCAACTTACTAGACTATTTCCTAACAGTTGACAGCTTCCACATGTGCTCTTTCTATCTAATTTACAACCAGCATAGTCAGAATCGGAGTATCCTGACAAATTGAAGGTTGAGGTTCTAGGATACCAAATCCCTACATTTAGGGTGCCCTTATATAGGCATTTAATGAATTTCCCATTGAGTCTTAATCTTACTGTCTCACCCAATCTAGGGTTTTCAATCATGTTAGCCTTATAGGTTTTGTGAGAAAGGTTTTGATAAGTGAAATTTATTTTGAAAAATTATTATTTATTTTGAAAACCTTAAATTAATTTTTGAAAACAATTAAGTTTATTTTGAAAGAGAATGTTTGAATCTATACTTAACTGAAAATTTGTGTTAGATTTGAATTTGACAAAAAGTAATTTGAATTTAAAATTTAAAAATTGGCTTCTAGGTCTTGGTGAGGTACTAGGCCTTCTTTGGCCGTAGCCTTATTGGATCATCAACCCTTTCCTTGACAAAGCCGTTTAATGAAATTTCATTTTCAAAATTAATCTTTGAAAAAATTCTGGTCTAACTAGTTTGGATTTTGGATCGGTAGCTTCGGCTAGTTTCACCAGTCTAAAGAGACCAAGTAAACTTGATCTTATTAGAATTGGTTTCCCTAACGTACTATCATCTCACCTCCACCCAATACTATGTTTTCAAGTTTCAGTTAAGTTTGTTCAGTCCTTAAACTAATCAATCCTAACTTTAAGCATGATAAATTGCAGAAGGTAAATGAACAAGCAAACATACAAAAAAAAAAAAATAAAGAGAGTTGGATTTTATCTAACAATGAATATAGTTTTCAGTTTGGTTCCCCCTGGACTAAAGCCACGGTAATGATTAGGCAAGATGTGAATCTTGTCCTTGGGGATCCAATATTGATTTGATCCAGTTGGTTTGTTCAGGTACAGTTTAGGTACCCATGCCTGAACTTTACTTCTGGACTGATTTAGTACAGCAAAGTAAGATCTTTGTCGGGATTTGGTTCTATAGCCAAGTCCGGATCGATTTAGAACGGACTTCTGTTTTTCAAGAATCATGTCAAGACCCTTGGAACCAGAAGTGAATCGTTCTAAGGCAGCTCTAAGATCCTTAACCTGAGTTTTCAGGGAGGAGTGCTCTTTCTCAAGTTTTTCAACTTGAGTAGGAGTTCCTTCTTGAACTTTCTCGGTTAAGGATTTAGAGTCAGCTCCCTCTTTCAGGAGTTTTACTTCCTGTCGGAGGGATTCGACTCGGAGTTTGGCTTTCGCCAAATCTCGAGAAAGATATGAAATAAGTTCATTTAACTGACTTCTATTGAAACCACTTACCTTGATTTCGCCGTCTTCTGAAAAGGTTAGTCTACCGTCGTCCTGTTTAGATTCTGACTCGGTCTCGACTTCTTCTGAGGCGGTCAGGGCTAGTAGGTTTGACTGGGGTGCTTCTTCTCCTTCTTTTGAGGAAGATTCATCCCAGGTTGCTTGGAGTGCTTTCTTTCTTCTTGACTTTTTGGTCTTCTTTAGGTTTGGACACTCCGTCTTGTAGTGGCCCTTCTTCTTGCACTCGTAGCAAGTCACGTTGGGCTTGTTTTTGTCATTTTTGGGTTCAGCCGGTTCGTCCTTTCTTCGATTGGCCTTCCTTCTGTTGGTTTGGTTCTTCAATTCTTTATAGTAGCTTCGTGCCAATCGGACCAGCTTAGGTCGATCTCCTTCTTCGTCTTCTGAGTCTGAGTCTGAGTTAGACTCGGGTTCAGGTTGAGGTTTCTTCTTTGTTGACCTTCCAATTTTTCCTGCAACAAAGGCAATACCTTTCTCGGCCATATTGCAGTTAGTCTGTTCATGAAGTTCTAATTCGGAAAATAATTCATCTAGTTTAATTTTTGAGAGATCCCTTGAAACCTTGTATGCATCTACCATAGATGCCCACAAGGTGTTTCCAGGGAAAGCATTTAAAGCATACCTTATTAGGCACGGTTTTCGACCTTGTGACCTATAGTGTGAAGACCGTTCATCAATTCTTGAATTCGTGTGTGAAGCTGGGCTGCTGTTTCGTTGTCGGCCATCTTGATGGTATACAATTTGTTCAGGAGTAGATCTCTCTTACTGATCCGAGTGTCTGGTGTTCCTCCGTGCAGCTCGATCAATTTTGCCCACAGCTCCTTGGCACTGTTGAAGGGGCCCACCCGGTTCAGCTCCTCTTTTGTTAAGCCACAATGAAGGGTCTGAGTCGCCTTTGCATCTGCTTCGATTCTTCGTTTCAGAGCCGTGTCCCACTCTGTGTAGCTTTGAGGAACTCCTTCAGCATTTGTGGGAATCTCCAGTCCGGACTGGATGATAATTGATAAGCACCATTTTATTGATTATTTTAATTGTTAAAATCCATGTTTGACCTATGTTTTTATTGCTTAATTGTGATTTTACCCTAGGTTTTAGGATTTCCTCTTATTTTGGACTTAATTGCAAAATTACACATTTTTAGATTATTTGGACACTAATTTTCTTATATATTTTTGTAGGCATGAAAAGATCCTGGACCTAGGGCATACTGGGTCAAACTTGAGTCGGATGTGAACCGGATCGAATTATCAAGCCTACGATTAATCCGGGCCGTCCGATTCAAGAGCGGCTAGATCTGAGCCATCCGGGACGATCTGAAGCAATCCGAGCTAGGGTTAGGGTTGATCAAGCTCTATGATCAAGATCTGAAAGTTTCATCCCAATCAGAGCTAAATCAACCGTTGGATCAAGCAAGGAGGGCTCTAGAGCGTCCATTCACAGATTGAGTTGATCTGGACCATCCGTTGCACATCTGGAGGATCCGAGCTACCACGAGGCAGATCCTGACCCCAGATCATCATCATCAAAGTTTGGATCAAATCAGACCAAGATCAGCCGTTGGATCTCCTCCGATCAATCTGAGCCGTCCATTTGTTCCTATTTAATCAAAACGCAGCAGCTTCTTCCCTTTGTCGCGTTTCCTCGCCGCAACCAGTTTCTTCAGCTAGTTCTTGCATTTTCTTCAGTAATTTCATCATCCAAGGGGCGCGACCCCTCAATTTCTCCATTTGATCATTATCTGAGTCCTTGGAAGATAGCTAGGATCGAGATTTCAGCTCAATTGGCATCAGAACAGGGGTGTTTGAGGGTTTCGGCATCTTTGCTACCCAATCGATTGTGTCTCGACCACAAGCCACCTCCGACCATTTGAGCTGCTTGTAGGGGTTCTCAGGTGAGCTCAGAGGGTCTTCAAATCACAATCGCAAGCCATCCATCGAGACAAGAGAGATTGGACTGGAATTTCTGCCAGCTGATGCAGTTTGAGCCGAATTCAGAGATTGAAGTTGTTTTTCCACTGATTTGCTGATCCTAGGGGTTCGAAGCCAGCTCTTGATTGACAACCAAGAAGATTTTGAGCTTAGGGAAGATTGAGGAGTAGTTTAAATTGGTTAATTTCAGTTTTTTTAGCTGTAATTTCAATTCTGCCAATTTATTTCTGTCCTGAAACTTTGTATTAGCTGTAGCTTTCTTGTCTGAATTGTTTCTTCGTAATTAGGTTTTAATTCTTCAATGTCAGTAGCTAGATAACTTGGTTACTTAGCACTTTACTTTAATTTAGCTGTTTTTGCATTTTAATTGATGCGTATCAGTTTGTATCAATTTTTCCAGCCCGTATCAGCTCCTGTTTTTGCAGATTTCTTTAGTTTCTGAATTTTTCAACTTAGTTCCAATTCAGTTTATGTTTCGTTTATTCCCTGAAATTAAAGATCGCACTTAGTGTGTCAATGCATGAGATTCGATTGTGTTTCTCATTTGGTTTTATTTCTGAATTTAAGTTCAGCTGGTATGTATCAAATTCCATTCAGCAGTCTTCAATTTCTGCATACCCATTATCCTGATACTCAGCCTCATGATCTGCATTGAAGTCTTGCTGCATCCATGGTATCTGCACCAGATATATGAATTGCATTGGGACTGATCGATCTCATCTCTGTACATCAGTTTAGTGGTCACTGAATTGGTATTGAACTCATACTTCTGCATTGGGATTCTTTTTACTGAAATTCTCCTTGGCATTTCTGAATTTGCTCTTCGGACAACTGGGTATGATGTTGCGAGCTTCATCTCTGCGAATTTAAGTTTATAAATGCTGAATAGCAGACTCCAGAACTTATCTTCATGTGTGTAGAGTTATTTCACATCAGAACTTTATATCAAGTTGTCCTATGCGTGTCAAATGTTCACAGCTGGATTGTGTTTCAATTTCCCTTCTTGAAAATAGATTGTTTAGCATTCAGTTTCTTCTCGAGATTTAATCCTTGGATTCTGTTGGTTTGCATACAGATTATGCAGATTTTAGACTTCAATTCTGCATATTGTTTCCTAGTTTCTGCAGTGACATCATTTGAAACTTAGCATTGAGTGAATTCTGATTTCTTCATAATTGGTTGGTTTTAATTGATAGTTACTGAAGTTGAACACAAGGTGAAGTATGCTATTGCAATTTTGTATCAGTTTGATTCCTAAGTTCGCAGATTTGCATTAGTTGGTTAAAGATGTAAATTGGTTGAGTTCATTAATCACCATAACTAGTCCAAAGATTGTTTAGTTGAGTTCACTTCTTTTAATTACGTTTACATTTTATTTGAAACCAAACCCATTTCTTATTTGAAACCCAACAACAATAACGACACATAAATACAAGCACGAATCAAACACAACAACTAGCCCTGAGAAAAAAATACGACCTGTGGCCCCTATATTACATTTTCAGATTTTTTATTGTAATAGGGTTTCCAGCATTTCATTTATAAATTCTAAATTTGAGGCCCACATTCGTGACAGACCATTTGGGCTTATCAATAATCCACATGTCCACTTGAGTTTTCAGGTGGACCTCCATTCGACTTTTCCAGTAGGAAAAGTCTTCTCCACTGAAAAGTGGAGGTCTGGCGGTGCTGAATCCTTCTTGCATGGTCATTTAATCTAAAAAAAATAACTAACAAGAAAAAATTTCCCAAGACTTGGTCTTAGATTAGTAGTGCAGGATAAGGAAAATAAAATAACGAGGGGTGTTGCACCAACCTCGATTAATGAAAAGAAAAAAAATTCGACGAAAGATTTTAAAGAAATTCGAACGAGAAAAAAGAAAAAAATCTGAAAAATTTTCAAACTGGTAGTTGCACCAAATTTGAACTTCCCCGCTCTAATACCAATTGTTGGATCAAGAGAACCGATAGAGGGGGGGGGTGAATATCGGAAAGCGTTCGGATTTGAGATAGAGAAATTGCACAGCGGAAGATTAAAAACAAACACGCAAACACAGTGATTTTTACTTGGTTTGGAGCCTAGGTCGACTCCTACTCCAAGGCCCACGGTCGTTGACCGTTTACTGCGGGCAATACTATAATCGCGCAATAACAGTTTACAGTATTGAATTACAAATGTAGCAAGTTAAACTTTTAAAAACAAAATTAAGCTCTTCTTTTACCGACGTCCGATGTAGGTGGTCTTTTTCGGAGTAGCAGGACGTCGTCGGCTCGAGTTGGGAGGTTTCCGGAGTGAGGCGCGAGAGCAGAAGAGCGTAGAAGCGTTGAATCAAGTGTTGCTCTGAGCCTTGGGGTCGAGGGCCCTTTATATAGCCCTGGGGGCGCCCGGAACGTCGGGGGCGCCCCCCCACATGTCAGTTGATCCGGTAGTTGCTCGGTCAGCTTCTGATCCCTTTACATTCGGGATCAGCTTTGACCGGGGTGCCCGGAGCGCTCGGGGCGCCCGTATTGACCGGGTCAAACTTTCATCTGTTCGCTACGAGGGGAGCTGCTTCGGTAGTTGGCGCTGGGGGCGCCCGGGAGCAGCGGGGGCGCCCGGGAGCACGGGGGCGCCCGGCAGATGAGCTGTCGAAGCCTGCTCTTGTTTTATGTGTTTTGTGTTCACCTTGGGGGCGCCCGGGACACTCCGGGCGCCCTAGTCAGCTGTTGCCTCATTCCTTTGAGGCTCTCTGAGCTGCAGACACTCGTTCCTTCGATCCTGCATCTAGGGTTAGTCCAAAACACCATAAAACAATAAAATATTAGTTTATATAGCCTTAGCTGTCTTGGTTCTGACTTTGAGTCTCCAAAATTGAGCCCTAGGTCGAACCGACGCTTACTGTTCCCTCGACGGGGAACGCGTCCTCACCTACTCCTCTCGGGAGAATGTACCTGATGCCAACCGCTCCTCTGGTTGGACTTTTGCCTGGCAGTCCTTTGCCAGGTCTTGGATACCGAGCTGTCCTTCGCCCGGTGGCTAGCATTCCTTCGCTAGGGCTTCAGTCCCAAGCTGTCCTTCATCTGGCGCCTAGCAGTCCTTCGCTAGGGTTTTTTACCTTGGCATTCCTTCGCCAGTGCCTAGCATTCCTTCGCTAGGGCTTTTTACCCTGACATTCCTTCACCAGTGCCTAGCAGTCCTTCGCTAGGGCTTTTTACCCTGCACACTAGAGTGACATGTTAGATAACAAGTAAGACTTAACTTTTGAACCCTGTTGCCATTATCAAAACACAGGTTTGACTTGGGTGCTTTCTGCACCAACAATCTCTCCCTTTTTGATTTATGGCAACCCTAGTTCAAAAAGTTAAGTTTAATCAAAGCATGAAAAAAATATTAAATTTTGTTCCCTCCCCCTGGAAGGACTCTCCCCCTAGATTTTTCAAAAATTCGTGGGGTTCTAAGTTTAACAAAACACTTAGAGTTATTTTCAACAGAAGGCTTTTGTATTTTCAAAAATGATTTTTGCACTTTTGAAAACTTAAGTTTAGGTACTTGAAAATCTTTTGGCAACTTAATTTTTAAAAGTATATGGAAGAGTGTTTGGAAGCATGAGTTTAGAGTACTTTAAAATTTTGAAGCCTTAAGTTTTAAAGTACTCAAAAGTCTTTGAAAGCTTTAACTTAAGTACTTAGTAAGATTTTAACAAAACTTAAGTACTTAGTAAGATTTGAAAAACTTTAGTAAATTTTTGAGAAGCTTAAGTACTTAAAAAATTTTGAAAAGCTTAAGTACTTAGAAAATTTTGAAAAGCTTAAGTACTTAGAAAATTTTGAAAAGTTTAAGTACTTTACAGAAATTTTTGAAAAGCTTAAGTACTTAGAAAATTTTGAAAAGCTTAAGTACTTTGAAAATCTTAAGTACTTACAGAATTTTTGGAAAGCTTAAGTACTTACAGAATTTTTGAAAAGCTTAGTTAAGTACTTTTTTGAATAAAGAATATATTTTGAAATTTTGAGAGACAAAAATAAAAAACTTTAAACAAAAAATATTTTAAACAGAAAATTTTAAATTCTCTCCTTTCTTATCTCTCCCGCTTTTCCATATATCAAAAACAGATAAATATAGCAGGAATTAAATTGCATAAAGGGAATAACTTTCATAAAGGAAAAATATTTGTATGATTTTGCTGTACTGAACCAATTCATGATAAGACTTAAACCAAATCAGTTGATTTTCTCTTGTAGGGACCTGTCTAACCCAATTAGCTACTCACTAACTGTTATAAGCAGTAGTTTTTGCTAGGGTTAGTCAAGTTAAGTGTTTCTGTTCAAGTTAGATTTTCTAAACTTGACACATAACTCGATTGCTGTGTAGTTGTATTTAGTGCCCCAATTACTGCAGATGCACTGACTTAAAGCATCTTGAATTAAGGCAAAGACCTAAGCATCTCAACCCTTTCTAGGTTATCAATCAAAAGTACACTAAAGTGCTTGTGAGATGTTGGCTTCTAAATCTATAGGTGCATGCAGTTCTAGGGTTAGGGCCTAGGCTAAGTCCATTTGCGAAAAAACCCTAGTTTTGAAAGGGGGTAGTTTTGAAATAAAACTAAGTCGGAAAAGATTTTTAAAAAACTGATTTTAAAAACCACAATTTTTCAAAATTCTTTTAGAAACTTATTTTTAAATTAAATAAAGCAAAAAAAATCAAAAGTAGAGTTAATCTATTCTATAGAGCACAATCCTAACTACCTTCTTAATGAGCTGAACTCAGACTCAGGTAAGGGTTTTGTAAATATATCAGCTATGTTGGATTTTGAGTCTATATGTTTAAGTACTATCTCACCCTGGCTACATGGTCTCCTACGGAGTGATGTTTAACTTCTATGTGTTTTGTTCTGGAATGTTGGATTGGGTTCTTAGTTAGATTAATTGAACTTATATTGTCAATAAATACTTGAGTTTGGGTGTAGTTTAGCGGGATGTGCTTAAGAGTGTGCATCATCCATAAAAGTTGTGCTACACACTCTCCTAAGGCTACATACTCAGCTTCAGTTGTGGACAGAGCTACACAGTGTTGTTTTCTGCTACACCAACTTACTAGACTATTTCCTAACAGTTGACAGCTTCCACTTGTGCTCTTTCTATCTAATTTACAACCAGCATAGTCAGAATCGGAGTATCCTGACAAATTGAAAGTTGAGGTTCTAGAATACCAAATCCCTACATTTAGGGTGCCCTTATATAGGCATTTAAAGAATTTCCCATTGAGTCTTAATCTTACTGTCTCACCCAATCTAGGGTTTTCAATCACGTTAGCCTTATAGGTTTTGTGAGAAAGGTTTTGATAAGTGAAATTTATTTTGAAAAATTATTATTTATTTTGAAAACCTTAAATTAATTTTTGAAAACAGTTAAGTTTATTTTGAATGAGAATGTTTGAATCTATACTTAATTGAAAATTTGTGTTAGATTTGAATTTGACAAAAAGTAATTTGATTTTAAAATTTAAAAATTGGCTTCCAGGTCTTGGCGAGGCACTAGGCCTTCTTTGGCCGTAGCCTTATTGGATCATCAACCCTTTCCTTGACAAAGCCGTTTAATGAAATTTCATTTTCAAAATTAATCTTTGAAAAAATTCTGGTCTAACTAGTTTGGATTTTGGATCGGTAGCTTCGACTAGTTTCACCAGTCTAAAGAGACCAAGTAAACTTGATCTTATTAGAATTGGTTTCCCAAACGTTCTATCATCTCACCTCCACCCAAAACTATGTTTTTAAGTTTTAGTTATGTTTGTTCAGTCCTTAAACTAATCAATCCTAACTTTAAACATGATAAATTGCAGAAGGTAAATGAACAAGCAAACATGCAAAAAAAAAAAAAATAAAGAGAGTTGGATTTTATCTAACAATGAATATAGTTTTCAGTTTGGCTCCCCCTGGACTAAAGTCACAGTAATGATTAGGCAAGATGTGAATCTTGTCCTTGGGGATCCAATATTGATTTGATCCAGTTGGTTTGTTCAGGTACAGTTTAGGTACCCATGCCTGAACATTACTTCTGGACTGATTCAGTACAGCAAAGTAAGATCTTTGTCGGGATTTGGTTCTATAGCCAAGTCCGGATCGATTTAGAACGAACTTCTATTTTCCAAGAATCATGTCAAGACCCTTGGAACCAGAAGTGAATCATTCTAAGGCAGCTCTAAGATCCTTAACCTGAGTTTTCAGGGAGGAGTTCTCTTTCTCAAGTTTTTCAACATGAGTAGGAGTTCCTTCTTGAACTTTCTCGGTTAAGGATTTAGAGTCAGCTCCCTCTTTCAGGAGTTTTATTTCCTGTCCGAGGGATTCGACTCGGAGTTTGACTTTCGCCAAATCTCGAGAAAGATACGAAATAAGTTCATTTAACTGACTTCTATTGAAACCACTTACCTTGATTTCGCCGTCTTCTGAAAAGGTTAGTCTGCCGTCGTCCTGTTTAGATTCTGACTCGGTCTCGACTTCTTCTGAGGTGGTCAGGGCTAGTAGGTTTGACTGGGGTGCTTCTTCTCCTTCTTCTGAGGAAGATTCATCCCAGGTTGCTTGGAGTGCTTTCTTTCTTCCTGACTTTTTAGTCTCCTTTAGGTTTGGACACTCCGTCTTGTAGTGGCCCTTCTTCTTGCACTCGTAGCAAGTCACTTTGGGCTTGTTTTTGTCATTTGTGGGTTCAGCTGGTTCGTCCTTTCTTCGGTTGGCCTTCCTTCTGTTGGTTTGGTTCTTCAATTCTTTATAGTAGCTTCGGGCCAATCGGACCAGCTTATGTCGATCTCCCTCTTTGTCTTCTGAGTCTGAGTCTGAGTCTGAGTTAGACTCGGGTTCAGGTTGAGGTTTCTTCTTTGTTGACCTTCCAGTTTTTCCTGCTACAAAGGCAATACCTTTCTCGGCCATATTGCAGTTAGTCTGTTCATGAAGTTCTAATTCGGAAAATAATTCATCTAGTTTAATTTTTGAGAGATCCCTTGAAACCTTGTATGCATCTACCATAGATGCCCACAAGGTGTTTCTAGGGAAAGCATTTAAAGCATACCTTATTAGGTCACGGTTTTCGACCTTGTGACCTATAGTGTGAAGACCGTTCATCAATTCTTGGATTCGTGCGTGAAGCTGGGCTGCTGTTTCGTTGTCGGCCATCTTGATGGTATACAATATGTTCAGGAGCAGATCTCTCTTACTGATCCGAGTGTCTGGTGTTCCTTCGTGCAGCTCGATCAATTTTGCCCACAACTCCTTGGCACTATTGAAGGGGCCCACCCGGTTCAGCTCCTCTTTTGTTAAGCCACATTGAAGGGTCTGAGTCGCCTTTGCATCTACTTCGATTCTTCGTTTCAGAGCGGTGTCCCACTCTATGTACCTTTGAGGAACTCCTTCAGCATTTGTGGGAATCTCCAGTCCGGACTGGATGATAATCCACATGTCCACCTGAGTTTTCAGGTGGACCTCCATTCGACTTTTCTAGTAGGAAAAGTCTTCTCCACTGAAAAGTGAAGGTCTGGCGGTGCTGAATCCTTCTTGCATGGCCATTTAATCTGAAAAAATAACTAACAAGAAAAAATTTCCCAAGACTTGGTCTTAGATTAGTAGTGCGGGATAAGGAAAATAAAATAACGAGGGGTGTTGCACCAACCTCGATTAACGAAAAGAAAAAAAATCGAACGAAAGATTTAGAAGAAATTCGAACGAGAAAAAAGAAAAAAAATCCGAAAAGTTTTCAAACTGGTGGTTGCACCAAATTTGAACTTCCTCGCTCTAATACCACTTGTTGTATCGAGAGAACCGATAGAGGGGGGGGTGAATATCGGAAAGCGTTCGGATTTGAGATAGAGAAATTGCACAGCGGAAGGTTAAAAACAAACACGCAAACACTGTGATTTTTACTTAGTTCGGAGCCTAGGTCGACTCCTACTCCAAGGCCCACGGTCGTTGACCATTTACTGCGGGCAATACTATAATCGCGCAATAATAGTTTACAGTATTGAATAACAAATGTAGCAAGTTAAACTTTTAAAAACAAAAAGCTCTTCTTTTACCGACGTCCGATGTAGGTGGTCTTTTTCGGAGCAGCAGGACGTCGTCGGCTCGAGTTGGGAGGTTTCCGGAGTGAGGCGCGAGAGCAGAAGAGCGTAGAAGCGTTGAATCAAGTGTTGCTCTGAGCCTTGGGGTCGAGGGCCCTTTATATAGCCCTAGGGGCGCCCGGAACGTCGGGGGCGCCCCCCACGTGTCAGTTGATCCGGTAGTTGCTCGGTCAGCTTCTGATCCCTTTACATTCGGGATCAGCTTTGACCGGGGCGCCCGGAGCGCTCGGGGCGCCCGTATTGACCGGGTCAAACTTTCGTCTGTTAGCTTCGAGGGGAGCTGCTTCGGTAGTTGGCGCTGGAGGCGCCCGGGAGCAGCGGGGGCGCCCGGGAGCATGGGGGCGCCTGGCAGATGAGCTGTCGAAGCCTGCTCTTGTTTTATGTGTTTTGTGTTCACCTTGAGGGCGCCCGGGACACTCCGGGCGCCCTGGTCAGTTGTTGCCTCATTCCTTTGAGGCTCTCTGAGCTGCAGACACTCGTTCCTTCGGTCCTGCATCCAGGGTTAGTCCAAAACACCATAAAATAATAAAATATTAGTTTATACTGCCTTAGCTGTCTTGGTTCTGACTTTGGGTCTCCAAAATTGAGCCATAGGTCGAACCGACGCCTACTGTTCCCTCGATGGGGAACGCGTCCTCACCTACTCCTCTCGGGAGAATGTACCTGATGTCAACCACTCCTGTGGTTGGACTTTTGCCTGGCGGTCCTTTGCCAGGTCTTGGATACCGAGATGTCCTTCGCCCGGTGCCTAGCATTCCTTCGCTAGGGCTTCAGTCCCAAGCTGTCCTTCGCCTGACGCCTAGCAGTCCTTCGCTAGGGTTTTTTACCCTGTCATTCCTTCGCCAGTGCCTAGCATTCCTTCGCTAGGGGTTTTTACCCTGTCATTCCTTCGCCAGTGCCTAGCATTCCTTCGCTAGGGCTTTTTACCCTGGCATTCCTTCGCCAGTGCCTAGCAGTCCTTTGCTAGGGCTTTTTACCCTGCACACTAGAGTGACATGTTAGATAACAAGTAAGACTTAACTTTTGAACCCTGTTGCCATTATCAAAACCCAGGTTTGACTTGGGTGCTTTCTGCACCAACACATTGTTGGTGCAAGTTGCATCAATGATATTCCTCTTTAATTGTTTTAATGTTTGATAATACACTTAAGTCAGTGATACATTGAACAGATAAAGGGGAGAAAAAGAGAAGTAACCTTAGCTGAAGAAAAGTCCTAGTTAATCTAGGCATCGAAACCCTAAGTCCTAGCGAAGGGCTGCTGGGCACCTAGCGAAGGGTTGCTAGGTATCGAAACCTCATGACCTAGCGAAGGGCTGCTAGGCACCTAGCGAAGGGCTGCTAGGTATCGTAACCTTAAGACCTAGCGAAGGGCTGCTAAGCACCAAGCAAAGGGCTGCTAGGTATCGTAACCCTAAGACCTAGCGAAGGGCTGCTAGGCACCTAGTGAAGGACTACTAGGCATAGAAGACCTAGCGAAGGGCTGCTAGGCACCTAGTGAAGGACTACTAGGCATAGAAGACCTAGCGAAGGGCTGCTAGGCACCTAGCGAAGGACTGCTAGGGAATGAAGTCTTGGTCCAAGGGACTGAGCAACTTAGCTAAGCGATGACTAAGGACAGGAGTAGAGACGGGTCAGGGTTTGGGCGTCTCGAGGTCCGGAAGTATCGGAAGCTAAGCAAAAGTCCACCCGAAGGGCTGGGTGGCAATCGTCTCCTGAAAGGAGTAGGTGAAGGGCGAGTTCTAGGGGATAGGAACTCGTGCCGGTTCGACCTAGGGTTTCGTGCAAATCTGAAGTCCGAACCAAGTCCTTAAGGCTAACATAAGATGTATCTATGCTTTGTGTTTGTGAATCTTGCAGGTATCAAGAACCGGAGACAAAGAAGGTAAACCAGGCAAAAAACCGCTCTTGCAGGCTTTAAGCAGGGCGCCCCCATGCAACCAGGGCGCCCCCAACAGTGCGGGCGCCCCCAGACAACATTAAAGAAGCAGGAAACGTGAAGCAGGCAGAACAGGTGTCATCCGGGGCGCCCGGAGCGTCCGGGACGCCCGGGTTCGTAGCTGTTTTGCTGTTTCAAGTTCAGAACACAGGATAAGCCTTCACAGGGGCGCCCGGAACATCTGGGATGCCCTGGTCAATGATCTTATCACCTGAGGCGAGGTAGGCGCAAGGATAAGGTTTGACCGAGTCTTCCGGGGCGCCCCGAGCGTCCGGGGCGCCCCAGGAGGCCTATATAAGGGGCTTCAACCCCTATGCTTCAAACACGACTTCCAAGTACTGTTCTGATCATTCTGACCGTCAACAACACGCTAAAGAAGAGGCTCTACGACCGGGATGCTCCAGGAGGAAGTGTGCGGCACTTCGGAGGTCCAGATCGGCCGAGTTTCATATTCGTGTTCGGTTTGCTTTTACTTGTTCCGTACTTTAACTTTCAATATCTTTTTGATTGTAATTGTAAACTGTAAGACGGGTTTTCTCCGCCTCCGGAAATTCCAGAAAGGAGACCAATAGTGGACTCACGCCGAGTACATAGGCTTTGGACGTACTGACCCAGGGGGGTCGGGAACCAAGTAAATAAATCCCGCGTGTCATTGTCCTTTGCTTTTTTTTTCGTACCATTTATTCTCCGCTGCGCTACTAATATTCTAAGTCCAGAACGAAAGTTTTACGAAGAATTCCGAAAGAGTTTTCACGATCGATATTCATCCCCCCTCTATCGACGGCACCGGTCCTACAATTGATATCAGAGCCAAGTCGCTCTTCACCGGACTAACCGCCGACGGAGCAAAGACGCCAGGAGTCGAGGGGGAGCCCAGGGGTGAATCAGGTATATTTTAATTTTAAAATGTCCAATTTTAAATTCCATATTATCTGTTTCACGTGCAGGGAGAGAGGGCACTACAAAAATCAGTGCCCTACTCGTAAGAATCGTTCGTAACCGGCGGCAAAGGAGATACCAGCTCCAGGAGTCCGAAAAAACAAGGATCACGTGCAATGCTTCAGGTGCGAGAAATACGGACATTACAAAAACAAGTGTCCGGCGAAGGTACACAAGATTTATGTTCCAAAAATTTTACAAGTTCCTGCACTGCCATGTGATAAAGTAGTTAATTTTTCAGTTAAAGTAGATTTACTGCATAGTAAAATTAACTCTTTGCATGTTAAATTACAAAACGTAAATATGACCAAAATATTAGAAATTAATTGTTTAATTCAGAATATTAATTCAGAAATTAATAAAATTAATTCTGATAATTTATCAGATAAAATTAATTTTGATAATTTATCTGATAAAATTAATTCTGATAATTTATCTGATAAAATTAATTCTGATAATTTATCTGATAAAATTAATTCTGATAATTTATCTGATAAAATTAATTCTGATAATTTATCTGATAAAATTAATTCTGATAATTTATCTGATAAAATTAATTCTGATAATTTATCTGATAAAATTAATTCTGATAATCTATCTAATAAAATTAATTCTGATAATCTATCTGATAAAATTAATTCTGATAATTTTAATTCAGACAAAATTAATCCTAAGGATAATTCTGAATTCAAATTTGAAAATCCTAAGGATAAATCCGAATTCAAATTTGAATATCTTAAGGATAAATCTGAAATTAATATTGAAAATATATCTGAGGATAATTTTCTCCTAGATAATAATTTAATTATAGATAATATTGAAGATTATTACAAAACCTTAAATAGTGACCCAAATTACTCCACCTACTGTAAGGATATTGAAAAATCTAATCCTAAGGAGGATATGGAATTGTCTAAGATAAAGGCCATAATCAATAAAAATTACAAAAATTCAAATAAATCAAAATTATTAGAAAAACTTGAAAAGAAAGATAAAGATGAAGAAGAAATTTTCGAAATAATGACAATGATGAATTTAAAACCACAATTATTAATTAATCATGATAATCTTAAATTCAAATTAATTAAATCTTAATTAATCAAATTAATTCAAATTAAATCTTAATTAAATATTAATTAAATTCAAATTAAATCTTAATTACATATTAATTAAATTCAAATTGAATCTTAATTAAATATTAATTAAATTCAAATTTAATCTTAATTAAATCTTAATTAAAATCCAAATTAAATCTTAATTAAATATTAATTAAATCCAAATTAAATCTTAATTAAATATTAATTAAATTCAAATTAAATCTTACTTAAATATTAATTAAATTCAAATTAAATCTTAATTAAATATTAATTAAATCCAAATTAAATATTAATTAAATCCAAATTAAATCTTAATTAAATATTAATTAAATCCAAATTAAATCTTAATTAAATATTAATTAAATATTAATTAAATCTTAATTAAATATTAATTAAATCCAAATTAAATCTTAATTAAATATTAATTAAATCCAAATTAAATACTAATTAAATTCTAATTAAATCTTAATTAAATATTAATTAAATTCTAATTAAATTAAATATTAATTAAATCTTAATTAAATATTAATTAAATCCAAATTAAATCTTAATTAAATATTAATTAAATTCAAATTAATTCTTAATAAATATTAATTAAATCCAAATTAATTCTTAATTAAATATTAATTAAATTCAAATCAAATCGTAATTAAATATTAATTAAATCCAAATCAAACCTTAATTAAATATTAATTAAATCTTAGTTAAATATTAATTAATTTCAAATTGAATCTTAATTAAATATTAATTAAATTCAAATTTAATCTTAATTAAATCTTAATTAAAGTCAAATTAAATCTTAATTAAATATTAATTAAATTCAAATTAAATCTTAATTAAATATTAAATTAAATTCAAATTAAATTAAATTATATTCAAATTAAATTAAATTAAATTCTATTTAAATTAAAATAATTCAAATTAAATTAAATTCAAATTAAATTAAATTAAAATAAATTAAATTCAAATTAAATTAAATTTAAATTAAATTAAAATCAAATTAAATTAAATTCAAATTCAAATTAAATTAAATTTAAATTATGTTCAATTCAATTAAAATTTTAATTAAGTCAATTAAATCAATTTGATTCAAATAAAGCTAATCAATTCAATCTACTTCAAATAAATTCAACTTTAATTGATTCAAATCAATTCAATCTTAGTTAATTAATTTTCAAGTTAATTCAAACTTCAACGTCAAATCTTAAATAACTTAAACTCAAACTAAAATAAAATTTTACACAAACTGTAACAATTAAAATTAATAACATCAAATATGTCAAAAAGGGTTGGCATATTCGCGGGTTCACACGACATGTATCAAATCGGAAATTTGATACATTTTTAGAAACTTAAATAAAATGCTTTGGACTTGTTTGACTCATACATAATTGTCATGTCATGCATCTGCTACTACTTTTTATATGACATGTCATTCATGTTTAAATTTTATGCATATATTAGAACGGTTATAGGAAAAAGAATAATTGAAACTTGATCAACCTAGTATTGGGTGGCGGTGAGATGATAGTACGTTAGGGAAGCCAATTCTAATAAGATCAAGTATACTTGGTCTCTTTAGACTGGTGAAACTAGCCGAAGCTACCGATCCAAGATCCAAACTAGTTAGACCAGAATTTATCAATAAGTAATTTTGAAAATGAAATTTCATTAAAAGGCTTTGTCAAGGAAAGGGTTAATGATCCAATAAGGTTACGGCCAAAGAAGGCCTAGTGCCTCGCCAAGACCTGGAAGCCAATTTTTGAAATTCAAATTCAAGTTACTTCTTGTCAAATTCAAATCTAACACAAGCTTCAATTAAATCTTAGAATTAAAAATAAATTAAAGAAAAATGATTTAAGCATCTCACAATACACTTATAAGGCAATCATGCTTGTTGTATTGATACATCTAAAATGGGTGAGATGTTAAGGACTAATAAATTGAAAAATGTTTTTCAAAATTGTTTTTCAAAATCATTAGAATATTTTTCTAAAAATATATTTTCAAAATAGTGTCTCAACATAATAATGTTTTTATGGAATTCATGCTTGTCTGATTGAATATACATATTATACGTTTTTCAAAAATTATATCTTTTCAAAAATTGTTTGACTCACGCAATTAGACACAAGCCTCTTAGGAAAATACTAAAGTTCCTTAAGGCACTTAGATAGAGTCAAACGATATCGGATACAGGGGGAGTAATTTTTATTTTTGGTTTTCGAAAACTACACTGTAAAAATTACTATTATTTGAAAATACTTTTCGAAACTGAACTTTAAATCGTTATCACTTGTGTTTTTCGAAAAAGATTTATGTGTCTTGTTTGATTTTGCTAAACTCTAAAGATACAGAGGAAAGTCCACTTCATAATCTACAAGGACTCCTAAGATGTGTCAACTTTAGGGGGAGTATAAATCAAACTTCTAAAATAATTTTGTTTAATTAATTGTTTTAAAATTATTAGATAATTTCTTTAATTTGAATCAAACCTTAAGACTTCGAGGAAGAGTACTTGTGGTCAACAAGCTTCCCAGGACTGGGTCAAGTTTAGGGGGAGATCAAATTAAAAGAATTATAGAATATCTCAAATGTTTTCATGCGCTGTATTTTCAAATCTTGCTAGAAACATAAGTATTTTCATGCGTTGTATTGTTTTCGTGTGACTTATGAAATTATTTTTGGAATAATGTTTACTTGGGTTGGAGAATGTCCAGGACACTTAGGAAAATGTCCTTGTAGTCAACAAGGTTTCCCAGGATGGTGTCAGACTGGAAGATAAACCAAGTCAAGTAATATATTGAGTCTTCAAAAGTTCGCACGTTTTTCAAAATGCACCAGCATATATTTTCAAAAGTACTATCATTTTTTTTAAAAATTCTATTAATATTTACTTAACTTTGAAAAATTTCCAGGACACTTAGGAAAATGTCCTTGTAGTCAACATGGTTTCCCAGGATTGTGTTAGACTGGAAAAGAAACTTAGACAAGTAAAATATTAGGTTTTAAAAATTACTTATATTTCTCAAAGTCTCATCTTTTTCAAAAACAGCTAGTACTTGCAAAATAGGCATAATACTTATATTTTCCAAAATAATATTTTTTCAAAAGTTATGCATTTTCCAAAAAGTACTTTATATTTTTCAAAAATTACAAATTCTGTCAAAAGTACTTACATGTTGTACTTGTATTTTTCAAAGCGAATAACATCTTTTTCAAAATTATGCAGTTTTTTTTCAAAAATGCAATATATCATTCAAAATACAATGCTTTCAAAATTTCTGCAGCAAGTATTTTTCAAAAAGAACCAAAATTTTCCATTGTTGGTACAAGTATTTTCCTGTGTTTTTTTGATGTATGACAAAGGGGGAGAGGTATGCTCTTAAGTTAGAAGTTAGAAATTTTTGCTTATTTTTTTTCTAGAATTTTTTCTAGAGGATCAACAATATGTTCAAAACTAAAGTCAATTTTTCCCCAAGGATAGTAAGTTAGCCCCTTAAACCAATCTAACTTAAGTTATTGTCAAAGCATCAAAAAGGGGGAGATTATTGGTGCAAGTTGCATCAATGATATTCCTCTGTTTTAATGTTTGACAATACACTTAAGTCAGTGACACATTGAACAGACAAAGGGGAGCAAAAGAGAAGTAACCTTAGCTGAAGAAAAGTCTTAGTTAATCTAGGCATCGAAACCCTAAGTCCCAGCGAAGGGCTGCTGGGCACCTAGCGAAGGGTTGCTAGGTATCGAAACCTCAAGACCTAGCGAAGGGCTGCTAGGCACCTAGCGAAGGGCTGCTAGGTATCGTAACCTTAAGACCTAGCGAAGGGCTGCTAGGTATCGTAACCCTAAGACCTAGCGAAGGGCTGCTAGGCACCTAGTGAAGGACTACTAGGCATAGAAGACCTAGCGAAGGGCTGCTAGGCACCTAGTGAAGGACTACTAGGCATAGAAGACCTAGAGAAGGGCTGCTAGGCACCTAGCGAAGGACTGCTAGGGAATGAAGTCTTGGTCCAAGGGACTGAGCAACTTAGCTGAGCGATGACTAAGGACAGGAGTAGAGACGGGTCAGGGTTTGGGCGTCTCGAGGTCCGGAAGTATTGGAAGCTAAGCAAAAGTCCACCCGAAGGGCTGGGTGGCAATCGTCTCCTGAAAGGAGTAGGTGAAGGGCGAGTTCTAGGGGATAGGAACTCGTGCCAGTTCGACCTAGGTTTTCATGCAAATCTGAAGTCCAAACCAAGTCCTTAAGGCTAACATAAGATGTATCTATGCTTTGTGTTTGTGTATCTTGCAGGTATCAAGAACCGGAGACAAAGCAGGTAAACCAGGCAAAAAACCGCTCTTGCAGGCTTTAAGCAGGGCGCCCCCATCATTGGGGGCGCCCCCAACAGTGCGGGCGCCCCCAGACAGCACTAAAGAAGTAGGAAACGTGAAGCAGGCAGAACAGGTGTCATCCGGGGCGCCCGGAGCGTCCGGGGCGCCCGGAGCGTCCGGGGCGCCCGGGTTCGAAGCTGTTTTGCTGTTTCGAGTTCAGAACACAAGATAAGCCTTCACAGGGGCGCCCGGAACATCTGGGGCGCCCGGAACCTCTGGGGCGCCCTGGTCAATGATCTTATCACCTGAGGCGACGTAGGCGCAAGGATAAGGTTTGACCGAGTCTTCCGGGGCGCCCCCAGCGTCCGGGGCGCCCCCAGGAGGCCTATATAAGGGGCTTCGACCCCTATGCTTCAAACACGACTTCCAAGTACTGTTCTAATCATTCTGACCCTCAACAACGCGCTAAAGACGAGGCTCTACGACCGGGAGGCTCCAGGAGGAAGTGTGCGGCACTTCGGAGGTCCAGATCGGCCGAGTTTCATATTCGTGTTCGGTTTGCTTTTACTTGTTCCGTACTTTAACTTTCAATATCTTTTTGATTGTAATTGTAAACTGTAAGACGGGTTTTCTCCGCCTCCGGAAATTTCGGAAAGGAGACCAATAGTGGACTCACGCCGAGTACATAGGCCTTGTACGTACTGACCCAGGGGGGTCGGGAACCAAGTAAATAAATCCCGCGTGTCATTGTCCTTTGCTTTGTTTTTCGTTCCATTTATTCTCCGCTGCGCTACTAATATTCTATGTCTAGAACGAAAGTTTTACGAAGAATTCCGAAAGAGTTTTCACGATCGATATTCACCCCCCCTCTATCGACGGCACCGGTCCTACACACATCTCACACAAACTATAAGGTTTAACAAAACGTTTTTTTGCTAGATATGGGGTGAGATGTTAGGATCAACTTAATTTCTCAAAATGTCAATGCATCCCTTGAGAAATTGAGTTGACGAGATAATAATCACTTCGGTGACCAAGTATGGGGAAAACCAATGCATAACATATGTGTATTTGGCTCCATGATCATACTTGGACATTCCAATCAAGGCAACTTGATTGGAAACTTGGATTGGGAACAAAACTTGATTGAATTTGCTTGAATGATTGTTGATTGAGTTTGACTCCATTTGGATGAAGCAAAGTGATTGTTGAACCTATAAGGACTCTTGATTCATGTTCAGGGATTAATTTTAGTCATGAGATCATATCCAAGTTCGATAAACTTCATCAGATCTCGTTGGAAAAATTCCAAATATCTGAAACTGAAAGTTTCAGATCGAATCTGGGAGTTTTAGGAACCCTAATCGGTCACCCGACCGATCATGCCTAGGGCTGATCGGTCTCCAGACCGATCTGGCTCCTTCCTGTAACGATCGGTCCACAGATCGATCAGCGAGGCAAGCAGTGACTCTCCGAAATTTTTGACCAAGTGTACTGAGCTAGCCTGGATCGGTCCCCGGACCGATCTGGCACCCTATGGTGATCGGTCCACAGACCGATCAGGGAGCTTAGACGTTTTTCTCCGGACCCTACTATTCATGTCCTGATCGGTCATTCGACCGATCAGGAGCGCGTCTAATCGGTCACCCGACCGATCAGGCCAAGGTCAGTCCGATGATGCTATAGCCTGATGTTAGTGATATGAGAAAAGTATCCTAAGGCAATCGCCATATGATTGTAATCATTTATTTTAATAAATGAATATTCACTATTTGAGTATACATGTTTATGTATTTGATTGAGATCTTAAACTCATTTACTGAATGTCCGCAATACAATTCACAACATGAGAGAATTTGTGATGAATTCACAATTAGTTATTATCTCTACATGTGCAATTGTGAAGTAATGAAATTGTCCCTAGTCGATGAATTGATAAATACGGACACTATCAATTCTGTTGAGACTAGCATGAGTTATTCTCTAATCAGCTGATTCTCACTGGCTGGTGACATTGGGATGTCCGGAGATAAACATGAATGCTAGTTAAGGGAACTAGTTCATTGGAGTGACTGGCTGTAAAACTTCATATGGTAGTCTATATATAGATATGTCAATAAAGTTCTTACTGCAGCTTAAGTGCGATGTTCCTTTGACTTGCGGTGTTCAAGTCATCTTGGTCATGGAGACTTATACTTTGACATCTTAAGCAAGCATCTCCAAGGAGGTGTGGACCCAGGATGATTGGGTATAAGCCGAAGTGCCCGAAGATGTTTGTACAACATACAAAGGATTCATCACTCCTTGCGAGGAGATGTATACCCAAGGCCTATCGTCGGATTGTTACTCGAAGCCTCTGGCCAGAGCATGACATGTTCAGAGTATGAATCTCTTAAATACATGAGAGTAATTAGAATCCGTAGGACGAGAAAACGTTACTTGAGCTAGGTGTGACGTAGTCAGCCTAGTGGGGACTGACACACATAGACCATGTCCTGAACCAAGTGGGTATAAGATGGTGAAGGGAATGAGGCACGATTCATTATAGCTGCTGAAGGGTTTCAGAATTGTTTCTGAGGTCAACCGTTGATCTTTCGATTAATTGGGGATCATGATATACTACTAGGTACCACTCATGATCGTTCTATAATTGGTTAATTATAGACGGCCAACATAAATTGAAAGCCTATTTAGTCACACGCACTACGAGTAATCCGAGGGATTTAAAATGAGTTGAAAATTAGATTTTCCAATCAAGAGAGATTAGGTTTGGTTGAGCCAAACGATAAGTCAAATCTGAATTTTTCAGAGACGCATCGGAAGCGTAAAATGGATAAGTCTTTTGAAGGCTTAATAGATGAATTAAATGAGTTTAATTCATTGGGGCGTGGCTTGGATAGGCCGGCCAAAGAGGGTCCCCACCCTCTTTGATTGGCCGACCACAACAAAGGGAGAGAACCAAGTTTCGGTTCAATTTATAAAATAAACCAAGTGTGGTTTGTTTTATAAAATTTATGGACGATATAAATTTTTTATATAAACCAAGGATTGGTTTATTTTTCATGGAAATTAAAATGAACCATGGATTGGTTTATTTTATTTTATAAAATCAATCATGGATTGATTTACCATGATAAAGAAATTTATATAAAGAAATGTATATAAAGAATTTTATTTTTTCATGGAAATTAAAATGAACCATGGATTGGTTTATTTTATTTTATAAAATCAATCATGAATTGATTTACCATGATAAAGAAATTTATATAAAGAAATTTATATGATAAATTTCTTATGATAATTTATTCCATAAGAAAAAGGAGACTTGATTGATTTTTATCATGAATTAAAATATGATTTTAACCATGATATAAAATCAAGACTTGGCATAATGGAATAAGTCATAGAAAATTTATATGATAAATTTCTTATGAAAATTTATTCCATAAGAAAAAGGAGACTTGGCGGTTGAGAGGCCACTATATAAAGGAACCAAGGCAAGGCTTAGAAATCAATCCAAGAGATAAAAGTATAAGCTCTCTCCCTCTCCTTCTCTCCCTCTGCTTCTCTCCCTCTCCCTTCTCTTGTGCCGCCGGCCAAAAGAAGGGACCCTGCTGCCGGAGCCACTGCACACGGCCTCCTTCTCCGGCGTCAAGCTCCGCAATCAGCCACCTCGCCATCAAGCAGCTGCGAAGGGAGAAGTGGTGCACTCCTTCCTTCCTTCCAGAATCTTGATTCCGTTCTTCGCTTGGTGGTTAGTCTTCCAACTTCTCTCTTGGTATTCTTGTCGTGTCTTTGGAGGATCTAGTAGTTCTTGTCGACACGAGACTCATGGCTTTGCGAAGTCATCCCGAAGAAAACTCGGCGTGGACGCTAATAGAGGCGGAGCTTCCAAGGGACGCTTACGGTTGGATCTCGTCCCTTTCTTCGAGTTACGCGAGGTAACATGTAAATTAGTTTACATTTCTATAAAATTTTAAATATATGATCATGTCTACACAACATAAGGCTGCATGCTTAGATGTGTGGTTAAATAATTTGAGAAATTATTTATGCTAAACCTTCCGCTGCACGTAATTAATTTTAAAATTACGAACCCGCATCCATGTCAACATGCACCCGGTCCCAACACCTGATCGGTCTGGGTGCAATCAGATCGAACGGTGATCCGTTCAGACGCATTAAATTGCGGTTGGTGGACCGATCCACCAACCGATTAACTTCGTGAAAACTTACCATTGCCAAACCCTAAGCGCCGAAACCTCTTCCTCGCGCAACCTTTGCTTCGTGCGAGAGCCTTCCCAGTGCTTTCGTCTTCCCTTGCGAGTGCGCGCATGTGGTCCTAAGGGGTTCTTCCGAGCTCTGTCTTCATTCTGCGACGTTTTCTCTCGCTGAAGGTCTGTGCAATCTCTCTCGCGTCGAGTTTCTCTTGCGCGCGTGCATTTTCTCTCGTAAGCTTGCTCTTCCAATCTCAAAAAACTTCACCAATGGCACCTAAGTAAGTTTTTGGCTTCGTTTTTTTTCAAAACAGTTCATAAACTATGTTTTGAAGCTAACCAAGTTTGGTGTGTTGTTGGTGTGGTGCCGTGACCTTCTTTGCCGTGACCTTACTTTCTCACCATATGATCAAATCTGTGTTCCTCGATCATTGTGTCTTGATTACATTATCTGATTGGGTCTTACTTTTCTTGATCAAATTGGTCTGATCTTGTTCATGCGGTTACTCTATGTATGATCAACCCTTGAATTGTTGTGATTCGACCTATATTTGTATCAACCTTGCCCAAATTGATTCCATTCTATGTTATGATCAATTCAACTATTTAGGAAGTCTTCTAAGGGTAAGGAACCTATAGAGGGTAGCGGGAAGGGGAAAGCCCCGTCTTCTTCTGCGCCCTCCAGAAGGCCTCAACCTTCTTCAAGCTCTCGTTTTCCTAATGCTGCATGTGAGCAGGCATATCAATCTCATACCTTCAAGCTACTTCCCTGCCGATCCATTGACATTCCATTTCTGACTGAGTACTGTCCCTTCGTCATGGAGATTGTCACTTTCTACAATCTAGGTTTCCTTCTTTCCTTGGAAAGAACTATCAACTTCGACCTAGTCTCTGAATTCTACAACAATCTACAGCAAGGTCCTCAAGGGGGTTTCGAGTTCACTACTCGAGTCGGCAAAAAGAACCTTGATTTCTCGTATGAGATTTTAGCGGAGTACTTAGGAGGTCGACGATCGCCTAACCTCTATTCGATCTATCCCGAGCTCCCTGATCCTCTGCTGGCCCCATTTGCAGATGTTACCCCCGACTCCATCTATCATCACTTCTTTGGCCATCCCCGCCCGGCCGATCTTGATGAGTTGGGTCCTGACTTCCCTACCTTTGCAGCCCTACGACTTGCTCCAGTTGACTACGTCCTTTTCAAGATAATCACAAATTGCATCTTACCCATCACTTCAAAACCTTTGACTGAGATTCGACCCTATCACTGCCTTATGCTCTACGGTATGCACCGCCAGATGGACTTCGACATCATGGAGAGCATCTTCCAGTCCATCCTGTCCTATCGTGAGCCGAGCCGTCGCATGGTCTATATGCCGTTTGGTCATATCATCACTGACTGGCTTATGTCAGTTGGTGTTGATGTCACCAAAGGCAGGACCATGCCCATGGTCAGACAGGATTGTCGGCTTGGTCGGCGAGCTTTTGTGAAATCTGGCATTATCATTCGTGAGCGCGATGGGGTTCTAGTATGGAAGGATGGGAGAGGGCTTGGTGATCTACCTGGGGGAGCACCACATTTTCAGGCACCACCAGAGGCTGTTGCACCTCATGAGGCTCCTGCTGCTGACGCCGAATACGACTACAAGCCCGAGCCGGATTTGCGCTGGCAGATTTCAGAGCTCGAGTGGACCATCCAGCAGGATCTTCATTTACGAGGGCTTCATCGAGAGGAGATCTACTCGGAGTTCAGGTCATTTGATCGCAGATTGACCGGGGTGGAGTCTACTGTCTCGAGGGTGGGTCCAGACATTGCAGCGGACATGGTACGATGAGTGGCGCCGACACACATTCCCTGGAGGTGCACCCTCTGCCAGTACTGCGCTCGGGACCATTGATGACACGATGGATGACCTCATGCACGATGATGACCCCCCCACTGACGTTTGAGTTTGGATGTCTACTGTCTCGTCTCATGATCTGTGTACTTGACCATTTTTGGTCTGTTGACTTTTGGGCTGTATGCCCCATGACTTGTTTATTGTGGTCTTGCACCACACGTCTCTGGATTTTGATGCATCTGTCTTGCATCGTGTGATTTCTTTGGATGTTTTATGACTTATTTCTCCTGACTCTGATGCTTGTGTTATTCTACTTTAGTTGTCTATTGTTGATGCTATGAGTATTATCTACATATTTGATCCATAGCTATCTTCATGCTTATGATGTCATGCTCATGTGATACATTTGCTTGTTTTTTCATGCCTATATCGTTTTGTCATATGTATTCATATGCTTATCAAAAATCAAATTGTTGTTTTGGGATACCCCTAGGGTTGAGGGGGAGTATAGTTTGAACTTAACAGCCCTTCTAGACCCCTTTTCGGTGTTCGACAAAGGGGGAGAGTGTTGGTTGGTTAAGTTTAGGATGAACATGTTGTAGGGGGAGGATCTGGATTCCCCTATGATTCTAAAGTTGAGCAATTGATTGAGAATCCCTAAACTTAAAATCGGATTGTCAAACAACAAAAAGGGAGAGATTGTTGATGCAGTCTGGCCCTGATTGTTGTTTTGGTGTTGACATCGATTTTAGTTTAGGTTGATTATGATTATGATGATTATGTTTAAGTCCTGGTCAGGGATCAGGCATGGTATGGAAAATCCTAGCTTGGAGGGCTAGGTGTTGGAAAATCCTAACCTGGAGGGTTAGGTGTTGAAAAAGTCCTAGCTTGGAGGGCTAGGTGTGTGAAAAGTTCTAATTCGGAAGAGGTGGGTGAAAAGTCCTAGCTTGGAGGGCTAGGTGAAAAGTCCTAACTTGGAGGGTTAGGTGCAAATTCCCATATTGGAGAATTAGGTGAAAAAGTCCTGGCTTGGAGAGTCAGGTCCTAGCTTAGAGGGCTAGGTTTGGAAAGTCCTAATCCGGAAGAGTTGGGTGAAAAGTCCTAGCTTGGAGGGCTAGGTGAAAAGTCCTAACTTGGAGGGTTAGGTACAAATTTCCAACTTGGAGGATTAGGTGAGAAATCCTTAGCTTGGAGGGCTAAGGTGGATGAAACCCTATCTTGGAGGGCTGGGTTGGAGTCCCTGGATCGGTATGGTGATCGATTAGGGAGTTGGCACGGTGCTCCTTCGTGGATCGGTCTGGTGACCGATCCAGGGATTACTGATCGGTCTGGTGACCGATCAGGGAGTATGCGTTTCACCCACTGACTGGCTCCTGATCGGTCTGGTGACCGATCAGGGAGCAAACATTGAGGTTGAGTTCCCTTGCTGAACTGCTCCTGATCGGTCTGGTGATCGATCAGGATCACTGTGCAGATCGTTCTGGAGAACGATCCAGCTTCACGAGTTCCTCACTAAGATCGATCAGGACGGTGCCTGATCGGTCTGGTCATGATCTGATCGGTCTAGTGACCGATCAGGAGACACTCTGATCGGTCAGGTGGCCGATCAGGAGGTTTGGACTGCGAAACTCAGAAATCGCCCAAATTAGAGGTAGATCGGTCCGGTGATCGATCCACAACCTGGGATCGGTCTGGTGATCGGTCCAGGAGAATCTCAAAGAAATCGCGATTTCTAATTGAGCGTTGGGGATCGATCAGGATGGAGCCTGATCGGTCTGGACCTAGCCTGATCGGTCTGGGGACCGATCAGGAGGCTCTCTGATCGGTCCGGTGACCGATCACTTTAATTCAAATTGCACTGTCAGGCACTCTGATCGCGCCTGACCATATCCGATTCGCTGCTGTTTTCTTCTGATATTTGATTTACTGTCTGATATACTGCTCTAACAGTCTGATTAAGCTGCAGGTGACAGGGGAGGATTCAAACACTCAAGGAGAAGTCAATGGAGGCTTTCCTTGGAGCAGGTTTGTCCGTTTTTCCATCTCAGGTTGCAACGGCCGAGCTACAGACTGGAGCTGAGACTGGACCTTGGCTGAGGGAAGCTCAGGGAGTCCAGGGATAGCTCAGTGATAGCTGGCGTTGGTAGATGGGCAGCTGGGAGCTGCAGGGATGGTGTCATCTGATGCTGGATGGAGAAACAAAAGGGAGAAGAAGACTTCGGCTGATAAAAAAAAGAAGTGTTCGACAGTTATCAGTGTTGAGCTTGCTGAAGTTCTTGCTGCGCTTTGTGTTTCTCCACAACTTGCTTGCTGTGTTTCTGAAGTCTTCATCACTTTGAGCAAGCAACTGCAATCGAGAAGTAACCAACTCTTACGTAAGTGCTGGGAGGAATGAACAAGGAGCTTGGAGTCCAACAGTGAGAAGACACGAAGGAGGGAGTCCTTGCGTGAGATCGTCGCTGGGTGGAGCTCGGGATAAGCTCGCTGTGTTCTTGTCCTTGCTAGGTGCTGAGTAAGAGTATTCTCTGTGTTTCATTAAGCTTAAATCTATATCCTTGTTTGAAACGCTGTGGAGAGGTTTCTCCACCGAGAAGGAGGTTGCGTTATATCCGGTGAACACCGGGGCTTGATCTGCCGACGATCAAGGGATCACCCACCTTAAGGGCACGCCAAGGAGTAGGGGCAAGTTATCCCCGAACCTTGTAAACCCTCTTGTTAGCGATCGTGGTAGCTGTCTTTGTTTGCTTTCATTTCTATTTTTAGTTTACTGCACTGCTTCGTTTTCCTTTGCTTCTTCCGCTGTGCTACTGATAAGTTGAGTGCAGAAATCTTGATAAGTGCCAAAGGTTCAAGAGATTGGCTATATTCACCCCCCTCTCTAGCCATCCGGTTTCCAACATCCTTGACAAAGCCTTTTATTGAAAATTCATCTTCAAGTTACTCCTTGAAAGATTTTGGTCTAACTAGTTTGGGTTTTGGATCGGTAGCTTTGGCTAGTTCCGCCAAAATGGCTTCCCTAACGTACTATCATCTCACCTCCGCCCAATACTATGTTTTTCAAATTTCAATTAAGTCATTTCAGTCCTTAGTCTAACCAGTCCTAGGTCTAAACATGATAATTTGCATAAATAAATAAACAATCAAGCATGCAATTCAAATTACGGAGAAATAAAATTTATCTAATTATAAAAATTATTTTTAATTAGCTCCCCCTGGACTAAAGCCACGATAATGATTAGGCAAGATATGAATCTTGTCCTTGGGGATCCAATACTGGTTTGGTCCAGCTTGGTTATTCAAGCAAAGTTTTGGTATCGATGCTTGAATTTTGGGTCTAGATTGGTTCAATACAGCATAGTATGACCGTTGTCTCGACTTGGTTCGATACCCTTATAACCCGGATCGATTTAGAACGGACTTCTATTTTCCAAGGATCATGTCAAGACCCTTGGAACCTAAAGTAAATCGTTCTAAAGCTGCTCTAAGGTCCTTGACTTGAGTTTTCAAGGAGTTCTCTTTCTCAAGCTTTTCAACTTGAGTAGAGGTTCCTTCTTGAACCTTCTCGGTTAAGGATCTAGAGTCAGCTTCCTCTTTCAGGAGTTTTACTTCCTGTCGGAGGGGCTCAACTCGGATTTTGGCTTTCGCCAAGTTACGAGATAAGTAAGCAATTAACTTTGATAATTCAACTTCAGAATAACCACTTACCGTTATTTTGTCATTTTCCGAAATTGTGAGCCTTCCGTCGTCCGGCTCCGATTCTGATCCGGTGTCGATGTCTTTCGAAGTGGTTAAGGTAAGAAGGTTTGACTATGGGGCCTCTTCTTCTTCTTCAGAGGAAGATTCGTCCCACGTGGCTTGAAGAGTCTTCTTCCTTCGAGTCTTCTTGGCTTCCTTTAGATTAGGGCACTCCGATTTATAGTGTCCCTTCTTGTTGCATTCGTAGTAGGTCACATTTGGTTTGGTCTTCGAAGTTGAAGGTTTAGTTGGATCTTCCTTTCTTCGGCTGTCTTTCCTTCTGTTGGTCTGATGCTTCAGCTCCTTGTAGTAGTCTTGGACTAGCCGAACCAGCTTGGGTCGATCCCCTTCACTATCTTCTGAGGCTGAGTCTGAGTTAGACTCGGGTGCAGGTTGAGGCTTTTTCTTGGCTACCTTTCCTTGGGTTTTACCTGCAAGAAAAGCAATACCTTTCTCGGTCAAAGTGCAGTTAGTCTGCTCATGTAACTCTAATTCAAAAAACAATTCATCTAATTTTATTTTAGAAAGATCCCTAGAAATCTTGTACGCATCTACCATAGATGCCCACAGAGTATTTCTTGGGAAAGCATTTAAGGTATACCTGATAAGGTCACGATTTTCTACTTTGTGACCGATTGTGTGCAGGTCGTTCATCATCTCCTGGATCCTGGCGTGGAGCTGTGCTGCTGACTCACCTTCGTTCATTTTGATTGTGTACAATTTGTTCAGCAGTATGTCCCTTTTGATGATTCTGGTGTCGGAGGTGCCCTCGTGCAGTTCAATCAGTTTGCTCCAGAGTTCTTTAGCACTATTGAAGGGACCCACCCGGTTCAGTTCTTCTTTGGTTAATCTGCATTGCAGTGTCTAGATTGCCTTTCCATCAGCCTCGATCTTTTTCTTCAGCGAGACATCCCATTCTGAGTAGTGATGTGCCACTCCTTCAGCGTTCTTGGGGATTTCAAGACCAGATTGGATAATAATCCACATATCCACCTGAGTTTTCAGGTGGACTTCCATCCGACTCTTCCAGTAGAAGTCTTCTCCACTGAAGAGTGGTGGTCTGGCTGTGATGAAACCCTCTTGCATGGCCATAATAATTTCTAAAATAAAATAAAAACAAGGAAACTTTGTCCCAAGACTTGGTCTTGGATTAGTAGTGCGGGAATAAAAAATTAATCGAGAAAAGCGATCGAGTGGTGTTGCACCAACCTTGATTAACGACAAAAATTCGAAGGGAAAAAAATTATAAATTTCGTAAAATCTGAAAATACTCTCAAATTGGTGGTTGCACCAGATTTGAGCCACCCGCTCTGATACCACTTGTTGGATCGAAGAAAACGATAGAGGGGGGGGTGAATATCGTTATAAAATTTTCGGACTAAGAAAGAGCAAATACGCAGCGGAAAGAAAATAACGTACACAACAACACAAGTCAATTTTTTTACTTGGTTCGGAGTCGCAGTCGGCTCCTACTCCAAGGCTCACGGTCCTTGACCATTTACTTTAGGCAATTCTATATTCGGAAAGATTTTTACAGATTGAAAGTACAGATATAGAATTTGTAAACTAAGTCACAACACTTTCGTAAATTTAAAACTTTACCGACACCCAAGATGGATCGAATTCCGGAGCAGAGGGTCGTCGTCGGCGCTGAAATCTGGAAATAGAACTTTGCCAGAGCGCAGCGCATAAGCGAAAGTGTTTGGAGCGTTGGAAAGAATGGATATTGAAGCCTTGGGGTCGAGCCCCCTTTTATAGTGCCCATGGGGGTGCCTGATCTGTTGGGGGCGCCTGACACGTGCCTTCACCTGTGAGAACCTCAATCCGCAGCTCGGTCAGCGCTTATCCCCTTCGATTCGTCACCTGGGCTGACTGGGCCGCCCGGGACCTCTCGGGCGCCTAGGTTGACCTGGTCCATTGGCTTCGTGGCGGATTTGCTTCGATGGCCGCTTTGGCTTTGACCTTGGGTGCCCGGAACCTCTTGGGCGCCTAGCCCAGTGTGGTTCGAAGCAGTCTTGCTTCTTGGCAGTTTTTTGGCCTTGACCTTGGGCACCCGTGACCTCCCGGGCACCTAGCCCAGTGAACCACCCTACTCCTTTGGGGCGTCTGAGCTGCAGAAACACAATCCTTCGGTCCCTGTAACTAAGGTTAGTTCCAAAACAAACCAAGCAAGAGTGTTAGTCATTATTTACAGCCGTAGTTATCTTGGTTCTGACTTCGGGTCTCCTAAATGGAACCCTAGGTCGAACCGACGCCTACTGTTCCCTCGACGAGGAACGTATCCTCACCTACTCCTCTCAGGAGAGTTTACCTTTTGCCAACCGGCTCCTCCGGTTGGACTTTTGCCCAATCCACCTGATCAGGTCTTCGTGCCCAACTTTCGGTCAGGTCTTCTTGCCCAACTTCCGGTCAGGTCTTCGGTGCCCAGCCCCTTGCTAGGACTGCTTGCCCAGTCCTCGACCAGGACTTCTTTGCCCGACTTTCGGTCAGATTTTCTTGCCCAGTCCTTGACCAGGACTTCTTTACCCAGCCCTTTGCCAGGACTTCTTGCCTAGTGTACCTAGGACTTCTTCCTACACACTCAGTAAACAAGTTAGATCACAATAACATCTTAACTTCTGAACCTTTTACCATTATCAAAACCCAGGTTTGACTTAGGTGTTGCCTGCACCAACACTATGTAGAATAGTGCCTTTGAGATAACAAAGTATTCTTTTCACACCTCAATTTTGTTCAGTAGGAGTATGCATGCACTAACAAGCATGATTTACTACAAACGTAATATCAAAGCGCGTGATAGTAATATACTGTAAAGCTCCAACAATACATCGATAAACCTAGAAATCAACCATCACTGAAGAGGAAGAAGGTGTAGAGATATTATTTGGAGCAATAGGTGTAGAGATCGGACGTGCTCTATCCATTTCAGCTCTTTGAAGAAGCCCAGTAATATATTTGCTCTGAGAGAGGATATAATCTTCATCATATGGAATAAGTTCAATACCAAGAAAAAAACGAGCATTTCCTAAATCTCGAATAGGAAATTTCTGATTGAAAAAGCTTAATAAATTTGAAATGTCCTTTTGATCATTGCCAGTTAATAGAATATCATTCACATATATAAGAAAAAATATCATAGATTCATCATTACGTCTGTAGAATAGAGAGGAGTCAGTTTTTGATCCAGAAAATCCTTAAGCCTGTAACCATTTAGATAATCGATGAAACTACGCACGAGGAGCTTGCCGAAGACCATATAAAGATTTCTTGAGGTGGCAAATATGAGATGGAAATTGTGGATGAATAAACCCAGGTGGTTGCTCTATAAAAATCATTTCCTCAAGAATACCATGAAGTAATGCATTAGAAACGTCTAATTGTCGGATAGACCAATTAGAACTAATAGTTATTGATAACAATAATCTAACAGATGTAATTTTGATGACTGAACAGAAGGTGTCATTGAAGTCAATACCTGGTTGTTGACTAAATCCTTTGGCTACAAGGCAAGCTTTTACCGTTCAAGAGAACCATCAGCTTGATGCTTAAGACGGACTATCCATTTCAAGCCCACAACATTCATGGACGGAGTGCGCGGAACTAGGCTCCATGTTCCATTGCGAAGAAGTGTATCAAATTTTGTAGCCATTGCATTACGCCAATTTGGATCCTTGTTTGCCTATGTAAAGCAAGTTGGTTCAATAGTTTTTGAGGAAACCACTAGAGCTCGAGGAAGAGGATATCGAGTAGCCATTGGTGTGCATCGTGCATATATATCACTTAAGGGAAGCATGTGACAAGGAGCATTATCATCTAGATCACTTGTTGACGGTGATGAGGAAGTGGGTTGGTGATGGACCCGGGATAGGCGTCACGAATGTGTGTGTCTCAAATTTAGAATATTTATAAATGCTAGAAACCCTTTTTGCAATCAAAATATGAAAACATAGTAAAAGGGCCACAGGTCATATTTTTCCTAGGGCTAGTTGATGTTGTGTGATTCGAGCTTGTATTTATGTGTCGTGGATGTTTTTGGGTTTCAAGTAGATGTTTGGATTTTGGGTTGCAATCGGAAATGAAAATGCAATGAAAATGGAGGAAAACTAAACAAAGGAACTAAACAAACGATAGTGAGTGATAACTCAATCGAAGGTAAACCAACTCAACCAAGGGAACTAAATTGACATTAAAAGGGAACACAATGGATATTAAATGCAATCTTTATGCTAAGCAAATAAATAAACACAGTGATGGCAGATTTTGGAAACAAACAAGCTTGACACAAATAAAAGCATGCGAAATTCAGAAATTAAACAAGCACCAAATTCAACTCAAATTAGCTACAAGTTTTGAAAGCTAACCAATGCAAAGAAAACTTAGAAATGGATAAATGCGATACCAATTGGATTCAAACACTATCCTACACCAAAAGACAAGTGAAAAACTGATGCAAGTAGTGCCCAAAACAGCTTGGCACGCAAGCTGAAACCCTTGTGCCAAAGCTGAATTTTTGTGCCAAAAACTAATTCTAACCATTAAGGATTGAGACTGATCGATTAAGCTTGGAAAGACCAACTATGAAGGCAGCAATATGCATGAAGAGATGAAAAATTTCAGAATGCAAATGACTGATCAAAACAGAAACGTTGAAGAGACTTGACACAACAAAACTGCAAAATTCAGAAATAAGCTGTGAAGTTTCAAAATAAAATCGATTTGGATGCTAAACCAAACAAATAGCTGAAGTCGATTGCTCCCAGTTAAGATTCACATAAAATCCCTAAGAATTGAAATTTAATTGATGTCAATTCAGAAACTAGAGACTGAAACACAATTGAATCTGAAACCTAGTGGCAGTAGTTGAAATTGGTACTCTATCTAAGCTGAAAACATGAGACTGAAGTGCAGGAAACCCAAGCTAAGTTCTATGTTAACTAGACAAGCATGTATCTAACTCGAATACAAAAATTAACAGCTACTAAATGCAGAGAAAATTTGGACAACAAACAATTGATACAAGTTCAGAGCCCGACAGAAAATGCAGAAATAGAAGTGGCACGCAAGCAATTAACAAAAAACAAACTGAAATTAAATTCAGTTGATCACTAAACAAGTTCACTAACTAACTACCTGCAGGAATTAAACCTAATTAAGACAAAATCGAAGTGGAAATGGAAACTACAACAACTGATACGAAATCAGAAACAAAACACTTGCAGAAATCAAGATTACAGCTACGAAAACATGAAAATTCTCTAGTAAAACTACTCCTCAATTCTTCCCTAGCTCAAGAGCTCCTTGTTCGTCACACAAGGGAGAACCACGGACCCGTAAGCTCAGCAAATTAGTGGAAGAACCGTCTCGGCAATCAAATCGATTCAAACTCTACTCAAGCTGAAAACTGCAACCAATCTCTTCAACCTCGCTGTGGTGGACTGCGATAAGGACTTGGGAATGCTCCGAGCCTTCCAGGGAACCCCTCCAGATAGCTCGAAGCGAATGAGGGTGGTGCACAGCTGATATTGATGAAATCAGATAACAGAGCTGCTGAAACCTCACGCAGCTCTGTTGTTGGGCAAAATCCGATCTGGAAACTTCACAGAGCACTCTCTCCACTGACCTAGCACTTGCTCTAATGAAGGATCGAGTGGTCGCACCTCTTTAATGAAGGAATTGCTGAAGAAATCGATGAACAAAACGGAGAAGAAGTTGTTGCGGTGAAGATGCGACAAAACTGAAGGCCGAGGAAAAATTGATTAAGTACTTAGCATTGGACGGTTCAAATTGATTTTGTTTGATCCAACGGCTGATCTTCCTCCGATCTGAACCAAACTTTAATGATGTTGATCAAGGGTCAGGATCTGCCTCATGGTATCTCGGATCCTCCAGATGTGCAACGGATGGTCCAGATCAACCTAATCTTTGAATGGACAGTCTAGAGCCCTCCGAGCTCGATCCAACGATCAAATGATCTCTGATTTTGATAAAACCTTCAGATCTTGATCCAGATGCTCGATCAACCCTAACCCTAGCTCGAATTGCCTCAGATGGTCCCAGATGGCTCAGATCTAGCCGCTTTTGAATCGGACAGCCCAGATTAATCCGATGCTTGATAACACGATTCGGGTCCACTTCTAACTCAAGTTTGACCCAGTATGCCCTAGGTCCATGAACCTTTCATGCCTACAAAAATAGAACAAAAATTTAGTGGCCAAATAATCCAAATATGTACAAATTTGTAATTAAGTCTAAAATAAAAGTAAGTTCTAAAACCTAGGTAAATTCACAATTAAGCAACTAAAACATGGGTCAAACATGGATTTTAGCAACTAAAATAATCAATAAAATGGTACTTATCAACTCCCCCACACTTAAGCTTGAGCGTCTCGCGAAACTACCAAGTATGTATCCCTTAGATTTTCTTAAGCATAATTAGAAGTAAATGAAAAGAAATTACCTAAGGTTGTCAATTCTCAAAAATCTAAGCTCTATGGATTAGTATCTTGTCCTTAAATCAACAACTTAGCCTTTTCATCCTTCATGAGTCATTGAGATGAATTTAACTCACTAGCCTTTCATGGGAAGTTTTGGTGGCTCTCTCCTTAAGTTCTAAGTTGATGATGAAAGTGAAGCTCACTCAAACACACATGCTTCTTGCACTACCACAGGCTTGCTTGTTATCTAATCTCCTCCATTATTCATGATTAGGATCAACATCTACAAAAACAAGTGAAAACATGGAAAATGGTAAGAAATGGATTAAAAGCCAAGAAAATGGAAAAATTGACTGAGTGGGAGATTTGATTGCTCAAAAATGTTTCCAATGTGCTTTGCCCCTCTTTACAGTCCTCTAGTGATATCAAAAGTATGGTGGAGTAAAACTTTTGCCTTGCCCTTCAAAAATTTGATGAGAAGACCTCTTGAGCTCCTTTGTGCCAATTCTTTTGCGTGCCAACTTTGCTTGCTTCTTTTTTTTTCTCATTCTTCCTTTTCTTCTTTCTTTCTTGCTTGTAAAGTCAGAAATGAAATGGAATAAAGCTTGGATTCGGATGAGAACAATTTGCAATGCCAAAACTCCAATTGTGCCATTTTGCTTCTTCCTTCTCTTCTTCTCTTTTTTTTTTGAACTGTTTTTCTTTCTTTTTTTTCTTCTCTCAATCTTCAATTTGAGCAGTGCAGATCAGATTCGAATCAGAAAAACTTGAGAAATCAAGTAACACTTAGGGAATTAGATGCTCCACTTTTAACCCTCACCAAACAACTCTTTTTTTTTTTTACACTTCACCTTCAAGTTGGCACACCTCTTTATCATCAAAATTTTTTTCTATTTCAGATTTCAGCTCACGACATCACCTTCAGAATCAAGAATCTGATTTCTCCAACAATTAACATCAATAGTACTTGCATCAATTGATAGTGGAAAGTTTAAGTGTTTCACTCAAAAATTCTAATCAGCACATTTAATTTCAGCCCTTTCCTTCACTGCATTTTCTCAGCTTCGAAAATCCTAGCATCCAAATTTCTTTCTTGTTCTGATAGGCTGTGATGTGCTTACAATTTGTGATACATTCACACACTTCATTTCATGATTCACAGCCCTTGAAAACTTAATTTCATTTCCAATTGATACCAAACTGCTTGCATGGAAATATTCCAATCTGATTTTTTTTTTCAGCTGCATTCTCAGCTCACCTTTCTGCTTTTGCTGCACTTCATAGTCTCTCATAGCTATCGAATACTGTGCTTAACCCTTACCAGCAATACTCGCAATTCTCTTCAGTTCCTGATGAATTCAGTAGGTTGGATTCCAGCCTCCACATTGCATTGCATTTCACTGCTGCCTTCAGATTTCCACTCTGCTACAAATAAATTGAGTTCAGGAAAGAACCATTTTGCATTCTCTGTTTAATTTCAGCAATACAATGCTAAATTAGAAAGCTCAGTTTCAGCTCAAAGTTGATACAGAATTGCTTGTTTGGAAATAAATTTGATATGGTAAACAATTTCTACACTTGAATTTGGCACAGATTTCTACACTTGTCCAACTCTACATTCCAATTTGATTTTTCCAATTCATCTTCACAAACAATCCTTCAAGATATTCAACACTTTGCATCTTACTCATTTCCGCAGCTATCCTTGCAATTTAGCTCAATTCCATTACTGATCTGAACCAACTGTTCTTTAATCTGCCTTCAACATTAAATCAATTTCTGAAATGTTTTGTTTCAAGTTTCAGCTCCATGCACTAAATTTCCGAATCCAAAATCATCCAGTTCTTCATCCTTGTTCAACACCCTTGCATTTGTTTCAATTCAGAACAGTGCAGCCTGCCAAACCAATTCCTAACCCAAGATGACTTAACATTTTTTTCTTTTCTTCCCTTTGGCACCAATTTCTGCTGCAATTGTTTCAAACTTTCCTGCATTCTCCTGCTTCAGATTCTAGCTTTTCCTCAGCTTTATTCGAATTTGGCTTGTATCATTCAGTAGCTCTCAGATGTAGCACTCGGCAGCAACAAATGCAATGCAGTTCAGAATTTTTTTCAGCTGCAACAAAATTGTCTTTTGTAATGGCACAGATTTTTCCAGCTTGTATTCAGCTTCAATTCAGCTTGTCTTCAAATTGTCTTCACATTCCAGCACTCAGCAGCAAACCTTGCATTAGTTTCAGTTCAGAACAGTTCAGATTGCCATCCCAATTCCTAATCCAAGATGGCTTAACAGAAATAGAAAAATTTTTCCTTTTCTTCTCTTTTTGCACCACTTTCTGCCTTGTGTGCCAATTGAATCCTTGGTTCAGAATTATTCTGCCTTCTTCAGCCGAATTCCTTGGCACAACAGCTGCAAATTCAGCTCTATTTGAGTATTCAGCCGAAGAGAAAATTCTGCCAGCCGAAACATGCTCCATAGCCCTTTTCTTTTCTCTTTTTGGCACTGATTTTTTTTTTTGAAATGGTGCAGCTTTTTCTTCTTTGCTTGTCACTTAAATCTTCAAAGTATGATAGGGAATCTAGATCTCCAATTGCTTCCATCTCTCTTGCTCATTCTTGACATCAACTCACTCAAAATGTAATTGTTTCCATCCCTCCATTGTAAAAATTTTTTTCTTTTTGGATCGAAATGCCTTCTTGATACAAAACTTTTCCAAAACACTAATCACTCCCCCACACTTAAATCTTTGTCCGTCTCGGGCAAAGTAGCATCAAGAAAACATCCCAAGCAAACAAATCCATAGAAAAATGGGGTTAAGAGTAGGAAAATAGTAAGGAAAATTGAAAAGATTATGTATCAAGTATGATCATGGCTAAGAATAATATGGAAAAGAGAAACAATTTGATTAGCCTCCATAAATGTGATCCAATCATTGAAATATGGTTTTGAAAGAACCTAAGCAAGTTCTAGAGTACAATAACATATGTGTGTCACAAATATAAGGCTAATTCTCACTAGGCAAAAAATAATTCATCTCAAGTCCTCAATTAAGAATCTAAAACAAAGTAGTACTCAAGCATCCAAGATTTCATCCATGAGCTCAAACCTTAAGTTTTGACAACCAAATTTAATTTATTTTCAAAAGACTCTAAAATGCTATGGAGATAACCTAAAGAGATACATTTATTCACTAAGAGCAAAAGTGCTAAAAGAGATAACATGGTATTTACAATGACTATTTATTCATTCTATTTTACCTAAGAATTTATTATCAACAACTCACTTCAAAAAGAGAAAAAATTTAATCCTAGACACACGAAAATGATATGTACAATGAAACGTAGATGTAGAGAAAGTGAACTCCCCTTAAGTTGGGTAGATAGCGTCCTTGATGTACACATCATCCACCTCTAGCTCCTTTAGTTCTTCAAAATACTTTTTGAGCCGGTGGCCATTGACTTTCCACACAAATCCATTAGCTTCGTCCCTAATTTCAACAACTCCATAGGGAAAAATGTCAGTTACAATAAATGGACCTTCCCACCTTGACCTCAACTTACCTCTTATCAATTTGAGCCTTGATTTATACAATAAGACCTTATCGCCAATTTGGAAGTTTTTTTTTCACAATGTGTTTGTCATGGAAATTCTTGGTCTTTTCTTTGTAAATCCTTGAATTTTCGAATGCCTTTAGCCGAATTTCTTCAAGTTCTTGAAGTTGCAATTTTCACTATTCTCCTGCCTTGGTAGCATCGAAATTACAAGCTTTCACCGCCCAATATGTCTTGTGCTCTATTTCCACGGGGAGGTGACAAGCCTTACCATAAACCAAGCGGTAGGGTGACATGTCAATCGGTGTCTTATATGCTATTCTGTAGGCCCAAAGTGCGTCATCTAGCCTCTTGCTCCAGTCTTTTCTAGTGGGCCCAACTGTCTTCTCTAGAATGGATTTTATCTCTCTGTTGGAAATCTCAGCCTGTCCATTTGTTTGGGGATGATAGGATGTAGAAACTTTATGTACCACCCCATATTTACTCAGCAGTGCCTTCATGGGTTTGTTGCAGAAATGAGATCCTTGGTCACTAATTATTGCTCTTGGAATTCCAAACCTGCAGAAAATGTGTGACCTAACAAAACTACAAACAACAGAAGAATCATCAGTCTTGGAGGGAATGGCCTCCACCTATTTTGAAACATAATCCACAGCAAGTAAAATATACAGATAACCATAAGATGCAGGAAAAGGTCCTATAAAATCTATCCCCTAAACATCATAAATCTCACAATAAAGTATACCATGTTGGGGCATCTCATGTCTCGCTCCTATGTTCCCAGTTCGCTGGCATCTATCACAATTTTTGTAAAAAAACATATGAATCATGAAAAAAGGTGGGCCAGTATAAACCGCACTCTAGCACTTTCCTGGCAGTTCTCTGGGGTCCAAAATGCCCCCCACAAGCTGATGAATGACAAAATGTAAGTACAGATGAAAACTCATGATCTGGTACACATCTCCTAATTATTTGGTCATTACAAAATTTCCACAAATAAGGATCATCCCACACATAAAACTTTGCATCACTTTTTAATTTATCTTTTTGAGCTTTAGAAAATTGAGTGGGAAATACATGTGCAACTAGAAAATTAACTAGGTCTGCATACCACGGTGTCTCACCATGCACTGCAATCAAGTGCTCATCTCTGAAATCATCATCAATGGTGGTAGGAGATCCATCTCCTTCAAGTCTACTCAAATGATCTGCAACTAAGTTCTCTTTTCCACTTCTGTCTCTGATCTCCAGGTCGAATTCTTGGAGTAGGAGCATCCATCTGATCAATCTAGGTTTTGCATCAGGCTTTTTCAACAAATATTTGAGAGCTGCATGAACAGAAAAAATAATAACATGTGAGCACAATAAATAAGATCTGAATCTATCTAAAGCAAAAACAATGGCAAGAAGCTCCTTTTCCGTAGTAGTGTAGTTTGCTTGGGTGGCATCTAGGGTTTTGGAGGCGTAGCAAATGACATGTGGTGCTCCATCAACCCTCTGTGTTAGAACAGCTCCCACTGCAAAATTAGAAGCATCACACATTAATTCAAATGGTAAGGTCCAATCAGGTGATGTAATAATAGGAGCTGAGGTAAGAGCCTCCCTGAGTCTATGAAAAGCTTCCTTGCATTTATCATCAAAATGAAACTCAATATCTTTCTGCAAAAGTCGTGTCAAGGGTCGAGCAATCAAGCTGAAATCTCTAATAAATCTGCGGTAGAAACCTTCATGTCCAAGAAAAGCACGAACATCCCGTACGCATACGGAGTAAGATAAAGAAGAAATAACACTGATTTTCGCAGGATCTACCTCAATACCTTTCCGAGAGACTATATGTCCAAGTACAATCCCATGCTCTACCATGAAGTGGCATTTCTCAAAATTAAGAACAAGGTTAGTTTCAATGCAACGATGTAAAACCCTAGACAAATTATCTAAGCATGAATCAAAAGACGTGCCATAAACTGAAAAATCATCCATGAATATCTCCATACAGTCCTCTAGGAACTCACCGAATATACTTACCATGCATCTCTGAAATGTACCGGGTGCGTTGTAGAGTCCGAAGGGCATACGTCGCTAAAGTGCCAAAGGGGCAAGTGAAGGTAGTCTTCTCCTGGTCCTCTGGATCTATGCAAATCTGAAAATAGCCTGAAAATCCATCCAAGAAACAATAATGCGACTTCCCTGCCAGTCTCTCAAGCATCTGATCAATGAAGGGTAAAGGGAAGTGATCTTTCCTTGTGACCTTGTTGAGCTTCCTGTAATCAATGCAGACTCTCCAGGAATTCTTAACTCTGGTGGGCACTAGTGTTGGGACCGGGTGCATGTTGACATGGATGCGGGTTCGTAATTTTAAAATTTATTACGTGCAGCGGAAGATTTAGCATAAATAATTTCCTAAATTATTTAACCGCACATTTAAGCATGCAACCTTATATTGTGTAGACATGATCATATATTAAAATTTTGCAGAAAGTAAACTAATTTACTTAATACCTCGCGTAACTTGAAGGAAGGGACGAGATCCAACCGTAAGCGTCCCTTGGAAGCTCCGCCTCTATTCGCGTCCACGCCGAGTTTTCTTCGGGATGACTTCGCAAAGCCACGAGTTTCGTGCCGACAAGAACTACTAGATTCTCCAAAGGCACGACAAGAATACCAAGAGAGAGATGGGAAGACTAACCACCAAACAAAGAACGGAATCAAGATTCCGGGAGGAAGGAAGAAGTTGCGCCCGCTTCTTCTACTTCTTCGGCAGTCGCTTGGTGGATGAAGCTCACGGCAACAATGGGGTCCTCCTTTTAGGGCCGGCGGCACTAGAGGAGGGAGAGGGAGAGAAGGAGAGTGAGAGAGGGCTTATTTCTAGATCTCTTAGATTAATCTCTAAGCCTTGCCTTGGTTCCTTTATATAGTAGCATCTCAATCGCCAAGTCTCCTTTTTATGGAATAAATTTTCATAAGAAATTTATCATATAAATTTTTCTATGAATTATTCCATCATGCCAAGTTTTTATCATAATTTAATTTATGATAAAAACAACCATGTCTCCCTTTTCTTATGGAAAGAAATTTCTTTATATAAATTTCTTTATATAAATTTCTTTATTATGGTAAATCAATCTATTATTAATTTTATAAAATAAAATAAACCAATCCATGGTTCATTTTAATTTCCATAAAAAATAAATTTCTTTATATAAATTTCTTTATCCATAATTTTATAAAACAAACCACGCTCGGTTTATTTTATAATTTGAACCAAAAATTCGGTTTTCCCCTTTTATTGTGGTCGGCCAAACAAAGAGGGTGGGGACCCTCTTTGGCCGGCCAAATCCAAGCTTAAACTATACGAATTAAACTCATTTTATTCGTCCAATAAGTCTTCAAAAGACTTAGCCATTTTATGCTTCCGATGCATCTCTGAAAAATTCAGATTCGACTTATCTCTCTTGATCGGAAAATCCAATTTTCAACTCGTTTGAAATCCCTCGGATTACTCGTAGTGTGTGTGACTAAATAGGCTTTCGATTTATGTTGGCCGTCTATAATTAATCAATTATAGAATGATCATGAGTGACACCTAGTAGTACATCATGATCCCCAATTAATCGAAAGATCAACGGTTGAGCTCAGAAATTATTCTGAAACCCATCAGCAACTCTAATGAATCGTGCCTCATTCCCTTCACCATCTTATACCCACTTGGTTCAGGACATGGTCTATGTGTGTCAGTCCCCACTAGGCTGACTACGTCACACCTAGCCCAAGCAATGTCTTTCTCGTCCAACGGATTCTAATTACTCTCATGTATCTGAGATATTCATACTCTGATCATGTGATGCTCTGGCTAGAGGCTTCGAGTAATAATCCGACGATAGGCCTTGGGTATACATCTCCTCGCAAGGAGTGGTGAATCCTTTGTAGGCTGTTCAAACATCTTCGGGCACTTCAGCTTATACCCAATCATCCTGGGTCCACACCTCCTTGGAGATGCTTGCTTAATATGTCAAAGTATAAGTCTTCACGACCAAGATGACTTGAACACCGCAAGTCAAAGGAACATCGCACTTAAGCTGCAGTAAGAACTTCATTGACATATATATACGTAGATTACCATATGAAGTTTTACAGCCAGTCACTCCAATGAACTAGTTCCCTTAACTAGTATTCATGTTTATCTCCGGACATCCCAATGTCACCAGCCAGTGAGAATCAGCTGATTAGAGAATAACTCATGCTAGTCTCAACAGAATTGATAGTGTCCGTATTTATCAATTCATCGACTAGGGACAATTTCAATACTTCACAATTGCACATGTAGAGATAATCACTAGTTGTGAATTCATCATAAATTCTCTCATGCTGTGAATTGTATTGCGGGCATTCAGTGAATGAGTTTAAGATCTTAATCAAATACACAAACATGCACACTCAAATAGTGAATATTCATTTATTAAAGTAAATGATTACAATCATAAGGCGATTGCCTTAGGACACTTCTCTCATATTACTAACAACTAGCTCATTGCTTTCATCTGCCACCACGGTCACTCCAGATTTCTTGGGCACCACGTGAATAGGACTAACCCACTGACTGTCAGAAATAGGGTAAATGATACCTGCCTGTAGAAGTCGAGTCACCTCTTTCTTTACAACATCCAAAATAAGTGGATTGAGTCTCCTTTGTGGTTGCCTCACAGGTTTGACATTGTCTTCCAAAAATATCCTGTGCATGCAGATAGCTAGGCTGATACCTGGTATATCTGATAAAGTCCACTCAATCGCCTTCTTGTAGTGCCTCAGGACTTGCAATAATTTTTCTTCTTGCACTGACCCCAAATGTTGTGCAATAATCACGGGGAAAGTCTGCTCCTCTCCTAGATATGCATACTTCAAATGGCCTGGTAGTGGCTTCAATTCACTCTGGTCTTCCTCAGTAGAAATAAGTGATCCTTGGGGCTCTGTGCAATCCCCTACACTTTGAATCTCAAGAAAAATAGGTGATCCTTGGGGCTCTGTGCAATCCCCTACACCTAGAAAAACCTCTCCAGCTGTAAGTGTGTCTGAAATGTCTTCTGAAAAATCCTCAGTCTCAGCAGTAACTACTCTCTCAGCCTCCTTTGAATAAATAGCTCCTCCAGAAAAATCAGGTAAAAATCCCTCAGCCTCTAACTCTGTAGCCTCTAACTCCTCAAGAATATCCATGCTCATGATGGAGTGGTCCTCTCTCGGATGCTTCATAGCATCAAAAAGGCCCTCCACTCTGTAGCCTCTAACTGAACAACCGTGTCTCCAATCTCCATGGAAAGTGTACCAGCATATAGATCTATCTTGGTTCTAGCAGTCTTCAGAAAAGGTCTTCCTAAAATAAGTGGAGAACGGTGTGCAAGGTAATCTCCCTCCATATCCAAGATATAAAAATTTGCAGGAAATATTAGCTCCTTTACCTTCACCAAAACATCTTCAATCATACCAGCTGGTTGGGTCTGACTCCGGTCTGCTAGCTGTATCACCACGCCAGTAGGCTGTAAAGG
>JAGFNQ010004083.1:376872-450752 GCA_024364735.1 Boesenbergia rotunda | reverse complement strand
TCTTCAAAATAAGAACGATTAAGATACCGATAATTCATCAAGGTGAACTCAGAATTCTCAAATCATTGGCAGGCGGCCTCGGAATGAAACTGGGGAGCCGTAGGTTCAGGAGGTGGTTGTTGGGAAGTCCTCTCACCAATCCTACGCTTTTGCCTAGCCCTAATATGCAAATGTAAAATGCATGTACCAAGAGGACACGGTCAAGAAGAAAATCAAGGAAAACATACAAAATATGGAAGGTTACATATTGTAGCATAAATGAGAAAGACGACGTAAAAGACTCATTACCTTCACTCCGTGAAGGTTAAGAAGAAGATGAGACGAGATTGACTCAGGGAGGGTCTCTCTTTGCCCTAAATTCGGATCCGAAGGTGGAGAAGAGTTATGGAAGAGAGTCCAAGGGTTTTGGAACCCTTGGAGTGGTTGGAGAAGGCAAGGAAGTTAAAGGGCGATGAGGCACGACGAGGGGCGGTGCTGAAACTCTAGTTTCGACCGCCCATGTGCAGGGGTTCTTGTAAAGAATTATGTGCATCAGTCGACTGATTCATGGGTCAATCAACTGATGCAGGTCACAGAATTATCAGTCGACTGATCCATAAACTAGTCGACTGATCTCTATCGAAAAAAACCTGGGCAGTACTGATACCAGTTGACCGAGACAGTTACCTGTTGACTGGTACCCTACAATCAACCATTTCAGCATTTCTGACCGAATTTCAGAAACGCACCAAAAAATCCACAGATCTCCAAAAACTTTTAAATTTTGTGAAGAGATTTGTGATACCCGTGTGTACATGAAAATATACATCCAAAAATGTTTTTATCACCATTCTCAAAAATGACACAAAACTTAAATCTATCTACATGGTTTACTTAACCTTTGATCTCAAGTCCTAGTTTTGATGTATCCACTGTTATTGAGCCATAATGAAATCTGTGTATCTATTTATACGATAGGTATTCATTCCAAATCAATAAACATGAAGAGTGGCATAAGTCATGAAACATGTTTCATGACTTCGAAATTTTCAATCATGTTCAAGAACTATATGCACATCAATTGTGCGCAAGTTATCCCAATGATTGGTTCAATGAAAGATTAATGTCTCGAGATGTCATTTTGGTTCAAAGTAATGTATCATAACCAACATTATGAACCAAAACACACTTTTCTATCATCTCACATGATTACCAAATTAAGAAATACACAAGCAAGACTTCCTAGGATTTTTGTGAGATATATTGAGGCACTATCTTAATATGAGGTCATGTAAGGCTAAAGTTATAATTCTACAAAGCACATACCAAATTCTCTCCTTGGAGAGGTGCACTCCGCTTTGGGTAGAGGCTTGGTAAATATGACAGCAAGGTTAAATTTTAATTCAACATACTGTATTCAATGATACCTCTTGCCACATGATCTCTAATGAAGTGATGCGCATTTTACAGGAATTTTTCCTCCAAATGGGGTACGAACCCTGGGACGTTGGGCTTCTAGATTGCCCACTGCGAGCGCTTCCCGATTTACCCTGGTGACCGGTCGGAAACTTCCGTGGGGCCGGGCCGGTCACTCCATGTTCAATTTATCTGCTGCCTGGTTAATCATTTTTTCTCTCTAATGAAGTGATGCTTCACTTCAATGTGTTTTGTCCTAGAGTGATGCACCGGATTTTTGGTCAAATTAATAGTGCTCACATTATCACATAAAACTTTGATCTTGGAGTAATAAAACTCATAATTCTCTAAAGTATGCATTATCCAAAGTAATTGAGCTATACAACTACCTATAGCCACATGTTCAGCCTCAGTTGTAGATAAAGCAACACATGGTTGCTTTCTACTACTCCAACTCACTAGGGAAGATCCAAAAAGTTGACACCCACCACTAGTACTCTTCCTAACCAATTTGTGAACCACATAATCGAAATCGGTGTACACAAATAAATCAATATTTTGAGTTTAAGGATATCAAATGTTGGAACTTGGATGACTAGAGAGGGGGGGTGAATATAGTCAGACACAAATTTCTTGCTCTTTGATACTTCTGCGTGATCAGATTAGTAGCAGCGGAAACAAAATGCAACAGAAAGAATAAAACAGAGCAAGGAATCAAACCAACGCTAACACAGCGATATACAAGGTTCGGGGATAACTTGCCCCTGCTCCTTGGCGTGCCCTTAAGGTGGGCAATCCCTTGATCGTCGGCAGATCAAGCCCCGGTGAACATCGGATAAGATAGAGCCTCCTTCTCGGTGGAGAAACCTCTCCACAGATCTCACGGATGATTGAACTTGAGTACAAGAGATCACACAAGAAGGAACGCTCACACCGATCTTATAGGAATGCAACAAGAACACTTAAGCACACAAGCAACAAAGAGCTCTTGACATAGCCCAGCCAAACTCCTCAAGTTTCTGTCTATTCCTTCTTTTTGCTCCTCTGCTTCCAGCTTTGTCTTAAGCTCCCTCTCACCATCGCAAGCTTCATCAGCATCCACTGACCTCCCTGAGCACTCAGTCCACTGAATACCTCCTCTCCAGCTGAGTCTCCGTCAATCGCCAGCTGCTCCAGTTGCCGTTGAAACCTGAGAAGGAGAAACAAACAAACCTGCTCCAAGGAAAGCCTCCCATTGACCCTCCTAGAGTATTTGAATCACCTGCTATGAATCACCTGCTATCACCTGCACACTCCAACAGAGGCTTAGCAATGCATATCAAATGAAATCAGCAATGTATCAGAGAATCGACAGAGAAAACAGATACGTTCAGACGCGATCAGAGCGTCTGACAGTGCAATTTGAATTAAAGTGATTGGCCACCGGACCGATCAGGACTATCCCAAACCGATCAGGCTCCAACATGATCGGTCCATAGTGAGAAACTTGGGATCGCAAGCTTGTATGATCGGTCACCCTGACTGGTCACCAGATCGGTCACCCTGACCGGTCACCAGATCGGTCACCCTGACCGGTCACCAGATCGGTCACCAAACCGATCCGGAAGTTAGCTTGCCACAATCCCGCTCGGAATCCACTGGCTGATCGGTCACCAGACCGATCAAGCCGATCCCAGACCGATCAGGCTCCAGCCTGATCGGTCAGGGTGAGAAACCTCACGACAGTTGATCGTTCAGTTTGATCGGTCGCGGTTGCTCCCTGATCGGTCACCAGACCGATCAGGAGCAGATCAGTGAGGTTCCCAAAAACCTACTGGATGCTCCCTGATCGGTCACCGGACCGATCAGGAGCAGAGCAGCAGGGGAACTCAACCCACTTGTGAACTCCCTAATCGGTCACCAGACCGATCAGGAGTCGTTCAGTGAGTGAAACGCATACTCCCTGATCGGTCACCAGACCGATCAGTCATCGCTGGATTGGTCACCAGACCGATCCACGAAGGAGCACTGTGCCAACTTCCCTGATCGGTCACCGGACCGATCCAGGCAAGGCCAAATCCACTCTAAGTCACGAGAACAAGCCTCCAGCCCTTCCCTGACTCGTGCTCAGTCCCTCGGACCAAGACTCTGTGCCCAGATTCACTCACCGGGACTTCGTTCAACCTAGCTTCCCAAGCTAGGACCTGACTTCACTCACCAGGGTTTCAGTCACCCGGCTTCACTCACCGGGATTTCAACCTAGCTTCACTCACTAGGATTTCAATCACCTGGCTTCACTCACCAGGACCCGGCTTCACTCACCGGGATTTCAACCTAGCTTCACTCACTAGGATTTCAATCACCTGACTTCACTCACCAGGACCCCGCTTCACTCATCGGGATTTCAATCACCTGGCTTTACTCACCAGGACCCGGCTTCACTCACTGGGATTTTAACCAATCACCTAACCCTCCGAGTTAGGAATTTTCACACCTAGCCCTCCAAGCTAGGACTTTTCACCTAACCCTCCAAGTAGGGGCTTTTCACCTAACCCTCCAAGTTAGGACTTTTCACCTAGCCCTCCAAGCTAGGACTTTTCACCTAATCCAAGCATCAGTCAACTGATCCAAGCATCAGTCGACTGCCACCTCTCCAAACCTAAGGTTTCCCTTCCCGAGTATCTCTCAGTACTTGAACCCTAGGATTTCCCGAGTACAATTCTCTCAGCACTCGAACCCTCACGACTTAGCTGACTCTTCATCCAACAGCTTCGACCTGTTGCCTTCAAGCCTTCTTTGACTTCGGCTCTCGTCCCTCAGATGTATGCAAGCCCACGGCTCATCTCCCCATGTCATCCTTCGCGTATGCCTCGAAGTTCGCTTCCCTCGGCTCATCGTCCTTGCTTTTGTCCATGGTCCCTCGGATGCATGCAAGCTCACGGCTCGTCTCCCATGCCATCCTTCACCGGTCCCGAAGTTGTCCAGCTAAGTCAATGTGTATCCTACAAACTTGCACACTCAAATACACATATCAAACATAAGGGTGAACCTAACTTAAACTCTTTGCCCAAACATCAAAACACATGGTCACTCCGGACCATAGATTGTCTCGACAGTGATATGGTTTGGGTTGTCTTAACTCATGATTGTTTCCCTATTGGTGAATATATACAAACTCAACGATCGGATGATTGGGCCTTTCGATGTACTATAAAAGATTAACGATAATACCTACAGGTTGCACCTTCCTAATCACTTAAAAACTTTTGATGTTTTTAACGTCAAACACCTAAGCCCTTGTGTTGTGGAGTTGGATACACTGATAGACCCAGGATAGGTGTCACGAAAGTGGGTCTCAAATTTAGATATTTATAAAGCTGGAAAACCTTTTTGCTATCAAAAATATGAAAACGTAGTTAAGGGACCACAGGTCGTATTTTTCCTAGGGCTGGTTGACGTTGTGTGATTCGAGCTTTTATTTATGTGTTGTTAATGTTTTTGGGTTTCAAACAAGACGTGGGTTGGATTGCGAATAGAAATGAAAATGCTATAGAAATAAAGGAACTTAACCTATAAACTAAACAAATGATAGCAAGTGATAACTCAATAAAAAAGAAACCGGATCAACCAAGGGAAACTTAACTAAATTTGGAAGAGCAAAATTGCTTTCAAATGCAACTAAATGCTAAACAAGGAATAAGAAACAGTGGCTGAATTTTCAGTTGAACTAATATAAGAACTTCAAACCTAATTAAACTCAAAACAAGCAAATAAAAGCTAGCTACAAAATTTAAAAGAAAACCGATGCATACATCATGAGAAAATTCCGAAACAACTAAAAATAGCACTAACTGATTTCAAACTCCAAAACACCCTAAAGATTGTGGATAACTTGATACCAAACTATGCCAAAGCTTCTATTGATACAAAGTGCAGAAATTCATCCAATTTGGCACGCAAACAAGGAAAACAATGTGCTGAAAATGATGCTACTTGCAAACCTATAAACTGATGTAAAGCTGATAATCTTGAAGCAATCGGTTATATGCAGAGTTCAGAAACTATTGAATGTAAAACAACAATTCTAGAGCCCCAAACCGATGTGCAGAATCAACTCAATTTCAGAAATGGAAAGTGCAGAAATGAAAGGTGCAGAATTTAAGGGATTGACTGCAGAATTTTGCCGTAATGGATCAAAGGCTAAGCTAGCAAATGCAAACTAAATTCAAGTCACTAATCTAGGTTCAGGGAAGCTTAAAAAGACTAACAATTACTTGACAAAAACTAATGAAATGGGACTGAAACAACTGAAATGCAGAAATTAAACTTGGCACGCAGCTACACAAAATGGCATGCCACAATTAAGTTGATACGCAAGCAACAAACAAAGAAATAAACTGAAATTAAATTCAATTGATCACTAAACAAGTTCCTAAACTACTTAACTTGAAGATTTAAAACCTAATTAAGCTAAACAATTCAGGAAACAAACTCAAACAGCTGATACAGAAATTTCAGAAACAGAATTCGTGGTAGAAATTAAAACTACAGCTAAACACAATGAAAATTAACTACGGAACTAATCCTCAACCCTTCCCAAGCTCAAAATCTCCTTGTTCGTCAAGCAAGGGCTGGCCTCGAACCCCTAAGCTCAGCAAATCAGTGGAAAACAGCTTCGCTTGATCAACTCTGCTCAAACTGCATCAGCTAGGGAAATCCAATCCGAATCCTTCGATCTCAGTTAAATGGATTGCGATGAAGATTCGAGGATCATCTGAGCTCACCTGAGAACCCCTACAAGTGGCTCAGATGATCGGAAATGGATCATGGATGAAAACCGAGTGATCGGACCACAAAGCTGTTGAAACCCTCAAACACCTCTGTCCGGATGAAAACTGAGCTGAATTCTCCACCGAAGCTATCTCCAATGATCCAGATGATGATCCAAGGTTGAGATTGAGGTGGTCACGCCTTCAACTAAGGGAAATTGCAAGAAAACGAAGAAGAACAAAGACGATGAACAGTTGCGGTGAAGACGCGACGAGGAGAAAACTGGGGAGAATTTTCCTTAAGTAATTAGGAATGAATGACCCAGATTGATTTGAGGAAATCCAACGGCTGATCTTCATCCGATCTGAACCAAATTTTGATGATGTTGATCAAGGGTCAGGATCTGCCTCGTGGTAGCTCGGATCCTCCAGATGTGCAACGGATGGTCCAGATCAACCTAATCTTTGAATGGACAGTCTAGAGCCCTCCGAGCTTGATCCAATGGTTGAATGAGATCTGATTGGGATGAAACCTTCAGATTTTGATCCAGATGCTTGATCAACCCTAACCCTAGCTCGGATTGCCTCAGATGGTCCCAGATGGCTCAGATCTAGCCGCTTTTGAATCGGAAGGCCCAGATGAATCCGAAACTTGATAACTCGATCCGGGTCCACTTCCGACTCAAGTTTGACCCAGTATGCCCCTAGGTCCATAATCTTTTCAAGTCTGCAAAAATAGATCAAAAATTCAGTGGCCAAATAATCCAAATAGGTACAAATTTACAATTAAGTCCAAAATAACAATAATTTCTAAAACCTAGGGTAAATTCACAATTAAGCAAGAAAAATATGGGTCAAACTTGGATTTTAACAACTAAAATAATCAATAAAATGGTACTTATCAACTCCCCCACACTTAAGCTTGAGCGTCTCGCGAAACCACTAAGTATGTATCCCCTAGATTTTCTTAAGCATAATTAGAAGCAAATGGAAAGAAATTACCTAAGGTTGTCGATTCTCAAAAATCTAAGCTCTATGGATTAGTATCTCGTCCTTAAATCAACAACTTAGCCTTTTCATCCATCATGATTCATTGAGATGAATTTAACTCACTAGCCTTTCAAAGGAAATTTTTGGTGGCTCTCTCCTTAAGTTCTAAGTTGATGATGGAAGTGGAGCTCACTCAAACACATATGCTTCTTGCACTTCTTTAGGCTTGCTTGTTATCTATTCTCCACCATTATTCATGATTAGGATCAACATCTACAAAAACAAGTGAAAAACATAGAAAATGGTAAGGAGTGGAATAAAAGCCAAGAAAATGAGAAAATTGATAAAGTGGGAGACTTGAATGCTCAAGGATATTTTTGATGCTCTTTGCTTCTCTTTACAGTCCTCTAATGCTATAAAAAGTGTGGTGAAGTCCAATTTGAATAATTCCTTTGATTTGGATGAAGAAAACCCTATTGATCTCAATGTGCCAACTTCCACCTTGCGTGCCAACTTTGTTTCTTTCTTCTCTTTTCTGATTTTTTTTCTCTTCTTTTATCCTCTAGCAAGGTCAGAAATGGAATGGAATAAAGCTTGGACTCGGATGAGAAAATTTGCAATGCCAAAACTCCACTTGTGCCATCTTGTTTCTCTCTCTCTCTTTTTTTTTCAAACTGTTTTCTATTTTTTTTTTGCTCTCAAGTCTTCTAATGGAGCATATCAGATCAGATTTGTATCAGAAAACTTAAATCATCAAATAACATAGATGCTCCACATGCAATCCTCACTAAACAACTCTTGCCACTCACCCTTGATACATGTCTTTCTAAGTTGGCACACTTCCATCATTTGTTTCTTTCCTCTTCTTTTTTTTCTGTGTTTCAAATTCAGCTCCACGGCATCTCTTCAGAATCAAGAGCCTGATTTCTCAAACAATTAACATCTAGAGTACTTGCATCAAATGATAGTGGAAGTCTTAAGTGTTCCACTCAAAAATTCTAATCAGCACATTTAATTTCAGCCCCCTTGCCTTCACTGCATTTCGTAAATGTCTTCACTGCACATTGATCAGCACATTTCTTTCATTTCCGTTCCTTTCACTACATTCATGTGCTTCATTCCTTGATTCACAGCCTTGAAACCCAAATTCAGCTTCATCTTGATACCAAACTTGTGCAAAAACTGCTTTCATGGAACATACCTTCTGAATTTTCTTTTCCAGCTGCATTTTCCACTCTGATTCCTCCAACTCATCTTCAATAACTGTCCTTTACTAGATATAGAATTTTGCAGATTAATTTGTATCCTTTCAACAGCTCCAAGTCAAAGTATCCCAGATTCCAAGTTGGATTCAGTTTCAATCATTTCAGCAGCTTGATACCTTGCTGTTTTCTTCAATTGCTAGCAAACTTTGCACTAATTCAGTTCTACACAACTGCATTCCAGCTTCTCTCAAAGTGTTTCTAAAATTACAGCCAATATATAGCTGCAATTCTGCTATTGCATTCCATTTTAAAACCTTGGCACAACTTTTCTCACCTTGGCACAGCTTTTCCTTCTTTGCAAATTCTGATCTGAAACTCTTAGCAGCCATTTTTCGTTTTGATCAGCAGTGGAGGTGCTCTGCAATTTCTAATTTACAGCCTTGGAAAACCCGGATTCATCTCAAGTTGGTACAAAAATTTTGGCATAGATTTTTTTTCTTTTCATGTGCGTGCCGCTTGGCTTGTTTTTTTTTCTGTTTTCATTTCATTTGCCTCACTCGAATTCAACTTGAGGTGCAACTTCCTGGGATCTTCAAATGATGATCAAGAATCTTCAATTGTTTTCAATCCTTACTCACTTCTTCCCACTTGATCTTGATACAAAACTTAACTCACTTTGATCCTTCCAATTGCAGAAATTTTTTTTCTTTTTGACACAAAGTGCCTCCTTGATACAAAACAACTCCAAAACATTAATCACCTCCCCCACACTTAAATCTTTGTCCGTCTCAGGCAAAGTAGCATCAAGAAAGCATCCCAAGCAAACAAATCCATAGAAAAAGTGAGATTAGGTAGGGAAAGTGAGAAAAAATGAAGTGATACAAGGGAAATTTACGAAAATTGATATGAGATAAGAAGTAAAATGATTTATCTCTATAGATGTGATCCAATCATTGAAATATGGTTTTGAAAGAACCTAAGCAAGTTCTAGAGTACAATAACATATGTGTGTCACAAATATAAGGCTAATTCTCACTAGGCAAAAATAATTCATCTCAAGTCCTCAATTAAGAATCTAAAATAAAGTAGTACTCAAGCATCCAAGAATTTATCCATGAGCTCAAACCCTAAGTTTTGACAACCAAATTTAATTTATTTTCAAAAGACTCTAACATGCTATGGAGATAACCTAGAGGGATACATTTATTCATTAAGAACAAAAATGCTAAAAGAGATAACATGGTATTTACAATGACTATTTATTCATTCTATTTTACCTAAGAATTTATTATCAACAACTCACTTCAAAAAGAGAAAAAATTTAATCCTAGACACACGAAAGTGATATGTACAATGAAACGTAGATGTAGAGAAAGTGAACTCCCCTTAAGTTGGGTAGATAGCGTCCTTGTACACATCATCCACCTCTAGCTCCTTTAGTTCTTCAAAATACTTTTTGAGCTGGTGGCCATTGACTTTCCACACAAATCCATTAGCTTCGTCCCTAATTTCAACAACTCCATAGGGAAAAATGTCAGTTACAATAAATGGACCTTCCCACCTTGACCCCAACTTACCTCTTATCAATTTGAGCCTTGATTTATACAATAAAACCTTATCGCCAATTTGGAAGTCTTTTTTCACAATATGTTTGTCATGGAAATTCTTGGTCTTTTCTTTGTAAATCCTTGAATTTTCGAATGCCTCTAGCCGAATTTCTTCAAGTTCTTGAAGTTACAATTTTCTTTCTTCTCCCGCCTTGGTAGCATCGAAATTACAAGCTTTCACCGCCCAATATGCCTTGTGCTCTATTTCCACGGGGAGGTGACAAGCCTTACCATAAACCAAGCGGTAGGGTGACATGCCAATCGGTGTCTTGTATACTGTTCTGTAGGCCCAGAGTGCGTCATCTAACCTTCTGCTCCAGTCTTTTCTAGTGGGCCCAACTATCTTCTCTAAAATGGATTTAATCTCTCTGTCTGAAATCTCAGCCTGTCCATTTGTTTGGGGATGATAGGATGTAGAAACTTTATGTACCACCCCATATTTACTCAGTAGTGCCTTCATGTGTTTGTTGCATAAATGAGATCCTTGGTCACTAATTATTGCTCTTGGAATTCCAAACCTGCAGAAAATGTGTGACCTAACAAAACTACAAACAACAGAAGAATCATCAGTCTTGGAGGGAATGACCTCTACCCATTTTGAAACATAATCCACAGCAAGTAAAATATACAGATAACCATAAGATGCAGGAAAATGTCCCATAAAATCTATCCCCCAAACATCAAAAATCTCACAATAAAGTATAGCATGTTGGGGCATCTCATGTCTCGCTCCTATGTTCCCAGTTCGCTGACATCTATCACAATTTTTATAAAAAACATACGAATCATGAAAAAGGGTAGGCCAGTATAATCCACACTCTAGCACTTTCCTGGCAGTTCTCTGGGGTCCAAAATGCCCCCCACAAGCTGATGAATGGCAAAAGGTAAGGACAGAAGAAAACTCATGATATGGTACGCATCTCCTAATTATTTGGTCATTACAAAATTTCCACAAATAAGGATCATCCCATACATAAAACTTTGCATCACTTTTTAATTTATCTTTTTGAGCCTTAGAAAATTAAGTGGGAAATACATGTGCAACAAGAAAGTTAACTAGGTCTGCATACCACGGTGTCTCACCATGCACTGCAATCAAGTGCTCATCTCTGAAATCATCATTAATGGTGGTAGGAGATCCATCCCCTTCAAGTCTGCTCAAATGATCTGCAACTAAGTTCTCTTTTCCACTTCTGTCTTTGATCTCCAGGTCAAATTCTTGGAGTAGGAGCATCCATCTGATCAATCTAAGTTTTGCATCAGGCTTTTTCAACAAATATTTTAGAGCTGCATAATCAAAAAAAATATCACATGTGAGCACAATAAATAAGATCTGAATCTATCTAAAGCAAAAACAATGGCAAGAAGCTCCTTTTCAGTCGTGGTGTAGTTGGCTTGGGCGGCATCTAGGGTTTTGGAGGCGTAGCAAATGACATGTGGTGCTCCATCAACCCTCTGTGCTAGAACAGCTCCCACTGCAAAATTAGAAGCATCACACATTAGTTCAAATGGTAGAGTCCAATCAGGTGATGTAATAATAGGAGCTGAGGTAAGAGCCTCCCTGAGTCTGTGAAAAGCTTCCTTGCATTTATCATCAAAATGAAACTCAACATCTTTCTGCAAAAGTCGTGTCAAGGGTCGAGCAATCAAGATGAAGTCTCTAATAAATCTGCGGTAGAACCCTGCATGTCCAAGAAAAGCATGAACATCCCGTACGTATACGGGGTATGATAAAGAAGAAATAACACTGATTTTCGCAGGATCTACCTCAATACCTTTTCGAGAGACTATATGTCCAAGTACAATCCCGTGCTCTACCATGAAGTGACATTTCTCAAAATTAAGAACAAGGTTAGTTTCAATGCAACGATGTAAAACCCTAGACAAATTATCTAAGCATAAATCAAAAGACGTGCCATAAACTAAAAAATCATCCATGAATATCTCCATACAGTCCTCTAGCAACTCACCAAATATACTTACCATGCATCTCTGAAATGTACCGGGTGCGTTGCAGAGTCCGAAGGGCATACGTCTGTAGGCAAAAGTGCCAAAGGGGCAAGTGAAGGTAGTCTTCTCCTGGTCCTCTCGATCTATGCAAATCTGAAAGTAGCCTGAAAATCCATCCAAGAAACAATAATGCGACTTCCCTGCCAGTCTCTCAAGCATCTGATCAATAAAGGGTAGAGGGAAGTGATCTTTCCTTGTGACCTTGTTGAGCTTCCTGTAATCAATGCAGGCTCTCCAAGAATTCTTAACTCTGGTGGGCACTAGTTCATTGCTTTCATCTGCCACCACGGTCACTCCAGATTTTTTAGGCACCACATGAATAGGACTAACCCACTGACTGTCAGAAATAGGGTAAATGATACATGCCTGTAAAAGTCGAGTCACCTCTTTCTTTATAACATCCAAAATAAGTGGATTGAGTCTCCTTTGTGGTTGCCTCACAGGTTTGACATTTTCCTCCAAAAATATCCTGTGCATGCAGATAGCTGGGCTGATACCTGGTATATCTGATAATGTCCACCCAATTGCCTTCTTGTAGTGCCTCAGGATTTGCAATAATTTTTCTTCTTGTTATGACTCCAAGTGTTGTGCAATAATCATGGGAAAAGTCTGCTCCTTTCCTAAATATGCATACTTCAAATGGCCTGGTAATAGCTTCAGTTCACTCTGGTCTTCCTCAGTAGAAATAAGTGATCCTTGGGGCTCTGTGCAATCCCCTACACTTTGAATCTCAAGAAAAATAGGTGATCCTGGGGGCTCTGTGCAATCCCCTACACCTAGAAAATCCTCTCCAGCTGGAAATGCATCTGAAATGTCTTCTGAAAAATCCTCAGTCTCAGCAGTAAATACTCTCTCAGCCTCCTCTGAATAAATAGCTCCTCCAGAAAAAACAGGTAAAAATCCCTCAGCCTCTAACTCTGTCTGCTCCAGCTCCTCAAGAATGTCCATGCTCATAATGGAGTGATCCTCTCTTGGATGCTTCATAGCATCAAAAAGACTGAACTGAACCACTGTGTCTCCAATCTCCATGGAAAGTGTACCAGCATATACATCAATTTTGTTCGAGCAGTCTTCAGAAATGGTTTTCCTAAAATAAGTGGGGAACGGTGTGCAAGATAATCTCCCTCCATATCCAAGATATAAAAATCTGCAGGAAATATTAGCTCCTTTACCTTCACCAAAACATCTTCAATCATACCTGCTGGGTGGGTCTGGCTCCTGTCTGTTAGCTGTATCACCACACCAGTGGGCTGTAAAGGGCCTATGCCAAGCATCTGGAAGACTGACCTGGGCATCACATTAATGGAACCTCGTAAATCAAGCATAGCATCATGGAATGTAGTGCTCCCTATCACACAAGAAACAGTAAATACCCCCGAGTCTTCATACTTCTGAGGTATGACATGTATAAGTGCTGAAATATTCTTCCCAAAGCTGACCAACTTATTTTCCTTAAGTTTCTTTTTGTGAACACAAAGATCTTTCAAAAACTTAGCATACTTTGGAATCTGTTTGATCATGGTCAATAAAGGTACATTGATCTCTACTTTACTGAAAAGTTCTACTAGCTCATTGAATTCCTTAGCCTTCTCCTCCTCCACTTGTCTTTTGACTTGTGTTTTCCGCTGTGGAAAGGGTAGAGGAACCCTCACTTCATCTTCTTTGGCCGGAAATGGAGAGGCTGAATTCTGGGCTGCTGTCCCATGCGAAGTCGTTGCTGTAAAATCTGTCTCGGCACTGATTTCTTCTCCGTTTTCCACCAAAATTGGAGGATTACTTGAGGAAGGAGTTGGGCACGAACTAGGGGTAGAACCGGCTGAATTTGATGTCGTTTCATGGCTGTTTTGGGCTGGAATTGAAGGTGCTGTCCGGTTTTTTGAAATTTCAGCTCTTGGACCATTTTGAGATGATGTAACCTTCCCACTCCTCAAAGTAATAGCACTCACGTTTCCTTTAGGATTAGGAACAGTTTGGGAAGGTAATTGACTTGATCCTTGAGCTTGACTCTGATTAATCCCACTAGCCAATTGACCCATTTGCCTCTCAAGATTTTGTTGTTGTTGTTGAAGTTGTTGTAGAATCTCCATCATTTGTTGTTGTTGCGCATTTCCTCCACTTGAGCTCCCATAGCCTCCTTGGTTAGCATAGTTCCTTGACTGACCTTGAAATGATGAAGTTGTAGGCTGAAATTGTTGAACTTGCTGAGATCCTTGAAAATGTGGCTGTTGGGGCTGATAGGAGGATGGAATTTGCTGTTGATAGGGCTGATTAGAGGGCTGACATGCTTGGAAACCTTGCTGGGAGTTGTAGCCTTGAAAGTTCTGATTTTGAAGTGAAAAATTCGGTGATGAGGACTGATTTTGCATAGGCTGAAACCCTTGATTGTAAGGCTAGAAATTCTGATTATAGGGCTGTGAAGGCTGGAAATTTTGTTGGCTTTGAGATTGGAAAGTTGGAAATGATTGAAAACCTAGCTGCCCTTGCTGATATGGCTGGAATTGCTGAAATAAGGGCTGAGTTTGCTGAAATGTAAGCTGAAAATTTGGATTCGAAGGCTGAAATTGCGGTGGCTGCTGGAATTGTTGCTGTGATTGCTGGAAATTCTGTGGAGGCTGCTGCAATTGCTGTTGCTGAGGGTTTTGTTGGCAGAAAGAGTTCCCGTACCTCAAATTTAGATGATCCCTCCAACCGGGGTTATAAGTAGAGGAATAAGGGTTGTTTCATGCTTGCAATTGTCCCCTAACCAATGCCGCTAGTGACTCATCTTGTTGGAGGGTGGGACATGAATCTGAATTGTGTTCTTGGCTAGCATAAATGCCACACACACTCATCACTTGGCTTGACTGTGGAGGTACTGAAGGAGTTGAATTTTGCCTTGCAATGTTTAGTTCAATTTGCTTAACCGCCGATGTGAGCTCTATCAATGCATTCTTAACCTCCTTCTGATCAGTAGGAACTACCTGAACTTCACCCACTCCTCTGGTGGTCAATGCTCTGCTTCCAAATTGTTGTGAGTTCTCAGCCATATTAGAAATGAGCTCCCTAGCTTGATCTGGCGTTTTATTCACTAGGGCTCCCCCAGCTGCAGCATCTATCATAATTCTGTCCATCTGCAATAATCCCTCATAAAAGTACTGAATCAGAAGCTGCTCGCTGATCTGGTGCTGTGGGCAACTTGAACATAATTTATTGAATCTCTCCCAGTAATCATAGAGTGTCTCACCCACCACTTGCTGAATGCCACAGATGCTTTTTCTAATTATTTCTGTTCTGGAGGCTGGGAAATATTTTTCCAAAAATACTTTCTTCATAGAGATCCAACTAGACACGTGCCCAGTAGGTAGATAATAAAACCAATCTTTTGCTGCTCCTATCAGTGTAAAGGGGAAAGCTCTCAGCTTGATATCTTCTTCAGAAATGCCCTGAGGCTTCATAGTAGAGCATACAACATGGAATTCGTGCAGGTGTCTATTTGGATCCTCTCCAGATAATCCTTGAAACTTGGGTAGCAAATGGATGAGTCCAGATCCGAGCTCAAAATCTCCAGCCAGCTCTGGATAAGCAATGCTGGAATACTGAAATGAAGCATCTGGTGCTGAGAGTTCTTCATAGTCTTCTGGTGGTCTGCCATGATACTGCCTGAATGAGTGGGAATGGTCTAAATAGGAGGAATATCTGTAGTCTCTGAAAGAATGCCTTGGTTCCTCCTGGCTTTGAAAGTCCTTTCAATCTCAGGGTCAAATTCTTCAAGATCACCACCTGTAGACCTGGTCATAAAACCAAAACAAATCGCAATAAAAGTAGATAAAGAGATGAAACAAATAAAATCAGATCACCAGATATAGCAATAAGCACAAAAATAAATCAAGAAAAATGTGAACTAAGCGTACAAGCAAAAATCAAACAAATCAACTAGTCGTTCTCCGGCAACGGCGCCAAAAATTTGATAGACCCGGGATAGGTGTCACGAAAGTGGGTCTCAAATTTAGATATTTATAAAGCTGGAAACCCTTTTTGCTATCAAAAATATGAAAACGTAGTAAAGGGGCCACAGGTCGTATTTTTCCTAGGGCTGGTTGACGTTGTGTGATTCGAGCTTGTATTTATGTGTTGTTAATGTTTTTGGGTTTCAAATAAGACGTGGGTTGGATTGTGAATAGAAATGAAAATGCTATAGAAATAAAGGAACTTAACCTATAAACTAAACAAATGATAACAAGTGATAACTCAATCAAAAAGAAACCGGATCAACCAAGAGAAACTTAACTAAATTTGGAAGAGCAAAATTGCATTCAAATGCAACTAAATGCTAAACAAGGAATAAGAAACAGTGGCTGAATTTTCAGTTGAACTAATATAAGAACTTCAAACCTAATTAAACTCAAAACAAGCAAATAAAAGCTAGCTACAAAATTTAGAAGAAAACCGATGCATACATGATGAGAAAATTCTGAAACAACTAAAAATAGCACTAACTGATTTCAAACTCCAAAACGCCCTAAAGATTGTGGCTAACTTGATACCAAACTATGCCAAAGCTTCTATTGATACAAAGTGTAGAAATTCATCCAATTTGGCACGCAAACAAGGAAAACAATGTGCTGAAAATGATGCTACTTGCAAACCTGTAAACTGATGTAAAGCTGATAATCTTGAAGCAATCGATTATATGCAGAGTTCAGAAACTATTGAATGTAAAACAACAATTACAGAGCCCCAAACCGATGTGCAGAATCAACTCAATTTCAGAAATGGAAAGTGCAGAAATGAAAGGTGCAGAATTTAAGGGATTGACTGCAGAATTTTGCCGCAATGGATCAAAGGCTAAGCTAGCAAATGCAAACTAAATTCAAGTCACTAATCTAGGTTCAGGGAAGCTTAAAAAGGCTAACAATTACTTGACAAAAACTAATGAAATGGGACTGAAACAACTGAAATGCAGAAATTAAACTTCGCACGCAGCTACACAAAATGGCACGCCACAATTAAGTTGATACGCAAGCAACAAACAAAGAAATAAACTGAAATTAAATTCAATTGATCACTAAACAAGTTCCTAAACTACTTAACTTGAAGATTTAAAACCTAATTAAGATAAACAATTCAGGAAACAAACTCAAACAGCTGATACAGAAATTTCAGATATAGAATTCGTGGCAGAAATTAAAACTACAGCTAAACACAATGAAAATTAACTACGGAACTAATCCTCAACCCTTCCTAAGCTCAAAATCTCCTTGTTCGTCAAGCAAGGGCTGGCCTCAAATCCCTAAGCTCAGCAAATCAGTGGAAAACAACTTCGCTTGATCAACTCTGCTCAAACTACATCAGCTGGGGAAATCCAATCCGAATCCCTTCGATCTCAGTTAAATGGATTGCGATGATGATTCGAGGATCATCTGAGCTCACCTGAGAACCCCTACAAGTGGCTCAGATGATCGGAAATAGATCGTGGATGAAAACCGAGTGATTGGACCACAAAGCTGTCAAAACCCTCAAACATCTCTGTCCGGATGAAAACTGAGCTGAATTCTCCACCGAAGCTATCTCCAATGATCCAGATGATGATCCAAGGTCGAGATTGAGGTGGTCACCCCTTCAACTAAGGGAAATTGCAAGAAAACGAAGAAGAACGAAGACGATGAACAGTTGCGGTGAAGACGCGACGAGGAGAAAATTGGAGAGAATTTTCCTTAAGTAATTAGGAATGAACGGCCCAGAATGATTTGAGGAAATCCAACGGCTGATCTTCATCCGATCTGAACCAAATTTTGATGATGTTGATCAAGGGTCAGGATCTGCCTCGTGGTAGCTCGGATCCTCCAGATGTGCAACGGATGGTCCAGATCAACCTAATCTTTGAATGGACAGTCTAGAGCCCTCCGAGCTTGATCCAACGGTTGAATGAGCTCTGATTGGGATGAAACCTTCAGATCTTGATCCAGATGCTTGATCAACCCTAACCCTAGCTCGGATTGCCTCAGATGGTCCCAGATGGCTCAGATCTAGCCGCTTTTGAATCGGACGGCCCAGATGAATCCGAAACTTGATAACTCGATCCGGGTCCACTTCCGACTCAAGTTTGACCCAGTATGCCCCTAGATCCATAATCTTTTCATGCCTGCAAAAATAGATTAAAAATTCAGTGGCCAAATAATCCAAATAGGTACAAATTTGTAATTAAGTCCAAAATAGTAATAATTTCTAGAACATAGGGTAAATTCACAATTAAGCAAGAAAAATATGGGTCAAACTTGGATTTTAGCAATTAAAATAATCAATAAAATGGTACTTATCATACACCCACCCTAAACTTGAAGATGAGTTTTCTTCAACTCCGAATGATTGATGCAGGAGGGATACGATATGACAACTAGGCATAACTAAACCCAAAATGCCGACAAGCACGACATGGGCTGAGGGAGTTTTGGATCAACATCTTTTGGGTTTTATATTTATTTGTTATTCATTTATTATGTTTACTAAGTCGTTTCCTTAATTATTGTTAATTCTAATGTTCCTTAATCTTAGGAAATTAACTCTTATTTTTTTAAAAAAATTTCTTTTTATTTTTTAAGACTTTGAGAGCTATATATATATATATATATATATATATATATATATATATATATATATATATATATATATATATATATATATATATATATATATATATATATATATATATATAGCATTGCTATGCTAAGCAAGGACGATGGACAAAAAGTTGAGACAGGTCGAGGATCGGACGTCGTGAGCTCCGGAGTCATAGGAGGCTAAGCAAAAGTCCAACCGGGGATTGACAATAGGTAAACTCCCCTGAGAGGAGTAGGTGAGGACACGTTCCCTAGAAGAGAGAACAGTAGGCATCGGTCTGACCTAGGATTTCGGTTGAAACCTAGAAGTTATGACTGAATAGCCCGAGCTATTAAAGACATTCATTTGTATATCATTTATTTGGCTTGTGCTAACTTTGAGGGTGCAGAAGTTGAAGGCTAGAAAAGTCTGGATCAGGCACTCGTATGAACATAGGCGTTCGAAGTCCCGGGTGCCCAGGTCAATACAGCTGCACGGGATGTCTCAACCCAACTAGGGTTCGGCTAAGTTGGCACGCGTTGAGTGGACGATCCACGTCGCCAACATAGGCACCCGTATTGATACAGGCACCCGAGTGTGAATAAGATTTGGACTAAGTCTCCATCGATCAGCAGCTGAGCCACAACCATGGGGGCGCCTAGGATGGCTATACGGGCACCCGAGAGATCCTTTATAAGGGGTGTTCAACCAGAGACTTAACATTAATTCTCTACATTCTTCGCTCTTGTGTGCTATGCAAATGATCTTCCGACAATGCCGAAAAGCTGCTTCGATGACAACATGCTAATTCTTTTAATCCTTCATTGTATATATAACAGTATTATTGTTTTTTATTATTACTCTTGCATTGTACTTAGCATTCAACTTGTTCTCATTCTTGGATTATTAGTGATTACCTAAATAAACGGTCAAGGACCGTAAGATTTAGAGTAGGAGCATCACAGACTCCAAACCAAGTAAACAAAACGTGTTAGTCTTGTGTTCTTGTTTTATTTCGTTGCGTACTCGTTTATTAAAACGAAAGTTTTTCGAGAGTGCTATTCAACCCACCCCTTCTATTGCTCTACTCGATCCTATACTCTTTCTGAATCTGATGAAAAATTGATATCAAATTCAAATGGAAAATATATAAAGGGAATGTCGATATCCAACTCGAATATTCGATTAAATTATATATATTAGTGATTGTCCACACGCATTGCGTATATAATATAATACATAAATAATCATAAATTTTATCTTACTCTAAGATAAAAATTTATTTAGTTAAAATTTAAATTTTAAAATTTGGAATTTTTAAAATATAATTTTAAATTAAAATTTGAAATTATTTTTTTTGAAGTTGATAAATTATTTTCTAAAATTTTAATTTTAAATTAAGATTTAAAATTTTCTTTTTATTGCTGATGCAGTCTGGTCCGATTGTTGTTTTGGTGTTGACAACGATTTAAGTTTGGTTTAATAAATTCGGATTAAGTCCAGGTGGATCGGGAGATTGCACGCTGGCATGGGAAAAGACCTAGTGGCACTAGGCATACCTAGTGGGATTAGGTGGAAACCCTGGCATGGAGAGCCAGGTCCTAGCTTGGGAAGCTAAGTTGGATGAAACCCTGGCTTGGGAAGCCAGGTCCTAGCTTGGGAAGCTAGGTTGGATGAAACCCTGGCTTGGGAAGCCAGGTCCTAGCTTGGGAAGCTAGGTTGGATGAAATCCTGGTGAATGAAGCCAGGTCCTAGCTTGGGAAGCTAGGTTGAAGTCCCGGTGAGTGAAACTGGGCACGGAGTCTTGGTCCGGGGGACTGAGCATGAGTCAGAGAAGGCTGGGAGCTCGTTCTCTTGACTTAGAGTGGATTTGGCCTTGCCTGGATCGGTCTGGTGACCGATCAGGGAAGTTGGCACGAACTTCCTTCGTGGATCGGTTTGGTGACCGATCCAGTGATGTCTGATCGGTCTGGTGACCGATCAGGGAGCATACAGAAACTTTGGTTGTTTTTTGTTCGGCTCCTGATCGGTCTGGTGACCGATGAGGGAGAGAACAGAAGTCTTTTTGTTCGGCTCCTGATCGGTCTGGTGACCGATCAGGGAGACTATTCAGATCGTTCTGGTAAACGATCAAATGTCGCGGGATCCTCACTATAACCGATCAGGCTGGAGCATGATCGGTCAGAGAGTGGCCTGATCGGTCACCAGACCGATCAGGCCACACCCTGATCGGTCCGGTGATCGATCAGTGGGTTTGGGCTGCGAAGCTTGAAAATCACTCTGCAAAGTGGATCAGTCTGGTGATCAATCCACGACTTGAGATCAATCTGGTGATCGATCACGAAGAAGTCACGATTTCTGATTTCTGCTGATCGGTCTGGGGCTATCCTGATCGGTCTGGTGACCGATCAAGGGTCACTCTGATCGGTCTGGTGACCGATCAGTAGCTGACAGCTTTAATTCAAAAGCGCTGTCAGTGTTCTGATCGCGTTCTGATTTCTGCTGATACACCACTGATCTTTATTCTGAGTCTTCTGATATTTGATCCTTTGTTGATTTGCTATGCTAATGATCTGCTAAGTGTGTAGGTAACTCAGGTTCACTCAAGGAGAGTCAAACGGAGGCTTTTGCTACATCAGGTTTGGCAGTTTACCTTCTCAGGTTTCAACGGACGGCTGCGCCACTGAGATGCTGACTGGGGCTCGGCTGAGGGGAGCTCAGGGAACCCAAGAGAGGTCAGGGTAGCTGGGCAGCTGCAGTTGAGCAGCTGGGAGCTGCAGAGAGGTGGCTGTGACCTGATGATTTGTGAGCAGAAACTTAAGAGCTTGGTGGCGAAGAAGTCTCATGAACGAGAATAATTTTTGGAAGAACTTGTTGCGACATCTCTTTGAGCAAGCAAGTGTGAATCACTTGAGCGACAACTTTCATGATACTCTTGAGCACTTGGAAGAGGCAAATAGTTTGGCGAGTCCATCAGCAAGAAGACACGAAGAGCAGGGAGTTCTTGCGTGATATCTGTGCTGAGTGGAGCTCGGTGGAGAAGTTCTCTTGTGTTCCTTTTGTTCTAAGTGCTCTGTAAGCCTTCTCGTGTTTCTCTGTACTTAATATTTCATTCTGATTGAAACGCTGTGGAGAGATTACTCCACCAAGAAGGAGGTTGCATTCTATCTGGACTTTCGGGGCTTGATCTGTCGACGATCAAGGGATCGCCTACCTCACGGGCACGCCAAGGAGTAGAGACAAGTTATCCCCGAACCTTGTAAATCCTCTTTGTTAGCGTTTTGTGCTTGTGCTTAGTCTAGGGTTTAATTTCTGCATTTCTCTGTTTTGTTTTTGCTTCCGTTGTTGCTGCTAACCCCTAAGTGCAGAAATCCTTAAAAGTTCAAGAAATTTGTGTTTGACTACATTCACCCCCCCCCCCCTCTATAGCCATCCAAGCACCAACATTTATGATTTGTAATTATAGATTTATCTTTCAAATTTATGTTTCTATGATTTGTGATTTTATTTTTTGAATTTAATGAATAAACAGTTAAAATTATTAATAAACTTTAAAATTATTTTCGATGTAAAAAGAAAAAAAATATTAACGTAATTTAATTTGGGACTTTATCAAATAGAGTTGGTTAGTTAATGATCTAGATTTTTAATTAAATATTAATATATATAATTTTTTTTAAAATTTATTAATTATTTTTTTTATGTTAATAGTAGGTTATATAGATGTTTAATTTTTATTATTTTTTAATACGATTTTAATTTTAATATTCGTTCTTAGAATGATGATAATCGTATGGAAAAAAATATTATTAATTTATAAAATATATAATATTTTAATAAATTGGGTACGAGGATGATATTCCATCTACAATAAATATGGGGTACGTAGAATCTGAATAATTATCATCTTTAATCATAAAAGAATAAGATGAATATTTGATCTATTATCCCAAAGTAATTATTTCTAATTATCATCTCCAATAAATATGAGATGAAATAAATAGAATATGATCCGAATCCAAATAATTGTCATCTCTTATCACAAAAGAACCGGATTGAATTTGGTTCAATTGGATTCCCGCAACTAAATCAGGTAACATATTTATCCTCTCCTTTAATTCTAAATCGGAAGAAAACTTCTGTATATATATTTTTTTCTTGTATAAATTAGGTTTTTCTGAAGCATGGCTTAATCGGCTACGCGCTTGGATTTCTCGAGTCACTTGCTGCTTTGCCATGAGTTGCTCCGCCGGCAAGACCCAGACTGCCGTAGTCACCGGCTATCCCCTGATTGCCGTCGTCACCGCCCCCGCCCTCGCCTCCGGATCTAACGTCGCCCCTCCCCCGCTCCCCTTCTACCCTCCTCCTCCCCGCTACAACACCACCTTCCCTTGCGGCCTCCTCTTCATGACCTTTGTGGCCTTCCTGCTCCTCGTCGCTTTCATCATCTTGATCATCGTCCTCACTCCCCGCATGCCCGAGTTCGCCGTCTCTTCCGCTTGCGTCACTGGCTTCAACCTCTCCTCCTCCGCTGATCAACAGCAGCAGCAGTTATCCGCTTCCTTCGACCTCAGCCTCACCGTCCACAACCCCAACGGTCAGATGCGCGTCTACTACGAGCAAGTCACCGCCAGCGTGCTATATGCCTCCGACATCTTGTCCGAATACCCTCTCGCGCCCTTCGATCAAGGGAAGGGCGAAACCACCGTTGTCAGAGTTCGATTGGCGGCGCTCGGTGAGTACGTCAACTCCGATGTGGCGAGGGGGATCGAGTCGGACCGTGTGCGAGGTGCTGGTGTAGTAGGATTCGATGTTAGGGTTTTCTCCTGGTTTAAATTTGGATGGAGTACCCGTTGGTCTATCTTGAGTGTTCACTGCGATGACGTTCTGATTGGATTCGGGAATGGTACGAATATGGCTGCCACTGGTTATCTGATTGGCTCAGCACCAAAGAAGTGTGGGGTAACCTCTGGTTCTAAGTAGCAAGGTGTCCATTATTTCTTTTTGGTATATCATGAATGCTATATATGGCAGTTCTTCTCTTGGTCAATTTGTTGAGTTTTATTATTATTATTATTATTATTATTATTATTATTATTATTATTATTATTTATGCCTATTTTGCTAGTTAACGGTTGCTACTGCTTAATTGACGGTTGCTACTGCTAATTTTAACAAACCATCTTGAGTTTCACCATTCGCTTTGAAAATGTTGTTCAAGGCCGTTTTAGATCCATTACAAAGCATTAAATGACTATATTTTCAATTAATTAATTAATTAATTAGTTTGGCATACGAAGTTCTATTGGTACGGGTTCTAAGAAGGGTTGGATCACATGGAATCAATTGTACAAAGCCTTATTATATTTTTGCTAGAGGTTATTTTCGCAATTTGAATTTGTAACATTTTATCCTTCTTCAATTAATTAGTGGATCCTGGAGAAAATATACACAGGAGTTATAATCTTCTATGACCATAATAACTGCAAAACATTATGATTTTCCCTCTGGACTTGGTGTACTAGCTAATTTCTGTTCTTCTACAATCACTTTTGGGAGGTTAAACTCAATTTCTCTCTCTCTCTCTCTCTCAATCAATCAATGTTTTATTTTTTTTTCCTTCATTCATCTTAATGCCGCTACCCTACTGCCCTGCCAAAAAAACAAAAAGGGGTAGGAGAGGAGAATAGGGAGGAAAACAGTTAGTTACTTGGGAAAGGTAGGCAAAGATGAAACAATGAGAGAAATTATGAAATTACACAGAATCGAGCTCTCTTTCAGCTTCTGATTTGAATGGATGGGGGTTGATCACTTGCAATTTAAAGTGTGATTCAGTTGCATTTTCCTTTCTCCTATGACCTTTAAGGTGAAATATGCCAGTTAAATTTTTTATTCATCTCCATGTGCATTATTGAGGTGATCACTACATAATATATTTACAAAAATTGATAAGAGTCTATTTTTGGTGAAATTGATGAAAATACCCTCTTATACAGTGGACTGTTCGATTTTTTTATTTACTTTTCTACATATGATCGTGTGGGGCGTTCAGAATCAATACATCATCTTTTGCAGAAATGATTAAGATATTAATCGTTGAAATGACTAGAAAATCAATTCGCTAATGACATTTCTCCTGCAGCAACAGTACACGTCGAATGATAATCTCACTTTTTTGCAACACTAATGATAGTTTTTGTTGGTTGTAAGCATGGGAAGTTATGCTAATCTTTATCTCTTTTTTCTGTCGAATAAATGCCAAAAATAAGTCTCCTTGTTACGCCCTATCTTTCTCGTTACTTCCGATCTTTCTTGGCCATTTGAATTCGTTTTTACCATAATTTACTACAAATTTACCAAACAACAAAACTCAAAGCACAAAGAAAAGTGAATTTTCACGAGATTGAGAGCATATGGACTTTCCATATTCAAATACACTCAGGACATTATATGTGATATAGAGGTATTTAGGAGACCTGCATGGTAGGATATTGGCTTAGTATGCCAATGGCGTATAGTCAATCTGGACACAGTCAAGGTCAATATGCAGGCCACATAGATTCCCATATGGTTTGCTTAACCGAGTCACTGGCGGTGCTTGGCCGAGTCACGTTGATAACTAGTGGTACAAGGACTCAGCGGTGTAGAATGCAAGCGCAAAAATAGAATCTTGGTCAAGTGGCGACAATATAATAAATATATTCAGCATAAACATGATTTTTCTTTGGGTCAATCATCTTTAGCATGGATATATATATAACCCTCTACGCAAAATATTCCTAGCCTCTTAGTAATTCTTGTTTTGATGATAGTATAGATTTGTCTAAGTACCAAGAGTGGTGAAGAATACAGGAAAAGATTATTAAAAACAAAGCTAATAGTCCATCGATTATTGTATAACGACAATTGGTTATACATCTATGTGCCACTTCTATACCACGACGTGTTAAATATTGAAAAATTTAAGGACTTAAACACGCAAAACCCTAAAATAAGGGTAGGATTTGAATTAACTAGATTTGGAGGGCTAAATTTCAAACGTTCCTCCACTTACAAAAATTCATTGCCGCATCCCTTTTGGCGAAAACCTTCTTCTCCCTTCTTCATCGTTCGACGCCAACTCCTCGCGAACCTCCTCTCCCGATCGACAACACACTGAGGCTTCTCCACTGATTCCTTCTTCTTCTCCCATTTTGATTGAAGCCGACGCTGATCTCCCTCGCCCCCACGTCCACGAGGCTACTGCCTGCTGGAATCGAGCGAGACAACTTCGTTCTTTCCCTTTCCAAGTCGGGAACTCCACTTCGTTGGCCGCATCATTGTCGGATCCAGCGATTCAACTCTTTCTCCAGCTACATATAGCGGCAACCACGGTTCGTCTTCATCATTTGGTCGCTACTGCCGCTCTTGGATCCGCCGCACTACCCTCACATGATCCTAGTGCTCTATCTCATCGGTGCTCTATCTCATCGGAGATAGATCTTGGAGGGGAGGAGAGATCACTGGGTTCCGGCGGTGGTTTTTCAATTCGGCCCAGTTTTCGTGGGAGTGGAACAAGAGGGCGTCACTTGGATGGTTTAGGTAAGATTCATTTGCTTAGTAGTTGATTTTAGATAAACCAGTGTAAAGATTGTTTTAATCAATGGGGAGTGTCGGTATGGGGATCATGGAACTTGCTTAATTCGGTAGATATTTTTGTGGTAGGTGAAGTCATGGGATGAAGTGGGAATCTATTTTTATTGCGAATTGGGAGTAATTTAGATGAATACTATGATAATTTCGATCTTGGAGGATGTTGTGCGTAAATCCTATAACTTTGATCATATGTCGTGGGCTTCCTAGTTTTTTTGTTCTATTTTGTTTACGCTCTGTTAACTCTATTAACTCAGTGATTAGAGTCCTGCCGTGAGTATTTTGCATTGATGTTTATTCTTAAATGATGAATCATGCAGTAGATAAATTGAATCTGGGGTGACCGGCTCGGCCCCACGGAAATTTCTCATCGGTTACTAGGGTAAATCGGGAAGCGCTCGCGGTGAGCAGTCTAAAAGCCCAGCGTCCCAGGGTTCGCGCCCCATTTGGAGGAACAATTCCTGCAAAATGCGCCGTAGCTGGGGATCGAACCGCGGATGTCTGGATTAACGATTAGTTATCCTACCGCTGCACCATAGCCCGGGGCCTTAATGTTTATCCTAGAGGATTGTAGGAGTTGGTGTTGGGTTATTGCCATAGGTTAGATGGTAAGTTTTATGATAATTGATACTGTTCAATTTTTGGGTTATTGCTATAGGTTTAGATGGTAAGTTTTGTGATAATTGCTACTGTTCAATTTTGGGTTATTGCTATAGGTTTTGACCGGTCCGGCCACACGGAATTTTCCACGGCCGTCAGGGTAAATCGGGAAGCACTCGCAGTGGGCGGTCTAAAAGCCCAGCTTCCCAGGGTTCGCGCCCATTTGGAGGAAAAATTCCTGCAAATGCATCGTAGCTGGGGATCGAACCGCGGATGCCTGGGATAGCGACTAGTCATCCTACCGCTGCTCCATAGCCCCGGTGGCGTTTGGATTTTGATCTAGCTTATGGAGGAGGAGCATGCTCTGTTATGGTTGGATTGGAGACTTACCGTGAGTTCTCTTTTGCTTAGGATTTGTTTTGGTCTGGGATTGGTGTCTAACTTGTGCAGTAAGTGTCACTTTTTGGTTTGGATTTTGATATAGTGTTCTTGGAGGAAAACGTGTGTGGTTTGTGGCCCTCTTTGTTAATGCTGTGAGCTAATGGAGATGTGAGAGTTGGGTTATTCTCATGGGTTAACTATTCTTCCGATGGTTATGATGTGAATGTCGGGGTTAATTAAGGGATTTAAACCTGATAACCTAAACTTGTTTGATGGTGAGTTGGATCTTGGGTTGGACTTAGACTAAATCTAAGTTGAACCTAACCTTAGTAACCTGGAGTAGGTTGGAACTTAGCATTTATTTTAGAATTAATAAAATGAACGTAATAATTAGGGTTACTCTTTACGATTAGTAGTTAATTTAGCTATTTTAATTAATTTTATAAATTGCTAAACTATGTCCTTGGTACATGATTTTAATTTGATACAAGCACCTAGACATGAGATTTACTTAGATATGTTATATATTTAAGGCGGGTACTTCTTGTTTGCACCTGTAGTTTATTGAACTTATATGCATGACTTTTTTTTTTCCGAATAGGGTGTTTTATCTTATCGTTGTTCTTTTTGATATCATCCTTCGATACTTTCATTGTTTGATCTTTGAGCTAATCAAAATTTATATCCATACAGTCTCACATGTTGATTTTCCTGATCCATAAAGTACTGCTTATATGCGAGTACTTAGGAATGATCATTAAATACAACTAGGGTTTGGTTGACATTAAATATACCCCATCCAGTAGATTAATTACTTGTTTATTGATTCTGATATTTATTTATCATACAGTTGTATAGTTGGGACTTGGTTAATTGTGCATATTAGTAACATGCACTATATCTGCATAGTTCTATGCTGTTGAACATCGGCTCGCTTATGGTTAAGCTCGTCGTTAGTTATATAATTTTCTATCCACTCAACCACTCAGGGGTAATGGTAATTATTAGAGTGCAAGCAATCGCTCTGTTGTGTCACACTCGACCACTCATGGGTAGCGGATGTTGGAGTTGTAGGCAAGCAGTTGACACTTTCTCCGTTGTTTTCGAGGGTTAGCAGAGCTGTTGATGACTACTCTTTTTCCTGGGATTTTGGAGTAGTTAGCTCCCTAACATCTTGTCCACTCAACCACTTATAGTAGTGGTAGTTGTTGGAGTGTGTACAGTTGCCATAGTCGTACCCACTCGGCCTCACAGATGTGATATGATGGCGGCTTAACTGACATCAGGAATGACACATGTCATTGCATCATATGCATTTACTTGTATTTGCTGCATTTGTTTAAGCTTTGATTGCTGCATTTGATTGACAATGTCACGCCCCGAGACCTAGGAGCCGCTGATCCAATAGAAAATCGGACAACACCTCCCCTGTCCGGCGGACAATTTACACATATATAACACAGAAATAACAATCCCATGCAATTTATATGGGCTTCAAGCCTCAAATCCAAACAGAATAACAATCTATATGACAATATGCAAATTGAACCAAAACCCGAACTTACCTGAGCTGCCAGGGGGGCAAGAACACAGCAAAAACCACACACATAGTCCAATAATGGACTCAAAAGTACAATCCCATAAAACAAGTCACAAACTACAAGTCCACGGTAATCCAAAATAACGAAATAAAGCATAACATGGTCCACAGACATAAAGTAACATATTAAAACCAGATCGGGTGAAATCAAAAGCACGGGACTGGCAGCTCGGACCCTCCTGGCAGATATCAACCTGAAATCAAAAAGTATGGCAACGGTGTGAGTCCATAAGCTCAGCGGATACCCAGCAGATATGCATAATACGTTATAATAACAATAAAAGTCCATGCTAATACAGTCTCATATAAAAATCGAAAAGGGTATACTGAAGATACTAAATACTGGTGCATACCCGAATCCATCTATCCTGCAAAAAGGGGTGAAATCAATCACTATGGAACAAGTATAACATATAATCCATGGTAAACAGGTATCCAGTATATGCATGTCAATCAAGTGCAGAAATCAAATGCAGCAAACAATGCACGATGCAAAATATGCACATGGTGCAATGGTATGTGTCACTCTTGACACCAGTCAGATCATCGCCACCTGTCATAAATGGACGTCCGAAAGGGTAGAGCTATGACAACTGTACGCACCCTGCTATCACTGCTCCTGAGTGACGAGTGGACAGGATGCTGGCGGAGGTCTCTCTCCTACCCAAGCAATAGGGAGTCTAGCTCTCATCTTCTCGTGTCTCAGGACGAGAAGGGATCCCTGGCTGCTACAACGCACCGGAACCACCCTCCAAATAGTGACCGCGCGGAGCAATACAGGGCAAATGCACACACTATAGACTATGAGTATGTCACTACCAGAAAGTGGTGCTAGCGATAGCGGGTTTGCTAAACCACTATATTATGTGTTTTGGCGGTTTAATCGTCGCAAATTAATTATTTAGCGCGTTTTTTTGATCGCGGCGGTTTATGATTCGCGTTTAGATCAATATTTCTTTATCACTTAATAGATGGCTCAGATAAAGTGAACGATCAACGGCTCAGATCTTAATCAATGGTCAGATCTTAATCAAAGAAACCTTACTTCTCCTCTCCTAACCCACACGCAGCCCCAATTCTCCCAGCGCGCACACAAACCTTAAAACAGATTATTTTTTTGTTTTAATTTATTTAACCCTCCCTCCTGCTTACTTTTCCCTGCCCTACCTCTCCGCCTTCACCCCGACTTCTCCTTTTCTTCTCTTCTTCTCCCTGCCTCACCTTCTCTTTCGTTCCCTCTTGAGCGGGAGGACCGGAGCGCGTCTCCGAGCTGACTGCCGCGTGCGTCCCACCTACCACGACACCACACTCCTGTGTTCCCCAGCCGCCATCATCTTTTTCGCGGCCCGTCTTGCCTCACCCGCCACTATATATGTTATTTGTTGGTTTTTCCTGGCACTGATTTGTTAGCCGATCAGGTTGGCAGGTTCACGGTTTTTTTTTTTTTTTTTTTTTTTTTTTTTTTTTTTTTTTTTTTTTTTTTTTTTTTTTTTTTTTTTTTTTTTTTTTTTTGTTTTTTTTTTTTTTTTTTTTTTTTTTTTTTTTTTTTTTTTTTGCAATTGTGCACAGGTTTTGCACAGGTTTACACAGGTTTAACATGCTTTTGTAGTATAATTGTTCCTTGTTTTAGTTCCTTCACTGAAACATGTTTTTTTGTTGTATAATTGTGAATGATTCTGGGTTTCAAAAAGAAACATGCTCTTCTTTTTTCTGCTCTGGGGTTCTTTCTGGTGAATGATTCTGGCTCCAGTGAGAAGGTATCTTACTATCATATTGATTGTTCACTCGTTTGTAGGCCCCAATAAAAGGTGAAAAACAATTGCAAATTTCCTGTAATGTGGGAAACAAGCAAACTAAGTTTATCTAGCTGAAGTAGATAGTAACTCTTGGGTGTTATAATCATTAAACCACTTGTTGTGTTGTTTCTTCTATTTTAACTAGCTAGTATTTTAGTATTTCTAATTTTCTTTTTTTTGGAATTAGATCTTTTACTATGTTTGTTGATTAACTCAGTTCATGTCCTTGATTTCAGCATATTGTGGAATTGCTTCATTATACAAACTATGTTATGTGGTGGGTGGCACTAGGTGTGGCATCATCGATTGGACTTGGTAGGTAGATATGGAATTTGAGACTCCTCTAAACTCAGTTTCAAGCCTATTTAGTAACTTGCTCTGAAAAAAATCTGCAAATATCCTTCTTATAAGAAACATAATAATCATCGGTTCACTATAGCTTTATTTGGCTTCCTTTCCATATAGATCATGTTGAGGAAAGATTTACTTGTGTAATTTGCCGCTAATAGGCTCCTTAGGATTTAGGAATTCCAATGAGCCAAATTTACTTCAACCTCCACCTCATGCAAATACTTTTTTGTTCTTTTTATTCTGTTATATTTGATCCATTAGTTCTTGTTTGAAAGATGGATTCATTTTATAGATTCTGAACAATATTGTGTTTTGATAGAATCTGGTTTGCACACATTTGTGCTGTATTTAGGTCCTCATATTGCTTTTTTCACTATCAAGGCCATGAAGTGTAGCCGAGTGGAACTCATAATTGCCTCATATGATACCATACAATTAAAAAGAAGACCTCCATGGCTTGAAAAAAGGTGTTCTGAGTTTGGACAAGCAGTGTATCGTGCCTTACCTGGCAGTTTAGTTAGGATTCCAATCCGCAGTATTCTTCCTCAGGTTCAGCTAGAGGCGATTCTTTGGGGTTTGGGTACTGCCCTTGGGGAGCTTCCACCGTATCCAATCGCACCTTTTGTCCCTTTCATTTGTGCGATTGAGGCATTTTATGTGTTTTGTAATTTAGAGCAATTGTGTTCAAATTTGAAGTTGTAACTTTCTTATTTCTGTAGCAACATTCTAATAATATTTGAGGAGAATCAAGCTCACTCAATCTCATCCAGGTAAGTATTTAGAGTTGCTAAAAATAGGCTTTAGTCGAAACAACACTTAGAGATGCTTAAATATGGTGGAAATGTTGTTTCTCAGCACTCATGTTATGGTATTATGCTTATTGGAAAGTATTAGTGAATAAGAAGTTACATGCCTCTCATTCCCTACAAAGAACCATACAAATTCTTTCAGTCTTCCAGTTTGTTTCCATACAACTGATCAGTTTCCATACCTCTCCCACGAACTAGTTTTTATGCATTATCATTTCCTTGCTGATTAATTTTGAAGAGATATAACTTGGTTTTCATTATTCATTCAGGTCAAATTTTTACTAATGTGGTTGGAAGCCAATACTATGCTACTCCTCAAGTACTTTGCAAGCATTACAGACTAGAAGCTGAAGTTTGAACTGCTGCTGCTATGTTATATATTTTTGTTGAGTGGTGTGTCCCCATTTTGGTTTAGATTTCACTTCAAACATTTTTTATTGTTAGTACTTTGTTTTTTGAGCATTTACTTTTGTAGACATTCATTTGAATGTATTTAACTACTAGCTATGAAAATTTTCCTTTAAGATTACACAAGTGTTTAACTTGGTTGTCCTTCAAATAAAATATTGAAAAGAAAAATCAAATAAATATTTTCGGTTGAATTTGCCATTTGCGGCGGTTTCAAAATTGCCACTAATTATTTACGGTGGTGTTGCAGCAGTTTCAAAACAGCCGGTAATTTGATTTGTGGCGGTTTCAAAACCGCCAGTCATTTACCAACGGCTTTGAACCTTTTCTAGTGGTTTTTGTGGCGGTTCAAACCGCCACTAAATCAGGTAATTTGGAAACAACCATTAATTTTGCGGCGGTTTTAATATTGCAAAAACTGCCGCTAAAAATTCATCAACCTAAATCGAGTGATAGTTTAATCGGCGGTTAAAATCGCCGCTATGGAACCGCCGCAAAATAACCGCCAATAGAACCGTCGAAAAACGTATTATGGCGGCGGTTATTCCAGCGGTTCAGTCAAACCGCCGCAAAATTGTTTAAGGACGCCGTTATCGGCGGCGGTTTTGTAAACCGTCGGTAAAACATTTACCGTCGTTTCCAAACCGCTGTAAATCTCAACTAAAACCGCCGCAAAGTACCTTTTTTTTTGTAGTGAAACTAAGTTTTCTTTAAGGCGGAAAGCGAGCTAAAGTTTTTTCCTATCACGTCCACTAGAGGACTCGAGAGAAGAAAGTGATAACGAATCAAGGAGCTCCTCAACCGCGCCTTCATCATCTTCGGATGATGAAGAGATAATCTCTCCTGAGTTAGATAACTGTTATAGAACAATTGCATGCTTAACTAGTCTACTCAAAAAATCTAAGAATAAGGTTAAATCATTAAGATTTGAATTAGAAGAATTTAAAACCTCTAAGGATGAGGTAATTGATGACTTGCATGTTAAAAATCTTGAGAATGAAAATAAGGGCTTGACGAGTGAAGTTGAAAATCTCAAGAATATTCTTGAGAAGTTCTCAATTAGCTCTAAAACCCTAAACATGATACTAAATTCACAAAAAGTGGTTTACAACAAGGTTGGTTTAGGTTACCAACCTAAAAAATCTAGTATCATGTCATCAATGTCTAGAACACATTTTGGATCATCAAATAATTCCAAGGTTCCTAGAGTTAAAAAGAAAATGATTAAGGCATGAGTGCCTAAGTCCTTCATTGTTGATGCATTATGTCCCAAAATTTTGATACCTAAAACCTCTATCTTTATAATTGTATAGCTTTGATTGAGGGGGAGCATCTATCAACATAGGTGGTTGATATTTTGTGCTCCAAACACATGGTCATTCCTAGTTAGGGATGTGCTTACTATTTCCTCCATTTAATGAATGACCATTTACTACCCATGAGGAATGTGGTCTTTTCAATATTGAATTTAGATTATTGGAGTTAAAACCAATGGAAATCATAAACTCCATATACCATATAGATACATGGAAATGTTTCCCATTTACTCTACATTTCAGTGTCACTGGAAACTTTCTCATTTGTATTTGTATGCATATGGGATCATGATTATCAACATTACACCAATCTAATTAGGTCTATGGTTAATGAACTTGAATTAAGACTATGAATTGCCTAGAATATTTAGTTTGATTATTGCAAGTTTGAGGTTACTATAATTCTAAAGGTCAGCCACAATATTAGAATAACAATTTACTTTTGCAATATCTTATTATATATCGAGGTCTAAGTTAGGTTTTGTTAATTGCTTGCAATGATAGAATTTAGACAATTTCATGATTTGGTGATCAATATTTTGAATTGTCTGAAACTGTCTAAATTGAATGAGTACATGAATATAGTTTAGTTAACTGCCTCCTTATAGAGAATTTAGATAATTCTATGGCAACTTCTTATTTTTGTGATCAATGCATGTTTTTGAAATGTTTTTGAAACTGTCTAAATGAGATAAATGCATGTTGGACAAAATACAACCTTATGAGTTGTATTGATACCCAAAATTTGTTGTGGAATTTTGATACGAACCTGATAGAAAGATTTGGGGGGCTATGGACTTGATGCATACACTGATCTTGCTAGAAGTATACTATTACGAACCAAACCTGATATTTTCATATGCCTAATACTAAGTTGATTATCAAGTTATTAGTACCTAAGTGTAATTTGGATTATCGATTGTTTGGAATAAACATGATCATACATGGAACATTTTGATTCAAACCTGATCATTCCAAGAACATACTTGGAACATGCTTGATCATCCATTGGTGCTGGTACAAATATAATACTAAGTGAATACAAGTTTGCCTTAAGACGTTTAAACCACTCGGAAATGATTTTCCTTGATGATGTGGGAAATACTTTTTGGTTAAGGGAAACCCTTCTTAGAATCAAATAGATTAAAACTAATTGAATTAGGGTTTGGGAATGGTTAAGAGGTGAAACAAACAAGTTTCTAAAATATATCATATTTTTGAAATTATGTTTCTTGAATCTGAGAAACTTTCTGTATCAGACCTGATCTGTCCACCGACCGATCAGGACTCACCCTGATCGGTCTGGTGACCGATCAGACCAATTCTGATCAAGGAACTCCCTGATTGATCCTCAGTCAATCAGTTCGATCATCCGATCGATTCCCCTTCATCAAATTTGATAGATCTAAGTATTAGGATGATGGTTAAGATACTTGGAACAAATCCTAATACTGATTCAATACAAACCTGTGTTGAAATTCTTAAATCCATAGGAAAGAGCTGTTTAAATCATGACTCATGGTTCTTGATGAGGAATCATTTTTAGTCAAGAAACTTAACTCATGGTTCAGAAATTTTTCTGAGATATTGAATGTTAATAGAGTCTACACCCCTGTTATGAAATTTTAATTGTTAATGCAGTCTGATCTTGAACGAATCAGAATTATAGAAATTTTTCTGAAAATTGATCGCTCATAGATAAATCAGAAATTTTTCTATATCAATCATCAGTCTGATGAAGCATATACATGTTTGACCATGATATTATTCTATATATGCTTTCATATGCAATTCAACTTTATCCTTCATTATCTTTTGGGTTTGGGGAGAGACCCTCATTTAAGGGGGAGTTATGTTTAAACTTAATAAACATACCCTTTTCGGTGTTTGACAAAGGGGGAGAGAATGATTGATTAAGTTTAGGGTTCATCATTGTAGGGGGAGGATCTTGATTCCCTTATGAAAATTGAATGGACTTCAATTGATTATTAATACCTAAACTTAAATTGGATTGTCAAACAATAAAAAGGGGGAGATTGTTGATGCAGTCTGGCCCGATTGTTATTTTGGTATTGACAACGATTTAAGTTTGGTTGAATGAATTTACATTAAGTCCAGGTGGATCTGGGAGATCGCACGCTGGCATGGGAAAAGACCTAGTGGGACTAGGCACACCTAGTGGGACTAGGTGAAGTCCAGGTGAATCTGGGAGATCGCACGCTGGCATGGGAAAAGACCTAGTGGGACTAGGCACACCTAGTGGGACTAGGTGAAGTCCAGGTGGATCTGGGAGATCGTACGCTGGCATTGGAAAAGACCTAGTGGGACTAGGTGAAGTCCAGATGGATATGGGAGATCGCGCGCTGGCATAGGAAAAGACCTAGTGGGACTAGGTGAAGTCCAGGTGGATCGGGGAGATCGGACGCTGGCATGGGAAAAGACCTAGTGGGACTAGGCACGCCTAGTGGGACTAGGTGAATTCCTGGTGAGTGAAGCCAGGTCCTAGCTTGGGAAGCTAGGTTGGATGAAATCCTAGTGAGTGAAGTCAGGTCCTAGCTTGGAAAGCTAGGTTGAATGAAATCCTGGTGAGTGAAGTCTAGGGATGGCAATTTTCCCCGCAGATTTGGGTATCCGCGGGGAAAATCCGAAACGGGGCGGGTTCGGGGAGGTACTATCGGGTTTGGATTCGGATTCGGGGATTTTTAAAAATCCCCGAAACATATCGGGGCGGATATAGGGATGCTATCCCCATCCCCGAACCCGCCCCGATATATTTAAGATTAATAAAATATTAATAATTATTAAAATATTTCAATAATATTAATATTTAATATTAAAGGTTTGTGAAACCCTAATCATCTCATCTCACTCGCCGCCTCCCAAGTCCCACCATTTGCGATCTCCATTCTCTTCGACTCTTCTCTGCTCCGGTGCTCCCAGTCGCCGCCGGCCGCTCCCAGCCGATCGAAACCTAACGCATCATGTTCTTGAGTCGCGAGGTGTTTATTCTCTGGGAAGCAAGCCAACTCTGCCCACCCTGAGCGATATTCTCTCGAAAATTCCAACTTTGGGAAGCAAGCCAACTCACGAAGCCAACTCTGCCCAATATTCTCTCGAAAATTCCAACTTTGGGAAGCAAGCCAACTCACGAAGTCAAAAACTCCCTGAGCACTGCGCGCCCTTGCCTCTTTGGTCGTAGATCAGGTGCCCCTTAGTGAAGTTGGACGTGGGATTGGAGTTTTCTTGCTATGTTAAGTTAGCACTCCGACCTAAAAAATTGAAGGTACGAGCGTCAGCGACTTCTCTTCTCTGCTCCCAGTCGCCGTCTTCTCTGCTCCCAGTCGTCACTCCCAGTCGCCACTCGCTCACTCGTCTCTGTAGAAGAACTTGGCTGCAGGCTGCGTGCACTTGGTGAATGGTGAGTGACGAAAAGTTCCTCTTTTTTTTTGATCGATTTTTTCGCTCTGATGTTCGTTTTGTTTTTCACTCTGATGTACGTTGTTTTTCGCTCTGTTGTTCATTGTTTTTCACTCTAAATTGTACTGCAAGGTCACAATGTGTCTCTCAGTTGCATCATGTTCTACGGAGTCCACATAAGCTTCTGTTTCTAAAATGGATGCATCCAATCCTAAAGAAACAGCTCCTGCATCTTCCATTTTTAAATCTTGGTTGATGTCTATGTTGGTCACTTCTGAAATAGCTTTCGATGCAACATCATAGATGGTGTATGGTTTCCTTTGATGTGCATATGTATGGATTTGCTTGTAGTTTCACTCATCAAAGCTTAACTTCCTTGTCAATTGACTACGGTTAAACAGATAAATGATGTATATATAGATTGTTTGTTCATTATTATTATTTATGCATTTTGATATAATGATATATTATCTCAGATGGAAATGAATGATAAAGAGGTTGAGGATGCTATGCAAAATGCTCCAACTATGGGAAGTCAAGCACTTGGATTGACAACATCACAGTCCCAAGATGAGAGTGTTTCGATCGATGCAAACGAAACACCTCCAAATGAGAATTTAGATGCTGAAAGTAAGGGATCAGAGGGTGGAAATAAAAGAAAATTTAGATCTCCTGCATGGGATCATTTCGAGAGAAAGCTAATTGGAGGAAAATGGAAAGCGGTTTGCAAAGATTGTAAGAAGTCCTTAGGTGGTGAAAGTAAGAATGGTACAAGTCATTTACTTGACCACATCAAATCATGTTTGTTCAAAAAAACAGAAGACAATAAAACAATCAATATTGCAACCAACAAAATCGAATGATGGGGCAACAATGCTTGGGACATATCATTTCAACCAAGATCATGGGAGGGCAGAGCTTGCCAATATTATTACATTGCATGAGTATCCTTTATCGATGGTTGATCATGTGGGGTTTAGAAGGTGCTCTTATTCTTTATAACCATTATTTAAAGTTGTTTCTCGAAACACAATAAAAAACGATATCATGAAGATATTTGAGTATCAAAGAGATCAAACAATGAAATTATTAGACTCAAATGCTAGTCGGATTGCATTGACAACTGATATGTGGACATCAAGTAATCAGAAAAGAGGATTTATGGCCATCACTTCACATTTCATCGATGTTTCATGGAAATTACAAAGTCGCCTTGTGAGGTAAAATTTGTTCAGCTCTTTAATGTTGTACTTGTAATTACCACTAAAAATATTACTATTATTATTAAAATTTATTTTATTTGTTTTGTTACTAGGTTTGTATATGTGCCATGTCCGCATACTGCTGAGGTCCTTGCAAATGTCCTTGTCGATTGCCTCTTGGATTGGAACTTGGATCGTAAGTTATCTACTTTAACTGTTGATAATTGCACAACTAATGATGCAATGATTGATCTTATTCTAGACAAACTTCCTCCAAGTTCACTAATTTTAGAAGGAAAGTTATTTCACATGCGGTGTTGTGCCCATATTTTAAATTTGGTTGTGAGGGATGGGCTAGACTTAATTAGTGATAGTATTGAAGTTATTCGTTATAGTGTTGGATTTTGGACAGCAACGCCAAAAAGAGATGAAAAATTTGTTGAAACAGCCCGACAATTGAAGGTTCCTAGCACTAAAAAATTAGAACTTGATTGCAAAACACGGTGGAACTCTACATATTTAATGCTTAACACCGCATTGGAATATAAAGATGTGTTTGCTCGTTTGAAGCAACGTGAGACTTTATATAAAAGAGTTCCCACAGAAGAAGATTGGTCAAAAGTAGGACAGATTTCTTCTAGATTAGAAATGTTTTATGATGCCACAGAGTTGTTTTCAGGGACTAAATATCCCACTATAAATCTTTTCTTCTCAACTATTTGCGATATTAAGTTGGCAATTAGTGATTGGCTTCTTTCAGATGATAGCGTGGTGAAAACAATGGCAACAAATATGAAAGTAAAGTTTGAAAAGTATTGGGATGTGATGAATTGTTTATTGGCAATTGGGAGCATTTTAGATCCAAGGTATAAGATGAAGACAATTCAGTTCTATTATCCTCTTGTTTATGGTGATTTGTCTTCATTTGAGATTCAAAAAATAAAATACAAGTTATGTGACATGGTTGAAGAGTATAACAAGAGATCTAAGCAATCTCAGGAAGTGAAAGTTTCACAATATTCATCTTCAAGGCCTCCACTTCCTAAACGTAGTAGTTATGCCAATAAATTTAAGATGTTTATGGATTCTAATATTAGTACTGAAAATGAAAAGTCGGACTTGGATTATTATTTAGAAGAGTCACTCTTGCCAAGAAATACAAGTGACTTTGATATCTTATGTTGGTGGAAGACAAATGGGATCAAATATCCCATCTTCAATGATATTGCTAAGGATGTGTTGGCCATTCCTGTGACAACTGTTGCTTCTGAATCAACATTCAGTACTAGTGGTAGAGTTTTAAGTGCTCGCCATAGTAGGCTTCATCCTAAAACTGTGGAGGCTTTGATGTGTGCTCGAGATTGGTTATGGAGTGAAATTCAAGGTACTAAAAAGTTTCAACTGAAGCAATATCAAATATTTCATTCTTTTCAATTTTCATTTGTAATATACTAATATTTGTTATTTGTTTTGTCTTAATTATTAGATTCTACAATTTCAAATGATCAAAAGTTCGATAATGATTTTGATATAGAGGTAAGTAATAAGTTATTTTTGTTATTGTATTAAAGTGTTTTAAGTTTATCTATATATTTTTTTTCCTGTATGCCTTAATATCTTGTAGGAGTTGGAGTCATACTCATGCATGGGATCTCCCTCTATCTCTTAATTATCTGATGGGGAAATTGCGTAAACCATATCAGTCTCTGCATTTCCAAGCAGAAAGGTAAGAAGAGTTTTATATATTTAAAAATGGCTTGAAATATATTTGCTTACTGAACATGACTACAACTGTTTGGTCCCGACCTGAATAGCTTTTCTAACCTAGTTGTCATCTATTTTACATATCTAGTTTTATAATTATGATCTACTTATTTCAAAGTTCAAATGTCATGCCAATTTCCCAATGTTGCTTGATGTTTCGCATTTCCTGAATATATCACTAAGTACATTATAAATTTGGCCACTTGCTTGCTTGTCACCACTATCGAGTAATGCTGATGCAAGAATTTTTAGTAGTTTTTTCAAGTTTGTAATGGATAGAGTACTCGAAGCTGTAAATGTTAATCAAATGGATAGAGTACTCCATAGTTGTAAATGTTAATCAAATGAAGAACAAGCGATTACTCGAAGCTGAATTAGTTGCAGTTGTGCTTAATCTAATAGAGGAGATCTAATTTGTGACAGTAGTCGACCACTGTGTTTTTCTTGGGTTAACACTTTCTTGTTTATCCCAAGATAAATGGTTATTGAGTAGAAATTTCAATTCAATTTGCGTTTTCTAGTTTATCCCTAGTAAAAAAATTGGTTAAGCATTGACCAAGAGGCATCAATGGATTTAACATCCACTGAGAGATAAAGTTACACAATACTGAAAGTTACACATCTCCTACTTCACTTCTGCCTTGTTATAAAGGCTAAGCTCCTCTGAGGAGCTTATTTACTAAAATCTGACCGGACACATCGTCTATGTTTAAATCCCTCATAATAAAATATAAGTGTAAATTACTAAATTATTTTACATTTGTTTATAATTTTCATCTCGATATGGACCCCATTGATTTAGGATTAATTTTATTCTTATGCACCAAAATATAATGTAACAAAAGGAATATGTTTCTTTGTTATGTGGGATTTATTTACGTGATGCATTGTCTTAATCATCTTCATTATCTAGATTTATAGTTCATGAATAAAATTAATAAATTTATGCTTTAACAAGTGGATCAAGGGTCAGGCTAGCCAATAAACTCTCCATGAGTTTTCCTATGAATTTGCGGTGGCTCATAATTGGTCGTTTTTTCACATTAAACAGTAATTAAAAATTCTCGGACACAAGTATCTGCTTTTTTCTGTTGTTTATATATTCTTTTCTGAATTCTGATAAGACCAAAATGTACACTTTGATTTTACCTGTTGCTTCTTTTATATCTTATTGACATTCACAACCATAATTTTAAGCATTGAAGTTTAAGGTAAAAGTATTTATTTAATGTGTCAATTCTGGGAAGATTATTCACAACTAGCGTCTCCTTTATTACTCTCGTGTCCATGGACACTGTTTTATTGTGTTGTCCTTGCAGTATATTTTGATAGAACAAGCAATTGAAATCCATAGGGAAATGTGTCCTTATCAATTAAGATTAAATCATATATTTCCCTTTGATTTTGTTGTCGCTAATACCTTTGTAAACTTCTGCCCTTTTAGTTTGGTTAGGCGGCTAATCTATCAATTTATCGATCGAGGTTGTGATGCACAGTGCAATTATCTTATACATGTGTTTGTATTGTGTGGTCTATGTAGCTGGGAATGGTCATGTGTCTATTCTGTGTTAGTGCATACTTTTGTATTTCTTCATGTATGTATTCTGTGTTAGTACATGCTTTTGTATTTCTTCATGTATGTATTCTGTGTTAGTACATGCTTTTGTATTTCTTCATGTATCTATTCTGTGTTATTTATTTATTTACAAGTTTGATAAGAAACGTTGTGTGACCTAACCCATCTGGCTCGATGATTCAACCACTAACAAAAGTACAAAACCAAAAGTAGAAGCATGTCTTCAGTTTATATCCCATTTAAAAAGAAAAATAACGTGTTGAATTAAACGACATGCATAACCCTATTTGGATATTACTTTTTGCAGGTTTTGGGTGTTTTACAGGGCTAAGCAAGACGGTTCAGTAGTCTTGGTAAGTCATTGTTTTAAAATACCACCATTTACACTGACCTTTATTCATTTGTTGAATTTGCAAGTTATTGATATCATCTTTGTAGGGTTGGTGTCATCCCTGGGAAGAACATGGTGATCATACTCATGACCATGGGCAGATGAGTTTGATATCATCTTTGTTAGGGTTGGTGTCATCCTTGGGAAGAATTTTATTTTTTGTGATGGGTTTGATATGTAAAAGAAATCATGATTGTGATGAGTTTGATACTTTGATATATTATTAGACGTGGACACGTGGTGATGATAGTGATGAGTTTGATATTTTGATATGCTATTGGACATGGTGATGATAGTAATGAGTTTGATATTTTGATATGCTATTGGACATTGTGATGATAGTGATGTGTTTGATACTTTGATATGTTATTGAACCATTTGAACATGGTAATGATAGTGATGAGTTTGATTTTTTTGCTTATTGAATGATTATTTATTATGGGCGTATTACTTAAGTAATATCCATGTTTAGTGTTTATGATATTATGTATGCTATTAGATTTTGTATCCATACATAATTGCAATTTTGCTACTAACTTTGAGTTTTTACAAGTGGGGACGGGGATGGAGATTTACTCCCCGTGGGTTCGGGGACGGGGACGGGGATGGAAATTTACTCCCCGTGGGTTCGGGGACGGGGATTCCCCGATTAAGTAGAAGCGGGGATGGGGACGGGGACGGGGACGGGGACGGGGACGGGGATGGAGATTTATTTCGGGGACGGGGATGGGAATGGCAAACTCGTCCCCGACCCGCCCCATTGCCATCCCTAGTGAAGTCAGGTCCTAGCTTGGGAAGCTAGGTTGGATGAAAGCCCTGGTGAGTGAAGCCAGGTCCTAACTTGGGAAGCTAGGTTGAATGAAGTCCCGGTGAGTGAAGCTGGGCACGGAGTCTTGGTCCGGGGGACTGAGCACGAGTCAGAGAAGGCTGGGAGCCCGTTCTCTTGACTTAGGATGGAATTGGAAGTCTCTAGATCGGTCTGGTGACTGATCAGGGAAGTTGGCACGAACTTCCTTTGTGGATCGGTCTGGTGACCGATCCAGAGATGTCTGATCAGTCTGGTGACCGATCAAGGAGAGAACAGAAAGATTGTTTGGCTTCTATTCGACTCCTGATCGGTCTGGTGACCGATCTGGGAGAGCTTCTGATCGTTCTGGTGAACGATCAATATCGCGAGTTCCTCCTTATGACCAATCAGGATGGCTCCTGATCGGTCAGGGAGTGACCTGATCGGTCTGGTGACCGATCAGGCGTGTAGTTCCTGCGGGTTGTGGCAAGCAGATTGCTGGATCGGTCTGGTGACCGATCTGGTGACCAATCACAAGAATCCGCGATTTTTGATTTCTCACCGTGGATCGATCAGGCTGGAGCCTGATCGGTCTGGGCTTACCCTGATCGGTCTGATGGCCGATCAGGGTCATCTCTGATCGGTCTGGTGACCGATCACTTTAATTCAAATCACTGTCAGACGCTCTGATCGCGTCTGTTTTCTCTGCGCTTTCTCTGATACACTGTGATTTCTTTGTAATATGCTTTGCTAAGCTTCTGATGAGTGTGCAGATAATACAGGGAGGATTCAAACCATGGAGGAGAGTCAACTGAGGACTTTCATTGGTGCGGGTTTGTCTGTTTACTCGTTTCAAGTCTCAACGGCTTCTGGCGCACGGCTGGCAACTGACGGATGCTCAGCTAGATAGGTCTTCAGTGGACTGAGTGCTCAGGGAGTCAGGGGGTCAGGCTGTGGCTTCAGTGGATGCTGATGGAGAGCCTGGTGATGGGAGCAGAAGCTTAAGACGAAGCTGGAAGCAGTGGAGCGGTAGAGATGAACAGACAGAAAACTTGAGGAGTTTGGCTGGGTTGTGCTTGTGCTCTCTGTCACTTTGTGCTTAAGTGTTTTGCTGCATACTTGTGAGCTTTTTCCTTCTAGTGTCTCGTGAGCTTATCTTGTATCTTTTTGAGACCGATTATGGAGAGGTTTCTCCACCGAGAAGGAGGCTATCACTATCCGGGGTTCATCGGGGCTTGATCTGCCGACGATCAAGGGATCACCCACCTCACAGGCACACCAAGGAGTAGGGGCAAGTTATCCCCGAACCTTGTAAACGATCCTTGTCAGCGTTTTGGTTTGTTTTTCATTTCTGCATTTATACTTGTATTATTTTCTTCCGCTGCTGCTGCTAACCCTAAGTGCAGAAGTTTTCAAAGAAGCTCAATTTTCTGTGTCTGGCTACATTCACCCCCCCTCTAGCCATCCAAGCACCAACACTTTTGTCTCATAGCGAGGACAAGGTAAGGATACCCAGAGGTAGAAGGGTAATGTGTCGCATACTGGAATAGGGAAAAGGGCGCTGTCAACTTAAAGGCGAGCGTCGTTGGGCGCCGCTCGGCCTGACACGAATGCATGCAGTCATGGTACGGGGCATCAGGACATAGCAGGGAGATCATGGCATCAGCGAGATGCTCGCGATTCGGGCCAGAATGGTGCCTGACCTGCGCTGACCCCGTACAGTCTCTACGAGTCTTGTGTCAGGGAGTGGTTGTTCTGATGAGTCACGACAAAACCTTGAATGCTAGTGTTGGCTGGCGGCCTAAAGTGATGATGTCGACTGAAGGCATAGAATGATGAGGCCTACTGAGGGCCTAGGGTGATGATGCCGACTGAGGACATAAAATGATGAGGCTGACTGAGGGTCAAGCGTGAGGATGTCGACTGAGGGCATAAAATGATGAGGCCGACTGAGGGCCCAGAGTGATGATGCCGACTGAGGGCATAGACAACTTAGCTTCCCGAGTTAAGGAGGGCTTTTCGGGTCGTGGTGCGCATGGTTCGGGATGAACGTCTGAACTTGGCTAACTCGGGGATGGTAGGGTCAGCGACCGAGTATCCTTCTGGCTCAGGTTGCTCCTCTCTCGGGGATCCTATGATTCAACGACACTTTGAGTAAGGACTTCTCTGGCTCGGGAGAACCTCAGGAGCGTGGGCTGCCACGCTTCGACTGGGGGGCCAAGCCGAGAGCTGTGCGGGGGCTGGGTCGGCTTATAACCACAAGATTCTTAAAGTTCAAACTCCCCTGACTTGGGAGTGCTGAGACTCAGCTGAGAGTCGGGACTTTTCGGACCCAAAACTATCTTGATTCGGAACTTCTCAACTCAAGGCTTCTGGGACTCGAGGGCCTTCAGGGGCCTATGGTCCCCCTAGCCTTGGTGTTAGTCCTTTATCGAGGCCTATGCCTTCTTGTATTTGAGTGAAATGGGTTGAACCGTCGATGGTCCCCCTAGCCTTGGTGTTAGTCCTTTATTGAGGCCCATGCCTTCTTGTATTTGAGTGAAATGGGTCGAACCGTCGGCCTAGACCCTCGGGCCTATAGAACCCACAAACTTATCCTCTCTTGACGGGGCATCAGACTGTCAGGCCAAGCTACACGTAAATTGATCCGGGATCAAATAGGTTTAAATGGGTTTAGTAAGAGTCATTGACGCAAGAAATCTTGAAGTTACATGAGATGCAATTGATAGCAAATACCAAACCATTGACTCGTGTGAACTTGTCGGCCATTGGGAAAAAGTTTTTCTAGGCATTGAGAAATTAGAGAAGTTTCTGGATGTCACTAAAGAGGGATAAAAACTTATAGACATTAATGATAAGTACAAATTAAATTAAGATTTATTCAATAACACCTTAAAAATTGAAGTTATTGATATTTCTCTTCTTTACAATAAATTATTTACCAACGTGATTCCAAACATATTAGTTTATTCCATCACGGGCAATGAATGTGTTTAGTTTTCTTAATATTTATTATGATTATTTATATCCCTATTACAAATTTACATAAAATTACTCTTCCTTTGACAACCAATATAGTTTTTATTAAAACTTAATTAAATGCTAAATTATATTATATAATTTGTTTAATATTAAAGGTTCTAGACAATAATAAAACTAAGATATATACATCATTCATTTCGCTATGTTAATAGTTAATTAAATTCCGATTAAAAATTAATGCAAGGCTCTACCGTACGTTGGATATTTGTGCTTCCGCAGCGCGACGGCTGCATTCAAATTTTATGGGTGGCAGGGGCCGAGAAAGAACGCCAGCTCTTATTATGCCGTGCGTGAGCAAAACCTTGCCCGCGGATACACACCTCGTAAACCCAACCAACAGCCTGTCCAATTGCGCCTCAAGTCAAGTCGCACACCCCCCATGGTCATCGTCTCCTGTTCAGTGTTCACAAGAAAGTGAAAGGAATTAAGCTCAGAAAACTCTGCCTGCCTGTGTGCCTGCTTCTCCAGTCTCTCTCTCTACCTCTCTGCCATGGGGTATGGCGATGCCTGGAGTACACCTCTCCGAGGCCAGGCGTGTTTAAATCTGACAATTACTTTTCTAGGTGTTACGTTGCGTGGCACTGCAGTCGCTGCAGCGCGCGCGCCAGTCCTGCTGCGTCGCTGTGGCAGGCGATAGGTGCAGCTTTAACATAATAGTACCCTGGAATCAAGCAAAGCCTGACGTTCACACGAGAGGCGTGGAGGAGGGAATAAGTTAGAGGATCGAGAGGAGAGATTAAAGAGAAGGGTGTCGTGTCAAACGCTGCAATGAGGTGACGTCTCTAGCTAACTGCACCACGTACTCCTAGGAATGCTGGGAAATGACCCGGGCATTAACAATGGAGGCTACGTCGACTCTAGTACTCGGGTAGACTTAGCGTACGTTTACCATTTATCTTTCATATTTTAATAAAACTTTATCTAATTTATTTATCACTCGCATGGTTACTCCTAATATCGAGTTATGAGAAGTTCTCTCATAATTGAGTGATAATTAATATATAGATATTATTATATAAAAATTTATGAATTAAAATTTAATAAAATTAGTATATTTGTTTTCCTCACGTACTAATCATACAATCACAGTATCTAAATTAATAACCTTCATAATTTACTTCTTTTCTATTGATCTTAAGATGGATTAACGAGGCCTTCGAAGCTATGATACGACGGTAGGGTGACTAGTCGCTATCCCAAATATCCGCGGTTCGATCCTCAGTTACGGTGTATTTGTAGAAATTTTTCCTCCAAATGGGATGTGAAACCTGGGACGCTGGGCTACTAGACCGCCCACTGCGAGCGCTTTCCGATTTAACCTGGCGGCCGGTGGGAAATTTCCGTGAGACCGACCCGGTCGCCCGAGGTTGGAAAAACCTCGTTAATTAATCATTTTTTTGAGATGGATTAACGAGCCTCTAGGGCTATAGTATAACAGTAGGGTGACTAGTCGCTATATAAGGCATCCGCGGTTCGATTCCTAACTACGGCGTATTTACAGGAATTTTTCCTCCAAATAGGGCGTGAACCCTGGGACGCTGGGCTTCTAGATCGTTTATCATGAGCGTTTCTCAATTTATCCTGGCGACCGATGGAAAATTTTCATGAAGCCGAGTAGATCGTCCAAGATTAAAAAATTTTTGTTAATTATTTTTTTAAAAAATGTATTAACGGAGACATTGAAAACGAATAAATATCTTTTTGCCACCTAGTGCCGTCTAATCGAAAGGGATGGAATTAAATTAGGAGTATTGAGAACGAAACAAATTGAGTTCGAATAAGTGAAAGCAAACGCATGCATGGCCTGACCAAAAAATTTACAGTAATTTATCAAAATGTGCATCTGAGAATTGGTATTTACCAAAAGGTGTCTCATGCTTTCATTTTTACCAAAGGGCGTACTCATTTTAGTGAACTTCCGTTTATACCCCTTTCGCTAAAAAAAGTCTTTCTCTTTCTTTTTCTCTTTCTCAGTAACAAATCCCGAGATAACGGAATCTGCTTTTTCAGATTTGTCATTTTAAAATAAGATATTTAGGAATTGGCTAAAAAAAGTAAGGTAAAGAAAGAAAAATTATTTCCATTAATGAAAGTTATCTTCCAACTGATTTTAAAAATTTAAAGTGATGAATTTTTATATTTGATTTATATAAATTAATATATTAAATAATATTTAATAAATATATTAATATATAATAAAGATTTAAAATTTAAAAAAGTCTGAAATTTTTTATTTCAGATCAAGCGTGGGCCTGAAATCAAAAGATTTCAAGCCCACGCTCGGCCTGAAATAAAAGATTTTAGGCCCATGTTGGGCCTGAAATAAAATATTTCAGGCCCAGCGTGGGCCTGAATAGAAATATTTCAGGCCCAGCGTGGGCCCGAAACAAAAGATTTCAGGCCCAGCGTGGGCCCGAAACAAAAGATTTCAGGCCCAGCGTGGGCCCGAAACAAAAGATTTCAGGCCCTGTGTCGACTTGAAATCATGTGTTATGATAGGATTTTTTATGTAGGCCTGAAACATAAAGAAACATCTCTTTATATTTTTGAAATCACAATAAAAATCACTGAGAAAAATTACTTTACGTGAGAAATTCTAATTAATATAAAACGTACATTATATTAAAAACGAACTTTTATATATATATATATATATATATATAAAGGAAAAGCAATTTCAGGTTCAGGGCCTGAAATCAATTGATTTCAGGCCCTGAGTAGGGCCTGAAATTGTGATTTCAGGCCCTGCTTGATTATATAAAATTAATAAATATAAAAAAAATAATTAATTGACATAATAATATATATTGATTGGTAAAATTAAAGATATAAGGATGATTTACTAAAACAAGTTATGATTCTCCTATTGCATTAGTGATATAGAGTTTTCAGAAATCCAGATATGGGAGGTCCATCAGTGGATTTTGGTCAAAACTCACTGATATTTCTAAACTACTCCTATTGCATTGGTGATATAGAGTGTATATATATTTGGACACCTAAAACATCTTCTCCTATGTCAACCCTGTTTATTGATATAGGGTTTTCAGAAATCCAGATATGGGAGGTCCATCAGTGGGTTTTGGTCAAAACCCACTGATGTTCTCATACAGTATCAGTTGGCACGGAACGATATAACAATAATGTAGAATCATAGCTTATTTTAGTAAATCATCCTTATATCTTTAATTTTACCAATCAATATATATTATTATGTCTATTAATTATTTTTTTATATTTATTAATTTTATATAATCAAGCAGGACCTAAAATCAATTGATTTCAGGCCCTGAACCTCAAGTTGCTTTTACTTTATATATATATATATATATATATATATATATATATATATATATATATATATATATATATATATATATATATATATATATATATATATATATATATATATATATATATATATATAAAAGTCGTTTTTAATATAATGTACGCTTTATATTAATTAGAATTTTTTACGTAAAGTAATCTTTCTCAGTGATTTTTATTGTGATTTCAAAAATATAAAGAGATGTTTCTTTATGTTTTAGGCCTACGTAAAAAACTCTTTCATAACACATGATTTCAAGCCGACACAGGGCCTGAAATCCTTTGTTTCAGGTCCACGCTGGGCCTGAAATATTTCTATTTCAGGCCCACACTGGGCCTGAAATTTTCTATTTCAGGCCCATGCTGGGCCTGAAATCTTTTATTTTAGGCCCAGCGTGGGTCTAAAATCTTTTGATTTCATGCCCACGCTTGATCTGAAATAAAAAATTTCAGACTTTTTTAAATTTTAAATCTTTGTTATATATTAATATATTTATTAAATATTATTTAATATATTAATTTTTATATATACTGTTTACGTATAATATATATATATATATATAAAGGAAAAGCAACTTCAGGTTCAGGGCCTGAAATCAATTGATTTCAGGCCCTGCTTGATTATATAAAATTAATAAATATAAAAAAAATAATTAATAGACATAATAATATATATTAATTGGTAAAATTAATGATATAAGGATGATTAACTAAAACAAGCTATGATTCTACATTATTGTTATATCGTTCTGTGCCAATTGATACAGTATGAGAACATCAGTGGGTTTTGACCAAAATCCACTGATGGACCTCCCATATTTGGATTTCTGAAAACCCTATATCAATAGACAGGGTTACCTAGGAGAAGATGTTTTAGGTGCCCAAACATCTATACACTCTATATCACCAATGCAATAGGAGTAGTTTAGAAATATCAGTGGGTTTTGATCAAAATCCACTGATGGACCTACCATATCTGAATTTCTGAAAACTCCATATGAATAGAGAGGGCAGAGGTAGGAGATGATGTTTTAGGTGTCCAAACATCTATATATAAGATATCACCAATGTAATAGGAGTAGTTTAGCCATATCGGTGGGTTTTGGTCAAAACCCATTGATATTTCTAAACTACTCATATTGCATTGGTGATATAGAGTGTATAGATATTTGGACACCTAAAACATCTTATCCTATCTCTAACCTCTCTATTCATATAGAGTTTTCAGAAATCCAGATATGGGAGGTCCATCAGTGGGTTTTGGTCAAAACCCACTGATATTTCTAAACTACTCCTATTGCATTGGTGATATAGAGTGTATAGATGTTTGGGCACCTAAAACATCTTCTCCTAGGTCAACCCTGTCTATTGATATAGGGTTTTCAGAAATTCAGATATGGGAGGTCCATCAGTGGGTGGGTTTTAGTCAAAACTCACTGATGTTCTCATACTGTATCAGTTGGCACAGAACGATATAATAATAATGTAGAATCATAGCTTGTTTAGTAAATCATCCTTATATCTTTAATTTTGCCAATCAATATATATGATTATGTCTATTAATTATTTTTTTTATATTTATTAATTTTATATATTCAAGCAGGGCCTGAAATCAAGATTTCAGGCCCCTGCTCAAGTTGAAATCAATTGATTTCAGGCCCTGAACCTGAAGTTGTTTTTCCTTTATATATATATATATATATATATATATATATATATATATATATATATATATATATATATATATATATATATATATATAAAAGTTCGTTTTTAATATATTGTACATTTTATATTAATTAAAATTTCTCACGTAAAGTAATCTTTCTCAGTGATTTTTATTGTGATTTCAAAAATATAAAGAGATATTTCTTTATGTTTCAGGCCTACGTAAAAAAACCCTATCATAACACATGATTTCAAGCCGACACAGGGCCTGAAATCTTTTGTTTCAAGCCCACACTAGACCTAAAATATTTCTATTTCAGGCCCACGCTGGGCCTGAAATCTTTTATTTCAGGCTCAGTGTGGGCCTGAAATCTTTTGATTTTAGGCCCACGCTTGATCTGAAATAAAAAATTTCAGACTTTTTTAAATTTTAAATCTTTGTTATATATTAATATATTTATTAAATATTATTTAATATATTAATTTCTATTAATCAAATATAAAAATTCATCACTTTAAATTTTTAAAATCAGTTGGAAGATAACTTTCGTTAATGGAAATAATTTTTCTTTCTTTACCTTACATTTTTTAGCCGATTCCTAAATATATTATTTTAAAATGATAAATCTAAAAAAGCAGATTCCGTTGCCTCGAGATTTGTTACTGAGAAAGAGAAAGAGAAAGAGAAAGACTTTTTTTGGCAGAAGGGGTATAAACGAAAGTTCACTAAAATGAATACGCCCTTTGGTAAAAATGAAATCATGGTACATCTTTTAGTAAATATCAATTCTCAGGTGCGCCCTTTGATAAATTGTCGAAAAATTTATGCATGTCAATGTTATATATTGAAAAGAATAATGATTATGAGAGTGAAAATGGGAGAGTAAAAATATAATGAATGACGTGACACCTTATATGCACGATCTCCGATGGGTTCATCGTGTCCCCCAGGGTATAGTTTGATTTGGGATGGTAGCCGAAAGCCGCCGATGGTGTCCAAGCGATAATCGGACGTGTGCATATAAAGTGTCACGTCATGCCACGTCATATCACATCATTCACTATGATTTTTACTCTCTTATTTTTATTCTCCCTATCATTACTCTATTGAAAATTATCAAAGTTTAGTTTATGGAGAGTTTAGATTATCCGTGGGGACTTTAACAAATTGGCTGTTAGGTTTTAAGACGTCCTAAAATGGTGTAGGAGTCTTAATTCAAGATGCCTTACTACTTGGTATTTCAAATTGTGTAGTTGACCAATGAATATTGGTTGGACAAATATAGTTGAAATGGAACTTAAATATCACGTCTATGCCAATTTTAGAAAACCAATTTTTGTTCAAGCAACTAAAAATAGCACATTTATTTTTATTCTCACACTGACAACAACTAGTTGACTAGAACCTTAGCAAGCAATTAGTGGAAAGTTCTGAATTAGTCAAATAATAATTTATTAGTTTACCAAATCTTTCAATTCTACTCAAACCCAACAAATGAAGGTTAATCGGTTAACTTATGGGACAATGGTCTAGTAATTAGACTTTTCAATAAATAATCAAAAGATCTAAGATTTGAATCTCAATTACGATACATTACAGATGATTCTTTCTTCGATTAAAAGTGGGCTTAAAAAATTTGACTATCGAAATGGATCTCCATGAATATTTTTGGATTTACCTTAATGGTCGATGAAAAACTTCTGTAAAATTAAATTGATCATCTCCAGAATTAGTTAGTTCGAAAATTTAAATATCTAAATTACTAAAAAAAATAAATTAAAAATTAATCAACTAAAATTATCATTTTAGATAAGCGTTATTATATTTTGTCACGTCTTAAAATTGTGATTAATAGAATGGATTGGAGATCACTAGGTACAATAAAGCATTGTTAGGTATTTAATTAGAATTTGAATTTTGAAATGCATTGATGAATATTTTTTTTGTTTGATGTTATACGACTTATGTGGGCTCGTTAACTAGTGCCTAGAATATATATATATATATATATATATATATATATATATATATAAAAGAATGATATGATGAGTCCTGCGCGCTGCGGATCCCGTGTGGATCGAGCCTGCATGATCGATCAGGAACTTTTCTGATCGGTCACGGACTTCCCGAGCCTCGACACCAACGGCGGCCTTTGGCCGCCTCCCCCGAACAAAACTATAACCGGGAGAGTGCGGTGAACCCTAGGGGGTACAATGAACCCGTCGGAATAGGGGTAAATCTGTCGGGGACGCTCCCGAGCCTCCGGTGGCCGATCAGGCAAGTGGTTGATCGGTCACGATGATCGATCAGCGTTGTCGCGCACACGGTCCGCAGCATAGTTTTTCGTGTATATATATATATATATATTGTGAAATCAATGTTTGAACATTGAGCTATTTCAGAAAGGTATTATTTTATATTGCTTTTAGAGATTCTTCCCTCCCTAGCACTGAGAATAATTTTCCATTTGAAAATTAACTATGTGAAAAAAGTATAGGCATGCCAAAAGGTGAAAATGTATGATCTCAACTTTACTTTTGATTACGTAAATAACTTAGCGATGGTAAATTAATATCCATCGCTAATTAGCGACGAAGATATAATTTCCATTGTTAATTCGATAAATGAAGCTTGTTAATGTATTAGTGAAAAATATTAAAATCCATCCCTAATTTTCATTATTTTTTTTTAAAACTATCCATTTTTCCTGTTTACATCCAAATGGAATCAAATATAATCATCACAAATAATGTTTTTATAACAAACTCACAATACAATCCATATCAATAAGCTCATAATACAAAATCATATTAACAAACATTCATATCAACTTAAACAATACAATCCATATACAAAAAAAAATATAACATCTAAAACTAATAAAATCTATTGTATAGTACATCCAAACTTTGGACACAATTTATATCATCCATACAAGACATTTTAATGAAAATATAATATAAAATAAACTTGAATCCGGTAAAAAATAAGATATGATAAGTTGTGAATACAATTATAGATTTTGAAGTTAAAGTATAAAAGACAATTACTTATCATAAACTAATACCCACTAGCAGTGGCGTAGCTAGAATTTTTAATAAGAGAGGGCGAATTCAATAAATTAACAAAATAATACAACACAGAAAAATATATAATAAAAGTCATATATTAGCTTCATAATTTTTATAATATGACTCTTCGAGATTTCATACTTTGAAAATGTTAAATAATAGCTTCATTATCAACGGTATCAAACACATCTCCCTCAATATATGGTATCAAATAATCATTTACCATATCATCTCCTAATCGATTTCAAAGTGAAGTTTTGATTATTTTTATTGCTAAAAACACTCTTTATACAGTTGCAATTGCAACAGATAATAGCAATGCTAACTTCAATAGTAAATATACCAAAGGATACAGTCAATATTTCTTCAATTTAACCATCCTTTTAGCAAGCTAGCTAATCCCCACAACCTCAAAAAATTGATTGCTACTCCACATATCAAAAATAAAATTATCAAGTTGGTGCTCAAGATGTATTAACTCTTTCGCGGGAATATCTGATGGATAAAACAGAGCAAACTAAAGTAATTTTCTCTTATCATAAGCAAAGAATAAATTTGATGGATCAAGGCAAGCCATGCATAACAACAATTCTGTGTTCACCTTGTTAAACCGATTGTTCGACTCTTGAAGTTGCAAATCTATCACTTCATAAAATGTTTCAACGCGGTAAAAGTGAAGATTTATCTTTCCTTCAATATTTCATCATGATCTCCCATGAAAGACGAATAAGTCTTCCATATGGAAGGTGACTATCTTATATATAACACAAAATAAAGAAACTTCATTCAGTAATAAATCCCAACCATAATCTCTCATAGTTTATAGTTGATATTTGCTTGATCTTATAAGAATCATGACATTTACAATGTCTTGATCTTTTCTTTGTAAAGCTTGTGATAAATCATTTATGATTCCCAAGATATTTTTTTATTAAGTGCATCTGAAATATAAACTCATATTTTCCAATCAATTTCAACAGATTATTTACTTGCATTCTTTGTTTATGATCGTTTCCCTCCTCTTCAACAAATAAAAGGATATCAATAATTGCTCAACAATGTATTATAATGTGAATCCCAACATATACTCTCAGCTCTTTTTAATGTCTTCTCTTGATTCTTACCTTGTCCAGTGAATATGTCACCATTGTAAATTCCTTTAATAATTTTTTCAAATTGTTTCTCATGAAGTATGTCTCTTCGCTTGCATGACGCTCTGACAATATTGTTCAATTGTGCAACCACATCAAAAAAAGTAGAAATTCTCATGTGATTTTCAGCAACAACAACAAGTGTAAGTTGCAATTGATAAGCAAAACAATGAACATAATAAGCAGGCTTATTCTCCATCATAATTAAGCTTTTTAAGCCATTAAATTCTCCTCTCATATTGCTAGCTCCATCGTATCCTTGCCCTCTCAAATTAGATGTAGATAATCCATGTTGGCATAACAAACAATCAATAACAGTCTTAAGTGATAAGGCAGTAGTGTTGCTTACATGTACAATGCCTAGAAAGCATTCAATAATATTTCCTCTTTCATCTACAAACAATAAAACAACTGTCATTTGTTCTTTAACTGATATATCACGAGTTTCATCAACCAATATAGTAAATAATTTATCACCAAGATCTCCAAGAATATAATTAGCAGTTATGTAGGCAATAGTCTGATAATATCTTGTTGAATATCAGGTGATGCCAATTTGAGGTTTGAGGGAACATTGTCCAGTGTAACTCTATTGATATCCTCATTATGATTAGCAAGAAATCTTAACAGTTCAATAAAATTACCATGATTGAGTGAGTTTATTGATTCACCATGACCGCGAAATGCTAATCCTTGACGCACAAGGAATCTTATGCAATTAATTGATCCTGTCAAACAAACACGATAATCAGTAGCTACTTGATTAGACTGATTGACCAAACAAGTTTCAATATGTTATTTTTGATTCATCAAGTCATAAGCCACCATCATACACCTGTTGTGAATGCTACTCTAATTTCCAATATGTTCATGAAAATTTTCTTTCTTTCTTCAATTTTTAAATCCCTCAATAACAAAAGAATTTCCACCACTTTGACCACCATGTTCCACTATGAATAAATAGCAATAAAGACAAAAAGTCGTGTCTTTTGCGATATATATTCTAGCCAATTAGGATGAAGACTAAATGATATAGCTTGAAATCTTTGTTTCTCCTTTGAACAAGAACGCTAAGGAAATTCATTATTCTTAGGCTTAAATAGACCTTTTTGAAAATAGTAACGTCGAACAATCTCCCTTAATTAACATTATGCTCAAGGATGTGCTTTCTTAGACCAGGATCACTAGGATACTCATTTGAGTCAACATTAGGAGGCGGAGGAGGAGGTGGTGGAGCAGGAGATGACTTGTTTGAAGTAGGTTTATCTCATATTTTCTTAAAATGCCTCAACATTGCTATTTCACCTAATTGATCATCAACATAATATTTTAGAAACATAATCACCTATAATGACTATTATTTTCTAACAATTCATATTAAAAAATAAATAACAAATTAAATGAAATTGATAAAACTAACTTGAGAGTGAATGATCCTTTATTTTTCACACATATTAATAGAGATATTGAGTCAAATGTTTATCTTATAAAAACATGCTTTTCTAGTTATATAACTATCCAATTTTAATTTTTTTATCATAAAGACTATTTCTTTCATATGCATGTACTAATTATATGATGTTCGTATAAATTATAAGATGAGTTATCCATATAATAAATAATGTGATTCAATCAATCAAATTTGATCGTCAATAAAATTAATCACATTAATATAACAAATCAAACATCAAATGAGCATCTTAATATCGGTAAACATTTGACATACTTGACCAACAAAAAAAATCATAAATATATGTAGAATTAACACTATATATTTTTTAAATACTTAAATTAATAATTGAAACAAGCAATAAATTTTCACCTCAATCAAAAATGCTTGTTGTGGAGCGCCGGTGAAGTGATGAGGATAGCGTTAGCAGTAAACGATAGTGGCGCTAGCAACGGCGTGCGACGTCAACGATGTGGATGACAACGAAAATAATGTGCGGTGAAAGATTTTGAGGATAAAATTAGGATTAAAAAATAAAATGGAAATTAGGGGAGGAAGAAGATTATGAGATAGAGAAAAAAAAAAGGAAAAGGAATTAGGGGAGGAAGAAGAAAAAAGAGAGAGGGAAAAAAAAGGTTTGATGGGAGAAGGGAAAAAAACTTCAAGAAGAGGGGAAAAAAATAGCGTCGGCGGCGTGAGAAAGCACAGAAAAGAAAGAAAAGAGTTTATGTTGGATTTTAATTGGATTTTTTCAAAAAAGTCTAGAAACTTTTAAATTTTATAACTAAGTCTTTTCTTAATAGTATATCTCACTTTAGATTTTGGATATTGGATATGGTGATAGAAATTTGCTTGATCCTGAAAAATTATAATACAATTAAGGATGCATATAATTTTAAAAATAAATAATAGCATTTTTTTTACAAAATCACATGGAAAAATTAAAAGCTAAGATAAAGGATAACATACCTCCAAATGATTTACTCAGCAGGAGAATCGTCAAAATCCTCAGTATCCTAGGACTCCAAACAATGTGGGTGCGATATCTATGAAGCAAGAGTGAACGCTAGTGTAAACGCTTGCATATAGCGAACTATCTCCTTAGTTTAAGCTTGTTGCTAGTGCATCTCCCGTGCCTGTGCGTCACTCTCAACCATCGTCTCCTCCAATGACAAGAGTCAAGGACGAGAGCCAAGTTTGCAAATCCTAATTTTCTGCCCGCAATGCTTGTACCTTAATAGATGACGAGGTGGAACTAGGACTCCCCTGATCCCGAAGCCCTCATCTGATTAAAGACAACTTTAGCCTAAAAGTCAAGCCCATAAAGGAAGGTCTCTTTCCTTTTATCGACGATATCATAATTAATGTCATTAACCGCATCAATGGAAAGAGGATGTGACCCTTCTCCCTGTTAACTAGGTTGAGACGCCTATGCAATTATATTGGGCATTACTTCCCGTATTAAAATAATGATTTTATTAATCTTCACATAAAATCTACAAATATATTCATGAAAGTTAATATTCTTACGTTAATTGTTGAAGATCATAGATTGATAAATGATCTATCCTTCGTCCTATGAGTCTTGTTAAATACCTTCCACTTTTTTTTTGGTTTGTTAAATACCTTCCAACAAATGACAGGTCTTTGTAATTCAGCAGTTTGCATACAAAGAATGTAAGCATATTAAAAGTAATAAAAAAATACATGTAAGAAATTTTTATATAACTTAATTTTAAACTTACCTAGTCAGAAGTATGCTTTACAATAGAACGATATCCAGCAGTATGCTTTGTAGATCCGGTGCTCGATCCAGTAGACTCTGAATTGAGATTGCCTCGTGCAATTGCTGAATTGGACTACCAATGCTTGCCAACCCAAATGGCAAGCCTAGCCTCCCAAACTGCAAGAGGGACTCACTCAAATTACCTGGTGCTCCTCCTCCTCCACTTGTATAACATATCCTTGTATAGTCTAATGTAGTAGTTCTTCCCTCTTTTTTTTTTTTTTTAATTTGGCCTCGTGGTCCTCTGGTCCCAAACATACCTCTTCTGCAATAATAGATTTTGATAATTAGTATCATGTTAATTTTAAACTATAAAATACTTACAAAAAATTCACCATAATAGAAGTCCTTCATGTCTTAGTTTACAAGCCTTCATGTAGTACAAGATGAGGGTAATCATTCTTTAAACTTCTTGGATATATAGGATGTGGCCTAATAGTAATATGAGACAAAGCTACATGGAAAAATATCATGTATAAGATATGTGTGATAAATAAAAAAAGATTAAGTATTGGAATAATTATTAAACACATAAATACTTACCAGTCACCAAAAACACTCAAAACAATCTAGCTATCATGTGATATATGTTCTGATAGTATGATTAATTTGAGTTCGTACGAGGAAGAATAGGTTCGCCAAACATTATACTAGGTGGCAAAAGGCTCATTACAAGGTCAATACGGAGGATGTAAATCACGGGGGCGGACACGCTGCTTTGTCATATTTTGACCCCCGTATCTCAATGTGGCACTATAACACCCTAACCATCAGTCCATCCTATAAGGGCTACTAAACATCATACTAGATTGCATCTTTAGGAGATGGATTATTACAAATCATTGCTTAGATCATAATAACGCTTACAAGCTTAACATGCTAGGTGCGTATAACATGCGTGCTACATTTAACATTTTTAGTCTTTCTTCATTTTATATGGGTGTTGAAGATTTGAGGATGAATTTTTTTTATGAAGTAGGGGTCGGGACTGATGGAGACTGGCTGCCACCAAACATTCTAAGGATGAGAATCAAGCTAGGTCATAGAAAGAAAGGAGTATCACATTCTAAAATTTCTTGATGTCCAATCACACATTCATGGAAACTAATTACAAAGGCTAGATCTAAGAAGATGAAATAAGTACTTTATGAGTTGATTGAAAATGTTAGGTCTAGGTTTCAATTGAAGCAGATTTAGACAAAAGCAAGTCATACAACCTTATCAACCTAATTCAAATCGTAGACGAATTTAATTAGTCCCTTTGTATCAATGTATAGGTCTTAATTTAACCTTTATTTGGGTTGTAATGATAATTTGAGTCCAAACTAAGTAAAATGGGCTCACTTTAGGCCTTATAAGAGGCGGCAACCACATAATCACATACGAATGAAATGTTTATCTCAATTCAAAATAGGAGCGACTTTTACTTGTTATTATTATTATTTATTGAATTAAGTTTATCAAGGTAATCCTTACCATGTTCATCCAACTTATCAACTTACATCCTTAGTTTGTGTTGTTTTATATCTTATATACTTTATGTGTAGGCTTCCCTAAGCATTTGGTCTAGATTTTATCATTCATATTATAGATTTAAATTTTTTCTAATTTCTATCAACAATTTAGTATAGGTAATTAGATATTATTTTTATCATGTTCTACTCCATACGATGGTAAAAAATAATAAGACCCACTCCGGATATTTCTTACGGTCTATTCTTAAATTATTATGAATCACGAGTAATTACTAACGCGAATTAGTAGTTAGGAATTGATCGCCAACCCTCATAATGATAATACTTCCTCATTAGCCATTTATCTATTCCGAGAAAATCATCTTCTACTTAAGAAATGGTAAGAGATGCAAGGGGCGGCCCTAAGGGTGAGCTGGCAGGGCACCTGCCCAGGGCCCCACTATGAGTGGAGCTATAACTATAAATATTATTATATATATAATATCTATACAATTACGTTGAGATTTTTTTTCATTTCTTTTTAGAAATTCAATATTTCTTCAGTTTATTTTTTAAAAATATTTTTTTTAATTTATTTTTTTTAATTTATTTTTTTTTCTCTTCATCTCCTCTCTCTCTCTCACAATCTCCGAACGCGTGTGTGTATATATATATATATATATATATGTGTGTGTATATATATATATATATAGAGGATATCTCATACATAATTGATGACTTTGTTCAAAAATATATATATACAAGAACAGTTCATTTTAAATAATATTGATTATTGATTAAGTTATTTTGAATAATTATGTAAAATATTCGTAGTTTCTTCAATTACATATTATGATTTACTTTGATTATAATATAAATTAATTTTAAATATATATTTGACTTTTCATATTATGTAAGAGGGTAGACCTAAATAGTTAAATTTATAATTTTGCCTGGGCCTATGTTTTCTCAGGACCATTTTTGAAGAGACGATTCGCTCATCCTTAATATCTTGCTAATCTATCTTAGGTCAACACGGCATTTTCTACCTATGAGGTCATATGTGCAAGTGAAGTGGAATAAATGCAGATAAATTTGATATTTCAAATGGTTTTAAATGTGAAATTTAAATGGAGAAATAGCTGAATTTTCAAGACTTTTGACGTTTTATACCGGCGAACGGGATCCTCTGTCTCGAGATTCTCTCTGTCTCCGTGTCCCAACTCGTCGGCGATGGCCGACGAGTCTTCCGATCGCCAATCGAATACCATCATTAGTCTCTGATCGTCGTCCCGAATCAAACGAACAGTGAATCAGTTGAGATCGTCACAATTGCAATATCGTCGGATTCGACGGTGAATCCGGCGAGATCGCAATTACGACGATCTCCGATGGGTTCACCGTACCCTCTAGGATATAGTTTTATTCGGGACGACGGTCGGAGGCCATCGGTGGTGTCCAATCGACGATCGAAGGACTCAACAGTCATCGTCAGCGAGTTGAGACACGGGAATAGAGAGAATTTCAGGATAGAGGATTTGTTCTTTTATACCGGTTGGAAAAATATTCGGGTCGATTATAAAAAAAATTAATTGAAGTAAATAAAACATTCTATACAAACTAAAAAAATGAAAAATATTCTTCACACTTTTTGATTCCCTGGTGGGCTGGTGGCGGGTGCCACGAATTAATCCCGTGGTAAAAGTCCCAACTCAGGTCGTATTTATAAGTACCGGAACTCGATCCACAAACCCTAAGACGGTGCCGAGCCATGCAGCACCAATTCCACACCCCCTGCCACCACCATGGTCGCCATCACCACCACCACCGCCACCACCACCACATTCCACTCTTTGTACTCTGCCCTTGCGCTTGCCATCAATGCCACCATCAGCATCACCAGTTATCTTCACCGAGTTCTCCCTTCCTTCCCAAGCCTTCAGCCATTGCTTGTTCTACTTTGCCTCACCTTTTATCAAATAGACCCTCTCCACGTCCCCTCCATGACCATTTCTCCCAAAGGCATGACCGTGCCCAAAGCTCCAGAGTGGCGGATGAGGCCAAAGTTGCGGAATTTTCTGCTGCTGAGTATGCTTTCGTCACCGTTAAACTATGTCTCTGATTATGTTTCGGTTCCATAATTTCGCTATCGGCGTTCAATTTTCTGACCACGTGATACTATAAAAGGAAGCCTTTTTGAAGAATCATTCATTCTATTTGCCATTCCTTGAACGTATTATGCTTAATTGTTTGCGTTCAGAGTATTTATCTCTTAATTTTTTTTTGTCTATTTTATCATTTTTTAATACTCTCGGATTCCAAAAGGACTCGCTTTTGAAACAGTAGGGATATTTACCATGAATGATCTTATATTAACCTTTAGAAGACAGCAACATATAATGCTAATTGAACAAAAAATAGTGAACTGGAGCCTAGAATTAAAATGAAAAGCAGTAGGAAAATATGAACTGCATATTAGTAGTTGCAAGATTCTAATTAACTGCGTGCTTGATTGAATCTGGCAGTAAATGCTACAAATGGAATTATAGCTAGGTTCTGGCTTTCATCCAACATGGATTCACATGGTTATCATGCTCAATGAACTTTACTTTGAATCATTGAGGCTATTGAATATCATTTGCATTTGTTCTTAATTTTCTAGTTTAAATTAAGAGTCAATTTGTTAAAAACCATAGCATGATGTATGATGGCTGCAAATGGAGTATCTATTTTCTATTAATAATGTCTAGGAAATGGTAGGTGTGTGATGGAGACATGTGGCAATCTCCATTGGAAGTTTATAAATGCAAAAATAAAGATTCTAAAGTTCAATTATCAATTTGGCTTATCTTAGAAGATGACAAACTTAGTTGGGAAATGATATAAAGTTCTTCAATTCCAAAGGGCTGATGTAATAAGTCAGCTATAAATGTCCAACAATTCCAATGTCCTTTAACATCCCATGCTTGGAAAATTGTAGCATCTTTATGAGTTTTCTGTGTTTCCTATGTGTCCTTTGTTTTTTGTTTGAAGAGTCCATCTACTAGCATCTTTATAAGTCTTTTATGTTTCCTATGTGCCTTTATGAGTTCTTTGTGTTTCTGATGAGTTTATCTATTAATATAAAAAATGTATACTTCTGTAATGCTAGGATACTAGATTTTGAGAGTTCTCTTAGATTGTGTGGTGTAATCTTCTTATGGTGTAATGCTTAGGAACCCTTAGTGCGATACCTAAGCTTCTATAATCTCTCTACAATAGTTTACGACTTGATCCCAGATTTTGCTCCCCAAACCTTTTGATATTTAGGATCAGAGTTTAAGCTAATATGTTTACAATATCCAAGAGGAGCTTTAGTGGTAAGTTGATGCAATGAGATACTTAGTCGCATGATGGAACGTTTTGATGGCTAAATGGTGTGGAAACCATGATTTTTCAATCTAAAGGCCATCAAGCCTAATGAGATCAAGGAAAGACATATCAAGAAAACAACAACTTGATTCGAGAAGTGTTTTCAACACAACAACTACTTTTTCTAGTGGGCTAGAGAATTTCTTGAAGCGAAAAACAATTACTAAGATACTGCTGTAGATATTACAAAGAAAGTTTGAACTGAGGTGCCAAATTTTGAAGGGAAAGTGAACCTACTTTATTTGCTATTTGGCTTCCAGCAATAGAAGATTATTTTGACTGGTATAATATGCAAATATTCGAAGAGTAAGGTTTGCTCGAATGGAGCTTGTGGGTTTAGCAAAAAATATGGTGGACTGGTGTGAAGCAAACATAAGGAGATTGAGGTAGCTGCCAATCAACTCATGGTAGGAGATGAAAGCTAAACTAGAGAATTATTTGCTAACAAATTATTATGATAAATTATGTATCAATTTATTAGTTGAAAGCAGATTAACTTGTCTGTAGTTGAGGATATGTAGAAGTTCGATGAGTTAAAGACGAGGAGTCAAATTGTTGAAGAGAACAAACAAACTCTTGCAAGGTTTAAAGCTTGACATCAAAATAGAATTATTAAGACAACCACCTTACAACTCGGAACAAAATTTCCAAGTTGCCTTGGATGTAGGAGTATTACGGTTATCTATTTGGTAAAAAGCTTAGAGTTTCAACGATGAATAAAGGGATCTCTAAAGCCAACTAGCAAGTAAGAGGAGGATATGTCAACCCATTTAAATAAAGTGACTCTAAACCACGCATGAAGCCATCCAAGTTAAATAACACTGGCAACAAATGCTTCTAGTGTCAACAACTCGACAATATGTCTTATAATTATCCTAACAAGAATTTACATATTGGATTAGAGCATCTTGATGATGCAGAAATCAAAGTGATGAAGGAGATGGAAATTCTTTAGACTATAGAGTTTATATTGAAGATGATCTAGAAGAAGATGAAGACACTTCTTTGACACTGTTGTTAGGTGTATTCTTACTATCCAAACGTCGAAGGTGAAGATTGGCAGCGGACATCTTTTTTCAAATATTGATCCATGGTAGGAATCAAGCACAGCCGACCCCACCTAGTGGGATATGGCTTGGTTGTTGTTGTTGTTGGTAGGAATCAAGCACATAAGCTTATCCACATACACTAATCATGTTCAACAACAAGAAAGTTTTGTTGAAACCCATGCCAACTACTGAAATAAAGAAATATAAGCAAGAGAAGGCAAAGAATGCTGCTAATAGTGAAAATTCTCTTCACATTCTAACCAAGTAAAATTATCAGTAAGAGAGAAAGAAAGTTCTGCTATATACGCTCTTATAATAGAATTCAAAGAAGTATCTGCAACCAAAATTTCCTTAGTTCTTTTGGAAATCACTATCTTATTGAATGACTTTTCTAATGTGGCTCCAGAAAAAAATAAAACCCCAATGAGCTTCCACCAATGCATAAAATTCAACATGCTATTGATTTTATTCCAAGTTCACAACTTCCAATCTACCAACTTATCAAATGAATCTAAGTTGTCACGCAGAATTAAAAATGCAAGTGGATGAATTGATATCCAAGAGTTTCATTCTAGAAATTCTAAGCCTACGTGTTGTCCCTGCATTATTGACACTAAAGACAGATGGTAGATGATGTATGTGCATTAACATTCATGTGATCAACAAGATCATTATTAAAGATAGATTTCTAATTCCTCGCCTTGACGATGTGCTGGATATGTTAGCGAGTTCTTATATCTTTTCAAAAATTAATTTGAAAAACGGGTATTATCAAATACGCAAAAAGCCTGGAGATAAATATAAGATAGCTTTCAAGACTAAAGATGACCTCTATGAATGACTTGGTATGTCTTTTGGTCTTTTTGACACTTCTAGCATATTTATGTGCTTTATGAATCAGGTACTACAACAATTTATGAGGAAGTTTTTGTTATTTACTTTGATGACATCTTAATTTATAGCAAAAGTAAAGATCATTTTACCCATTTGCAACAAGTTATGAGAATTCCTCACAGAGAGAAGCTCTACATAAATTTAAAGAAATGCTTCTTTATGATGGGTTTTGTGGTGTTATCCGGAGTTGATCCTGATAAAGTAAAAGCTATCCTAGAGTGGTCATTGCCTACGATATGATGTCGCAAACTGCAAGTGCTATACTAGAGTGGTGGTAAAAATTGTATTTCTCCAATAGTAATAAAAAGTATTGATCCCACAAAAATTAAAAATCAATTACCGATTTATGATGTGAAATTAGTTGTCTAGAGAATTTGAGAGTTGTGAAAGCCTTGAAAAAACAGAGAAAATCGCGAGAAAAGTTACTAGGAAGAAATATGATGTTGAGAAACGATCATAAGACTTCGATTTCACCATAATGACCGTAGACATCCTAACATATATTTGGTTCCTAATTCTCATATGTAGACAATTCTGATTTAACCGACGTGATCTTTTGGAACTACGCTGGTGTATCCACCCAAATATGACTCCTACTTTCAGGTCGACATTGCTGAAGAACCGTTTTCTTATAGAGGCTCCTGTCATGAGAGCCCCACGAGTTTGAAGTTGCTTTCCCTTATTGCGTGATGCCGAATCGAGGTAGACCCATTAAGTCCTGTGAAAGCTTAGGGGATCCTTGTGGTAACTCGCTACTTTCGTGATCGACCCCCCATGTCGCAGTATTCTATGGGTTGGAGGGTTGAGTTTACCTTTTAGTCCTTCCCCGCACCCATTGGGATACACACACACAAAAAGAAAAAAGCCTAGGGGATCCTTTTGTAGCCTCTGCAACCCTTAAAAATATTTATTTGGGAATTCTGTGGCAGGGCAACACGAGTGTCTAAAAAACACATGGTTGAGTCGTCTTTTTCTATGGCCCCTGCAAAGTGGGACACAACCATGTGAAAAACACGGGTTGAGCCGTGGGTTTCTTTGAGAGGTGGTGCACGATCATGTGAAAAACGCACAGTCGGGCCGTGGGTAGCTTATGGAAGTCCACGATCACTCCGTCTTTGCTGCTTGTCGTCCCGAGGAACACACTCGAGTCTTGGGACACAACAAGAGCATGTTCCTTGTTTTATGTCTTCATTCCAAGGCTCTTTTAACTCCGTTTTAACTTTGGTTCTTCCTATCAATGAAATAACCATGATTCTTTATAATATTTATTTTTAATAAAATATATTAATTAAAAATTTAATCTACATATTTAAAATAAAAAATAAAAAATATATTTTAAATATATATTAAATTAACGAGATAATTTTATTAGATTTTAATTAAGTCTATTTAAATTATCTCAATTATAGCTAGGAGTTGATTAAAATTAACAATGCGACAAGTGCGGACTTGTCGCCAGGACCGCATGACACGTCCGAACAAGTCATCGGGCTCAGGCAAAGCATCTCGAGCGACGCATCACACGTCGCAGGGTCCGGGCGATGCGTCCTGACACATCGCAGGGCTCGTCTAGGCCCGTCACTGGGACACTTTCGGGATTGCGCGACGCATCTGGGCTCGGTCACCCGTGTTTGTGTAAGTATCCCGAGTGGTTGAGTCGTAATTTTGATGTGAGTTCAACACATATTAAGTTAAACCTTATAAATCTAATTTGTATGTCTAATGTCTAAGTGCAAAGGGACTTAGGAGAACATACCAGTACCTGATGTGTAAGGAGCATCGGAGATGGTAGAAGACGTAGGCGAGCAAGAAAGATGAAACGAGAAAGGATCTGACAGGCTCGGTGTATCTAAGGTATGAGGAGTTGTGGAAGATTACTCAGGTAGAGCGTGAAGGACACAAGGATGCATCCAATGATACAATCACTCAAACTTGGAAGAAGAAAATGGTCAACTCCGCAAGTTGACCATTCCAGGTGCTCGGACTCCAGGCGCCCAGAGACATTCCAGGTGCCTGGATTGGGATAACACAATATTGAAATAGTGTCATCCGGTTAAAGATCAAAGTTTCGGCATGGTTCAAGATTTTGAACCTGTGTTGTATAAGTGGTGGGATTTGAGTTACTCAAGAAAGACTACCCTTTTTTCAAAGATTTCAATAATATCTTTGCTGCTTTGGTTGCCGGATAGCAGGGAGAATTTCTAGATTTTTCATTGCATAATAATTATCTCTTAAAGGGAACCTGACTTTGTTTGCTGATTACTTCTCTTTGCGAACAAGTGATATGAGAGTTAAATTCTGGAGGGGCAGTTGGTCATTTTGGGAGGGATAAACTATTGTAATGGTTGAAGATTGTATCTATTGGCCTAGTCTTAAGAAGGATGTAGCCAACATTATCTCTTGTTGCCGCACCTGGCACTTATTCAAAGGAAGAAAAAAAATACTAGTTTATATATGCCACTGCTTGTGCCACACAAACCATGGTAAGACCTAAGCCTATATTTTATGCTTGGTTTGTCTAGAACCATTAGCGGACAAGACTATATTCGTTGTGGTGGATTGGTTTTAAAAAGTAACGCACTTCATCCTATGTTTCTTCAAGGAAGTTGTTTGTCTTCATGGGTTGCCATTAACAATTGTTTCTAATTGAGATGTAAAGTTCACAAGCTACTTCAACCTTATTGAAATTGATGAATACAATGTTGAAATGTTCTTTCCACCCTCAAATAGATGGTCAAATAAAGGTAGTCAATAGAAGTTTGGGTGATTTACTTTGTTGCTTGGTTGGAGATCACATTATCACATGGGATCAACTTCCTATGGTTAAGTTTGCATATAATAGTTCCGTGAATAGATCCACGGGACACAACCCATTTGACTTGTTACGGGCATGCCAATTGATTTGGTTCCTTTACCATTGAAGGCAAGACCGAGTGTCGAAGTTGATCCTTTTAGCAAGCACATACAGTATACATGATTATGTCAAATGGAAAATTTCTTTGAGCATTGAAAGATATAAATCACATGCTGATTTGAAAAGGAAAAAAAGAAAAGTTTTTTGCTAAATTTAACGATGTTGATATGGTTATGGTTTGTAAAGGTTAGAATGATATCCAAGAGGTTTCGATAAGAAACTTCATTCAAGGAACACTGGTTCCTATAATGTTTTGAAGAAAATAAACTCTAATGCTTATGCCCTTAATCTAGACATGAGTATTAGTAGCATCTTTAAATCATAAGATGTTATGACAAGTAATGAATATAATGCTAGTTTGCCATCAATCCAAAATTGAAAGAAGAAATTGAAGATGTAATTGATCACCAAATTGTGTAGAAAAGGGAGGTGTGGTTATCAAAATATCTTGTCAAATGGAAGACATGACCTCTATATGAGTGCAGCCGGATTATCTGTACTTTTAACTTGTTAGAGGTGAGTTTTTCTCACCTGGGAGAGTTGATGAAGATAAATGACAATCTCCATTAAAAGTTTATAAACACAAAAATAAAGATTCTAAAATTCAATTATTAATTTGGCATACCTTAAAAGATGATAAATGTACTTGTGATATAAAGTTCATCAATTTCAAAGGATTGAAGTCGACAGTTGAAAGCGAGCTATAAATGTCCAAGAATTGCAATATGTTTTAACTTCCCATGCATGGAAACATCTTTATGAGTCTTCTATGTTTCTCTTTGAGCCCTTTGTGTTTTCCATGAGTCCATCTATTCTTGTGCTACATCAATGTGCCTCATGAGACAAAAGGGTTATTGGTTGTTCTACAGCAACTAAGAACTCTTCAGTCTTCGCCAATAAGATGAGTTTAGTTTTCTGAGACAAGGGCATGAATAGTAGTTATTAAAAGAATGCTCACGAGTCATGATTAAATACAATATTGAAGTTTATAAGCATGCCTAACAAATACTGTTTGGTACAAAATATCCTAAAATTATATTCATTATTCATTAAAAGCCAGAGTTATCAATATCTATTTTTCAAAATATTTTTTAGATTTTTTACATGAATATTTAAATGATACCAGCATTCTTTACTTGTTTGTAAACTCCTTGATTGCAGGATTTAAATTCCAGAAATAATGTTCTCTTGGTGCATAAGAATGCATGAGTCATTTGGTAGCAACGTACATAAATTAGGTTAGAGAACCTTTGAGAATGAACAACATAGTCCAGCGTATTCTATATCTAACTTTTCCAGATGATGTAATTAGCTCTCTGGAGACATAGCAAAGAGCAAACTATTTTAACAGTCGGAGAGTCAATGGGAAGCCTACAACAATGTAAAGTACTTTAATGGTCAGATCCATGGGACATCCCCAAAACATCTGAATACTAGCAACTTGATCTTTACCTCTCGTCCTTGCATAAGTTGGTAATTTTGAACACACAATTACAGAAATTGTTTTTCAAAAATGAGTTTTTGTTATAGCTGCGATCCATGCATTAATTATTGCACTATAAGTCTCATGCAATATGTCCTTGATGTGTTCCTGTGGCTATTCTGTTATTTCTGATAATTGGCATTCTGTAAGCAGGCCTGAAGAGCAAGAATTGAATGAGGACCAAGTAGATGATTATTGCGGTGGCGGCGGTGATGATGTGGTTTTTGTATTGACGGAGGAATGGAGGGATTTTTTTGCAAAATCTGAGGCTAAACGAAAATTGGGTAAATATACAAAGTTACTTCTTGCATATTCTTCAGGAGCATCTGCAACTAGCCATGGTCAAGTCAGATCGAGAGTTATTATTAGTCACTTAATCATTACTTTCTTTTAAATTGATATTTGTCTCCACATGCATGCAGCTAAACAACAGAAGGCTGGGACGTGATTGCAGCATTCACTATTTACAATCTGCTATCTACCTTGCCTCATGTTTTTCTTACGAGTTATCCAATCCAAGTCACGCTAACTGAATAATAAAAATCTCACATTTGAAAGCAGTCACTTGGTGATTCTTATGGCATCGAGGCGCAGCTAGTTTTGATTACATGCTGTACAGTCTATTTGGTGCATGGTCTTCACCTGATATTTGCAGTTTGGAGTTATATCTGTAGTGGTTGCCTAGATGATTTAGAGAGCTTCTCTACATTCCATTCCATTTCCATTCAGTTCACTCACCCCTAATAGCTGACCAAGGTGATCAACTAGATGACCCTTCTAGTTCATCCATACAAAATACAAGCAAACATTACACCCTAATTAGCAAACATTACACCCTAATTCACTAATGGTTGTAAATTGTATGGTTAAATGGGTTACAATATCGATGTTTAAGATAAGTTGTCATATCTCGAGGCTATCACCCAATTCACAAATGGATCCTAACTTTATTTGTGCCAACTCTGAGCACAAACGTTTACCAGGTAAGACAATAACCAACTTGAGCCAATTAATCTTCAAATCAAACCTACTATGAGGTTTTAATCTTCATCAGTTACCACCATCTTGATACCGCACCAGTGGCAACATTTCCCAATAAGACAATTTGTTTTTTTTTACTTGTGGTTAAGCTATTTAAAATTTTATTTTCAAAGTTTACAAGTTGAGTTATAGTATTAAGTAAAAAAAAATTAAATGGAAAAAATTAGGTGTAAATAAGGTGTGTGGCTTAAGGCTAGTGGCACAATCAAACTCTTGTTTATGATCTCGTCTAATCCATCCTTTAATACAATCATCTCACTAATTTTTATGACCATCCATTAATTATCTTCTAGTTATCTCACACAGGAAGGCTATTCCAACAAATCTTCCCTTCGAGACTGGAATATTGGGTAGTCATACCAACTATATTCCAACCAAACTTTCTTGGCAAAAAACTGTCACCAATCCCTGGATAAATACAAATAAAAAAAAACACTGATTCAAAGCATTTAGGCAAGTTAGCACCACTGTTTGTACTCCCTAATCTACTAATTAGTTTGGTCAGTCATTGACTAAAAATCCCATTATCAAATTTTCTCCTTTGAAGATAGAGAAACCTTTTATATGTAATCTCATATGAGATACGAACATATAGTGAAACAGGAGAAGCTAAAGAAAGACTAAGAAAAAGAGCCTTTCCTTTTGCTTAACTGTCATAGGGGAATTACAGTATTTTTTTTTATATTAGTTATCAAATAAGAGACTCATGGCTTGTATAGACAAGCCTTTAGTGGATAATACTCAATCTCCAGCAATTGATATCATCAAATAAAGAGATACTCGTGGCTTGTATATACAAGCCTTTAATGGATAATACTCAATCTCCAGCAATTGATATCATCAAATAAAGAGACACTCCTGGCTTGTATATACAAGCCTTTAATGAATAATACTCAATCTCCAGCAATTGATATCCTTTCTAGTTCTCTGTAATTAAAAATGGATCTATATTTTACATAGCGGTCAATCAACTCGTTCATAGACATTGTCCTTGCAAGGATGGGTTGTAACTAGGCATGACCCTAGCAGATTATGATCCTTTGGCGGTAAAAGGTGAAATCGTAATCTTAGTGACCTTACTAAGATGGCCTCACACACTCTAGCCTTAGCTGAGGGGTCTTCCTAGATAAGGGATACGAGATAACCTGAAGCAATTTTGTACCTATCGAAAATTGAATCATATCTCTCTGATAGTAAATCATGTTTGAGTATCAACTCAACTATACTCGTGGGAATAGCAAATTATGATCCTTATAAGTATAGATCATAATTGGTTATGGATCTCAGGGGTGTTGGGACGAGTTAATCATCTTTTGTCACCGTAATTGGTTAGGGATCGTGCAGGTATGGACCAAAATTAGGCACGGTTTTTGCATGTCCAGGTCATAACCATCATGGCTCCTAATAATCCATAATTGGACGTCGCATTAATTGCTCCACAATAACCCATGACATTGGTCACATATAAAGATTAAAGTCGATGGTTATACGTCGATTTGAACCTGATAACTCTTTTCTTCTTCCATTTTGATCTCTATTGGTTTTGATCAACTTCAATTGTCGAAGAGTAACTTAGGCATTAAAGGGGCTTTGTCGGAAAAATCAAGCGCCCTTAGTGTGTAATTTCATTCAGGTTTATATTCATTCTTGAATGAGGCTCCTAGTGCGGCATCTAGTGAGGAGGTGGATTTTCAACACATCATTTTTGACATCATCTATGTGGGTACAATCGACCTTAGAATTTTGATATTTATTTAATTAATATGTTTAATGGAGAGTTTAATTAAGGTTGGTCAAGTAACTTAGTTAAGGTTGATTAAGTTAGTATAGATTAAGTAAGTCAAGATTGACTAGATGTTTGAAAGTGAATGGTAAAATTCAAGTAGGTAAGTGTAATCAAATGTTTGACAGTTTGTGCAGGGCCGGCCCTGGGTTTCGAAGGGCCCTGTACAAAAAAAAATCTTTATATTTATAAAAAATAACAAAATAATGTTATAAAAAAATTCATTAACATAGAGGAAAAAAATGTTTACTTGAGTATTTTTTGATATTTTTTTAAAAAATACATAATGTTTTAAAATTTATATTTATATTTTTTTAATTTAATTTTGATATTATTTTATTAGTATTGAAGATCATATCATTTTAATTAATTTTCTTTGAGTGAATTCATATTTATTATATTATATATTACTTAAAAAATTTAAAAATTTTTAAAAAAGAGGGCCCCACCTGAGGTGGGGCCCTGTGCACCGGCCCCAGGTTGACCACCCTGGGGCCGGCTCTGAGTTTGTGAGAAGTCCAAGTATATCAAGAGTGACCAAAATACTTAGCAATGATGCGAAAAGTCTTGAAAAGTCAAAATTGACATATGCATGAGTGAGGATTCTTAACAGGCCGAGGTTGATGGAAGCATGAGGGAAAGTCTAGATACGTTAAGGGTGCGTTTGGTTCAAGTTATCATATATAACCTCGGTTATGTCATTACCAAGTATTCACATAACCAAGGTTATGGGGAATGAAACATAACCTGAAGTTGTTTGGTTCAATTTAAGTAATCAAATAAAATCTTGTTTATTTGGAGGTAATAGTCTATAACCTAATATAATATTTTACCGTATTATCCTTTAGAATTTGTTTAGATAATTTTATTTGTTTAGACTTAAAGGCGTCGACGTCGATCGTCGGTGTCCACGTAGGCAGTCGGTGTCCAACATCGGCGGCCGACTGTCGGCGCCGACCATAAGAATTCACCTTTTTCTTATAAATCGGTGTCCAACATCGGTGTCCAACATCGGCGGCCGACTGTCGGCTTCCCCTCTTCCGCTCGAGCCATCTCTTCCCCCATTCATCTTCGCCGACCCCTCTCCCTCTTCGCCGTCGCAACTTCTTCTCCCTTGCGCGTTCGCGTGCGTGTCTCGTTGTCGGCCTTTTGGCCCCGAGCAGAAGCGTCTGGTGGAGCTTCAGCGCCATCTAATCGACGACGCTAGGCTGGCTGCAAATGGGGCTCGCCGATGAATCACCTTGAGGGCAAACTAGTCTATCCTTTGGAGTGCGGCAGCATCTCTGGAGTCGACGATCATAGGGCTGCCATCATCGGCAAGAGGTGAGTACACAGAGAGGGAAATCCCTATGTTCTGTACCTGTTCTTTGGACTGATCGCTGACGCGAATCCTGAATTGATTTAGGATCTGGATTGTCGCCAACCTCTGGCAAGGAAGAGGGAACTGAGCTAAAAATCAGGAGGTAGTTGCTCCCTAAGGGTTGAGTTCTTGGCGGATTGGATTGGACTTCTCAGTCATCGCAAGGAGGTTTGGTGAGTTCCTGTTCCTTTCTGTTGAGAATTTGGTTTTGATGTTCGTTGTTGAAACTGTCTTGTGGTTGGATGAATTGGTTTTGTTCAAATTCATGTGTGGGTTTTTGATCTGAGATCTATTTTGAGGTTGGTTTAGAATTGCTGTAGGATTTGATCTATTTCGATGTGATAATGGATTGAGTTTGATCTTGTTGGATTTCAAAACTACAGATGGAATTTCGGTTGTTTAGTGTGGGCTGATCAGATTGAGGTTTGTATAGA